>LNAC01000452.1:1240943-1340140 GCA_002007465.1 Ailurus styani | reverse complement strand
CCCCTCCCTGCCTCTTTCTTTCCTTCTTTCTCTCTCTTTCCTTATTTCTCCCCCCCCTTTTTTTTTTCAGGTAGGCTCCATATCCAACATGGGGCTCAAACCCATGACCCTGAGATCAAGAGTCATGTGCTCTACCGACTGAATCAGCCAGGCACCCCTCTTTAATTTTGATTTTATTTTCAAGCTCCATGGGGTGGCAAGATGACTGCTAGAAGCACCAGGTCTTCATCTGCCCAGGCACAAATCAAGCAGGAAAGTAAGAGTAACTTCACTAAGTTGCTCTTACATAAATCTCAGGATTCACTCTAATCAGCCCAGCTTGGATTATTTCCAATTCCTGAACCAATCAGTATAGCCAGACGAATGTGATTGTCTAATTAGCTAGACCTGATCCACATGTTTTACTCCCAGATGCACATGGACTGCGAGTAGAGAAGATGTCTCTGGTAGAAAGAGGAATGTTTGCTAGGTGGCAAGTAACACGTTAAAGTAAAGTTCTGACTCAAAATAGGAAATAAAGTAAAATAACTAGGAATAAATTCATTAAGAAATATGATGATCTTGGGACACCTGGCTGGCTCATTTGTACGACCATGTGACTCTCTATCTCTGGGTTGTGAGCTTGAGCCCCACGTTGGGAAAAGAGGTTACTTAGAAAAAAAGAAAAAAAGATCCTAGATCCTCTGTTAAGACCCTACTGAGCAACATAAAAAGGATTTAAATTAATGAAACAATATAACCTGCTCCTAGATAAGACTCAATATGAAAAAGACATCAATTTTTTTGCAAATTACTCTATAAATTCAAGGTGATCCCAAACACAGTGGCAACTGATTTCCCCCCTCAAACTTGTCAAAATAATTAGAAAACTCATCTGGATGCATACGCATGTCAAGCTACCAAGTGACATCTTTTAAAATTAATATTAAGTAGGAAACCTAATCCTCCTGATATTTTATAACATGTTATAAAGTTATGGTAGTTATAAAATAATGGTACCAATGTAGAAGTAGATGGAGTGATCAGTGAAATCTATAGATGATTAAAAAGCATACTTTTTAATAGTTAATTTATATAAATTTGCATATTCATTTATTTAGTAAACATCTAATGAGTTCCTGCTATCTGCTAGGTACTGTACTATGACTAATCAAGTACAATTAAGACACAATCTATATCTACAGTCTAATTTGGGAAATGTAGAGCATGGGTGTCAGAGTCAGATAGACCTGTGACTAAAATGGTTTTACTTGTTTGTGAAATGTTCCAGAGACAGAGGATGTAACAAATACTTAATAAATGTTATCTATTGTTACAAAACGTGGCAAAAGCTATAGTAGATGGTGTGATGGGAACATAAGGGAAGAAGCAACTGGGAGGGGATAGGAACAGATCTACTGATTTACTAAATCTTAGAGGAAACTGGTATTGCCTCCCCTAACCAATTGAATCTGTCTAACCAGCACTGCCCAATAGATAGCACAATGATGGAAATATTCTCTACCTGCATTGTCCAGTGTGATAGCCACTGGCCATATGTAGTCACTGAGCATTTGAAATATAGCCAATGTGACCCAAAACTGAATTTTAGATTTTGCTTAATTTTAATTAATTTAAAGTTAAATGGCCACATGTAGCTAGTGAGAACCTTATTTGACAGTGCAGGTCCATATGGTAAGAGTAATATACAAGCCAAAGAATGATATAATGGTTTCTATTATTTGGGAATCTGGGAACTATCCTAATAGTTAATATCAGTTATTTGTTTCACCCCCATTCCATCTTCCCTCAGTGTTTCCAAATTCACTTAGTTTTGCAGTCCTCTTGTGACTGAGTCAAACTCATACCTATGCTGGTGCAAAGACCAGATGGGTTGGAGTGATACAAATAGGTCATTGCTGGCTGAAAGAGATTGTCTCTGGCAACTGGAGCTTTAAAAAAAAAAAAAAAAAAAAAAGGGCGCCTAGGTGGCTCAGTGGGTTAAAGCCTCTGCTTTTGGCTCAGGTCATGATCTCAGGGTTCTGGGATCGAGGCCCGCATCGGGCTCCCTGCTCACCGGGGAGCCTGCTTTCCCCTCTCTCTCTGCCTGCCTCTCTGCCTACTTGTAATCTCTGTCTGTCAAATAAATAAATAAAATCTTAAAAAAAAAAAAGACTGGAGTTTGTCAAAACAATAAAAATACTAGCTTGTATTTTTCCCCTCTTATACATACCTTCTCAGGCTCCCCTTGTATACCCACCTCCTCTGGTCGTATTTGCTCTCTGAACTTCCTTTCTCTTTTAAATATACCCTTGATTTCCCATTATATAAAAACGTCATGGGGGACAGAGCCAAAAAAACATGGTTTACCAACTTGTACCATGTTAGTGAGAAGAAAGGCAACTAAAACCTCGAGATAAGCTTTCTGAATACAGTGTTGGAAGAATTTTTAATAAGAAAACAGGTAAATGTAGTTGCAGATTAAAGCAACAGCAGGGAAAGAAACAGAAGTTCCTAGGCCATTCTAGAACACACAGTCTCTCTCCTGTGGGATCTGTGTTCTAGATCAGGGGTGTCATGTGCAGCCATTGCCCATCTGGTACACGTTTTCTCCGGCTGTCAAGCTATATCCAATTTAGTAAAGTGAAAAAAAAATAACTTTTGAAGAATTCTAAATCTTTTTACCTGAGATGTAGGAATCTCTAAAATATTGGCTTGAGAAAACTTAATCTCCCCTTGGTTATTTAATAACTGCAATTTGAGTAGAGGACAGCTAGAGCTGGGGTAATGTGAGATACAATCTCTTCAACACTAGTCAATGCTGCCTAAAAGCTTTACACACTTGTCCATACATCAAGGGCTGTAGGTCAGCCTCCCAAGTCAGCTTATCTACTCCACTTGATAGGTCAACTAGTAGACTTAACAGTCTAGGGTCAAGAATCCTCCAGTTGCCATCTCCTTTGTTCTATCCAGGGTTTCATCCATAGTGTTTTAAGTACTTTTTTTCTTAGAGACTTTTAAAAAACTTTTACCTCATTTGTTAACCTTTTAGCTAAACTATTTAAGCTATTGCCAAAGACTTTAATTAAAAAAATTATCAAGTAAGAAAAAAGTATAATTTATTTCCAAATTCTGATCAGTTACAAGACAGAAAAGTTAGAGAACTGGAAGGAGGTAAAGGAAGAGGTTGGGAAAAAAAGACAAAGACAAATGGTAATCAAAATTAACCCTCATTCCTGTAGTTGGTAAATAAATGATGTTTTCATAGGCCTTTCATATTCCAGTTGGCCAGATAACTACTGTTCATCTTTCAGTCATTCGTTATCCTCTTAAAGATCTTACTTATTTCTGTGAAAGATATAAGTCTGATGATTCACAGACCTGTACTCCTTGGGCAAAGAATAAAAATAAAATTAAAAAAAATATCTTATTTATTTATATAATATGGAGAGAGAGAGAGAGCACAAGCAGGGAGAGCAGCAGGCAGAGGGAGAAGCAGGCTCCCCACTGAGCAGGAAACCTGATGCGGGGCTTGATCCCAGGACCCTGAGATCATGACCTGAGCCGAGGGCAGATGCTTAACCGACTGAGCTACTCAGGCCCCCCTTCAGTCATTCTTCTAAGCAGGGGGGAGTGTGGCTCTCCAGATGATAACCATGGTAGCCAACCAAAAGGGAACCAGTGCTCTGAACTAGATAGCAGTGCTCGGAGAACTCTGAGAGTTGGAAGAAATCCAGTCTAGGAGTAGATTCGACCCTCTGGCCAGAGGTTTTCTCCTCATGACATAAGAATATCATAGTGGCAGCTGCTGGGTGATGATTTTCTACCAGACTGGTTGTCATTTTCTCTCTTCAGAAGCAACATTTCATTTCTCTTCAGGAGGAATTTCTTCTATTGAGGAGGAACTTGATGAAGGTGACCTACTTCTTCTGTCTTTACCAAGCAGGCAAGTGAAAAGCAGCTTTACAAGGCTCTTTATTGGGTGTGTCTGTGTTTCTTTCACAGAGATTGAAACAATGAAATTGGCCCGTTCTGTCTTCGGCAAACTACACGAGATTTGCTGCAGCTGGGTGAAAGACTTCCCTCTCCGCAGGAGACCCCAGCTTTACTATGAGACATCGATCCATGCCATCAAAAACATGCGCAGGAAAATGGAAGACAAACACGTCTGCATTCCTGACTTTAATATGCTCTTCAATCTAGAGGTAAAGGGCCCTTCTCAAGAGTCAATGAGATTTAAAAAACAAACACCATCATGGTCTTATTTTTCTAAGGAGAACTTCTAATAAACCTCTAAGAGTATCTCTGATGGTTTGGAATAGGACTGAAGGCAGATGCAAATTTGCTTGCATCAGACAACAGAAAAGAAACTATTTTATGTTATTTTGGTTTGTTTATTTAAGTAAGCTCTACACCCAATGTGAGACTTGAACGCCTCTTCTGAGATCAGGAGTCACATGCTCTACTGACTGAGCCAGCTAGGCACGCTGATTTTATATTATTTGAATAGGTAATGGATTCACATGGTTCAGACTGGAAAACAAAAATCTCTCTTTTATCCTTGTAACTCAGATGCTAAGTTCCCTTCCATGAAAGCAAGGGAAGTTACCATTTTTTTGTGTAAACTTGCAGAGCTATTCTATAAACATACAAGCATCAAAGAAAACTGCCGTATCTCAATAAAGCTGTTTTTTAAAAAGGAAACTACAGTACAATCAGATGGTGTTTATTAAGTTCCCATATTACTATGTTGTTGAAGCAACATAAAACACAAACATAAAAGGATGAATTTAAGACTGAGACAGTTTTCTGATTTCCTGTGATTCTCTTTTTTAAATCTTGGTTTCTGAAAGTAGATGGAGTTACATTTCATGAATCTCTGTGACTGACAAATTGGATCATATGGGCCCTGTCAGCTTAATAACCATTTCCTTGTTATCTTCCTCTTCTTTTTCTATTAACTGTATTCTGTTAGTGCCAACAGAGGTAGGTTTGTTTCCTCTGCCTGTCACTTGCCTCTTTTCTTCACTCAAGTCCATAACTTAAAAATTACAATGTAGTAATTTATACAAAGCACAACATTTCCTTTATTTAGCAGCTAAATTTAAATTTTAGCTGTCAAGGTCTGATAAGTAGTGATGGTAGGTTGGTAATTGGCGCTTATGTTACAAAGATAGATCAGCTTTGTTTCCAATTATCTTCAGAATATGTGAATATCCTTGTTTCCAAATGTTACCATGCCCATGCAAATGTAACCTTAAATGTTAACCTTAATGCGACAAACAATCTTCTATCACTACACCCACTTGAAGATTATACTCAGATCTGAGGGCATTGTTACTGTTTGTTGACTTCATTGGTTTTCATTTGGCTTCAAAATCAGCCCAAAGGCCTAACTCAGAAAGGAACACTTTGCTTTATTTTATTTTTTTTTAAAAGATTTTATTTATTTATTTATTTATTTGACAGAGAGAGAGAGAGAGAGAGAGAGAGAGGGAGGAGGCAGTCTCCTTGCAGAGCAGGGAGCCCGATGCAGGCCTCGATCCCAGGACCCTGAGATCATGACCTGAGCTGAAGGCAGAGGCTTTAACCAACTGAGCCACCCAGGCACCCAGGAACACCTTGCTTTAGAGAAAGTTTTTGTTTTTGTTTTTAAAGATGTTATTTATTCATTAGAGAGAGAGAGAGAGAGCGCGAGCATGAGCAGGGGAGAGAAGGGGGGAGGGGGGAAGCAGACTCTCCACCGAGCAGGGAGGCTGATGTGGGGCTCGATTGCAGGACCCTGGGATCATGACCCGAGCCAATGGCAGATGCTTAACCATCTGAGCCACCCAGACGTCCCTAGAGAAAGTTTTGAAGGCAATTTGGCGACACATACTTAGAACTTTGTATATTTTCACCACCATTGATCTGGTAATTTCACTTTTAATTTTATATTATAAGTACACAAATGCAGGAAATTCTTACATGTATATTTTGACATAAATGTCTTACATAACAATTTCATCAATAAACTAGAAATGATCAAAGTCATATATAGGGAGTAACTATAATATGCTCATAAGATGTATAGTACATATTCATTTCAAATGTCTGAGTAATAGTTAATGACACAGGGGAAATGCTAATGTGCTAAATGAAAAAAAGCAGGATATAAAATTTTATGTATAGTATAATCCTAATTTTGTTTTATCTAAAAATATATGTAGAAAAAAGACTGCTTATCTGTGAATGGTGGGATAATATAGATTTCTTTCTTTATTAGTCCAAATAAATAATACATCATCTTTAAAGCAGGGAAACCTTTTTTTTAATCTAAAAAGTATGCTAATTTTTTTAAGAGACCCACTTGGCTGTCTTGTTTCTTTGGATGCTATATTGTTTAAGAATCTCCCCAGCAATCTCACATTGTTTAAAGTTATACTCTCGGGCGCCTGGGTGGCTCAGTGGGTTAAAGCCGCTGCCTTCGGCTCAGGTCATGATCCCAGGGTCCTGGGATTGAGGCCCACATCGGGCTCTCTGCTCGGCGGGGAGCCTGCTTCCTCCTCTCTCCTCTCTCTCTGCCTGCCTCTCTGCCTAATTGTGGTCTTTCTCTCTGTGTCAAATGAATAAATAAAATCTTTAAAAAAAAAAAATAAAAAAATAAAGTTATACTCTCATGGCCTCAAAAAGGTATTATTGTCCCCTCCTTCTTTGTGATGATCCCACATCAGCTCACTCATCATTTAAAAAGTGCTTAGATATGCTGTTTTTCAATTTTACCCTTACCCTGCCAACTGAGTTGTTTAAAAATGAGTACTGCTTTAGTATAGGTAGAAATTCTATGTATCAGGACTTTTTTTCAAGATAGTTCTGTTTAATCAGTTAATTTTCAGTGGCACGATAGACGGTATTATTAACTAGTTATAATGTCTGTATTAGATGTTGATTTCATAATATTTGGGTGTTTTTACTCTATGGACATTTATATTTGGTACTTTTGTAAATGTAGTATACCCTTTAAAAAGAATTTTTTCTCGGATGCCTGGGTGGCTCACTTGGTTGGGTATCTGCCTTCAGCTTGGGTCATGATCCCAGGGTCCTGGTATCAAATCCTGGATTGGGCTCCCCCTGCCTGCCACTCCCCTCTGCTTGTGCTCTCTCCCTCTCCCTGGCAAATGAATAAATAAAATCTTTTTTTTTAAGGAATTTTTTTAGGATTTTATTTATTTGAGAGAGAGAGCAGAGCAGGAGGATAAGGACAAGCAGACACCATACTTGAGTGCAGAGCCCAAAACGGGGCTTGATCACACGACCCTGAGATCATGACATGAGCCAAATCAAGAGTTGAACCATTAACCAACTGCGCCACCCAGGCGTGCCTAAAAAAAGTTTCTTTCAAAATACAGATATACCTGTTGTTTTAGTAGTTCTTCCAAGTCCCTAGGTAACAGATGAAGAAAAAAAGCACAAGAAAATTACCTGATTTATTTTGTATATTTCATTTCCTTTGAATGACAGGGCCTAGACTCAGGATTAAGTCAAAGCTTGCACATGAAAATGATTACATACTGTTGCCTAAAGGGAGTCTAGGACTCAAATGAGCATTCAGTGAGCTATAGATCTCCTAAGTAAGCTAGATCTGAGATGTACACATTCTTGCTGAAGATAAAGAAGCAAACTACTTAATGGCTTAAGTGTAATACTATGATTAGGCTTCCTTTGTTGAGACAGTATTGGTTTAGAAGATCCTCCTCTGGCAGTTGCTTCAAGCAGTGGGTGGCCCAGAAAGCCTGGAGCTAAAGCTTGGTTAGGGGACAGGGCAAAATGGTTACAGGGCATTTGGACATCTGATGTGCTTTAAGTTTGGCTAACCAGTTTAGAGACTGTTATTTATGGTGAGTGTTCAATGTGACTATGATTAAGAAGAAGATATTACAGTTTAGAAGTATGTGTATGCTTTCAGTATCTCTGTATTTTAAACAACCTACCATAATTGGTCTTGTGCTGAAGGCCAATTATTTCCTATTGTTCTCAGTTTCTAATTTTATTAGAATACTTTCATTTTGAAAAAAGTACTCAATCCAGAACAGCTTTTGCTCAATTCCTCCTCATCCTTTCCCTTTCCTCCCCCTTCCCATAACTTGTAACAGCAGTTTTGAAGCAACTGTATGTGGGCGGTTTCCATGGTATAAGACAACTTTCACTGAGAGGGCACTTTAGTCTGAGCTAGTTGTCCACGATGTGTTCCAGTGTTGTGTGTGTAAACACAGATGCCCCAGTACTGCAGGTATTTCAGTGGGTGATCAGGCATGTCGAAAAAGAGAAGCATGTAGTCTCTGTCTAGGTGACAGGTGAAGCAGAGAATGAGCTCAGTACAAGGGACTGGTTCATCTGAGTCAGGCTGCACCTCACTTCCTTAACGGTTTCTGTTTTTCTGCTGACAGGACCAGGAAGAACAAGCCTACTTTGCAGTATTTGATGGCCATGGGGGAGTGGATGCTGCCATTTATGCCTCCATCCACCTGCACGTTAATCTAGTCCGCCAGGAGATGTTCCCCCATGATCCCGCAGAGGCCTTGTGCCGGGCCTTTCGGGTCACTGATGAGCGGTTTGTGCAGAAAGCAGCCAGGGAGGTATGCCATTTTTTCAGAAATTCCAACCACAGATGCACTAGCTGAGCTCACCTTGGCCCATGGTTCAGGGGGTATTTGGGGTTTTCTCTTTTGGGGCAGGCATTATTTAAAGTTCTTTCAAGCTGTATTCTTGACCCACAATGTTGGATTCTGTTGTAGTTCTAATTCCCTCTTCAGGGTTTTAGTGGGGTGATAAGATGTGCTGTAGAGAAACTCCTAAGTTACAGTTTTCTAGAAAGCCAGTCCTACGTTGGATTTGGCAGGTGAGTGTTAGCTTTCTTATTTACCAGTGCCTGTCAGCTTCACTCCAGGACCATCTCTCTAAGCAGACTTTTGCTGACAAAATCTGGATACGGTGATTAAAACAATGGACTAAAAAGGAAACAGAAGCTGGATTACTCCCATACGTTTGGTTCTAAGTGGGTTGGCAGTGTTTCACTGTGTATCTCTTGAGGGAAAATTTGCTTGGAGAGCGAATCCTTAGATGATTCTTGAACTGATTTTCTCTTTACAGGAAGGAAAGTCAGAGCTCATGTCCTAATTTCTTAAGGTGAATCAGACCTAAGGTTTTTACTCAATGAATGACAGGGGCTCTATATTAAGATCTAAAAGTAAAAATTTTAATCTAATTATCATTCTGGGCATTGGTATATGATTAACTACAGTACTCTATGTTCATTTCTAACTGGGGGCCAACAGCAAGATAATTTTTAATTTTTAAAAGTAATTACAGAATTATTATACATATAAAAATGAGACTCCTGCCCTATGAATTAAACATTAACTGTTTATGAAAAGGACTTGGAAAGAGCAAGGTCATCATTTAATCCGTTTCTTTGATTTCATTGTTAGGCTACATAGCAGCAGTGGTGCTTGGAATCAATGAAACTATTTGGTATTAAACAAGGAAAATATATTTCCCCACTTATACCCAAGTCTAGATTAATATGCATATCCAACAAGAGTGACTACTAGGGTCTACATACACCGGTGGGGCTAGAACAGTAACGGTTGTTGACCTCAGACCGCCCCAGAGTCTTAAGGGCTGGCACTGCTCTGCTCTGCCTACCTTGGAGCCACTGGCAGTTGTCATTTTGACTGAGGACAAGACCTGGCCCCCAAGAGGTGATCTGTAATCACCAATGTGAAGCTAAGAGAATCACTTTGTCGTCGTCTTCTATCCTTTTTTCCTCTGTGCCCTCAAAATTATGGCTTTTTTCTCTGATCATGTTCACTTCATTTGCTTTTGCCCATGATCCTAGTGTCTCTCAATCTTGCCAATAGTTCTTTTGAATAATTTAGGTTTGTCTCAGCAGTTACTTTTCTCCTCCTTGTGCTCCCATGTGCTGCTAACTGCTGGGAAGAAAGCAGCTATTCCTGTTGCGAAGCAGCCCTGCCTCCTGTTCTCGGCAGGGCATATGCACTGAAGTGTCTTTATCATGTGTTCCAGGGGGCTGAGGTTTTGAACATTCTGTGTGGGAAGACATTTTATTGGTGGGTGAGGATTTTTAACAAACTTTCCCTATATAGGGAAAATGAGAAGTTGTTTTTCTCCTTGGATACAAGGGGCCTTTTACCATCCTTGACGCATTGGTTCTAATTTAGGCCAAGTCCTTGGTAACAGAAAGTCATGCTTCTTTGGTGGTGACTCATGTCAAATGGAGACGTCATTTTAGTGTAGTAGTATCAGGAGCATTAAGTACACTGCTACTGAGCTATTGCAGTGAAGTTTCAGGCTGTTCTTTATGCAGTGTTTCGAAAGCAGGGGCCCCTAAAATTATCGTAGGTGATTTTTTTTTTTTTAAGTATAAGCAATTTAGCATGCCAGGGAATATATGTTATCTCTTGGCTCCTATCTTAATATTCAGAGTATGGGAGCATTTGTTGTGTACCAATCAGATCCTTTCTAATGCTAGGACCCGTCCCCTGTACATATTGTACTTCAGTAACAAAACAGAGACCAGAACATGGAAATCTTTAAGGGCTGCTGTAGTGGATTGAGCGCTGGACTGGGAGGAGGAATTTCAGTTCTGTTTTATGTGGTAATGAGTTACCTGCCCTTGGAAAGGTCAAATTACCTGCCATAGCTTTCTTACCCGTACATGAAATGAAATAAATAATCATCCCTGCCTTGCGTATCAGAGATAACATGGATCTGTGTGTGTGCACATATATACATGCACATAAAAATGCAGAGAAATAATTGCTGTTTGTTGTGAAATCGAGTTATTAATAGTCTAGCCCCCAACTAAACGTTTGTATTAACTATAAATTGCTTCTCAATGAGAATTTGAAGTCTGTTTATTTTTACTGACTCTAGTTTTATTGAATTACTTTCAGAGTTTAAGATGTGGGACCACAGGAGTGGTGACTTTCATCAGAGGGAACATGCTCCACGTGGCCTGGGTTGGGGATTCCCAGGTCATGCTTGTGAGAAAAGGGCAAGCTGTTGAACTAATGAAGCCACACAAACCGGACAGGGAGGTGAGTGTGCTCTGTTCTGGGATGGCACATGCCACAGAGGCGGGTTTCTAACTTGCTTATTAGGATTACAACCATTATCTGAGCAACCATGCCCACCTTACAGAGGAGTAATAAAGAGAACCTTTCCCGGAAGCTGATGAGTATTATATCTGTTGTTTACTGTTAAGGTAGATAATAAATCCTGAATGGAATTATTTGCTTCTTTCTATTGCATTGCTGTTTAGGATGAAAAGCAGCGAATTGAGGCTCTTGGAGGTTGTGTAGTCTGGTTTGGTGCCTGGAGGGTGAATGGAAGTCTGTCGGTCTCCAGAGCTATTGGTAGGAAAAACCAATTCCTTTTTGTTTCTCCAAACTGTCCTCTTCTAGTTCATTGTCTCATATTAATTCTGCTACAATAAGGGAACCTGAGGTGGTCATTTATATTATCAGAGTGCTTATTATTGTTTAAAGGGACAATTAGATAATGCCTCTTAATTATTTAATTAACCTATTCATTTAAATACTTAAATTCCATTATTAAAAGGAACTATATTAAGAATTGCAGAACTTACTAGTTTTTTTTTTTTTTTAATGGAAGCCTTTAATCTTTGGGACACAAATCTGATTAAAACTACAGTGATCCTCATTTCATTCCATTTTGGATCATATTTAACTTAACTCAGTATTTTCAAGAGAATGGAAGGCTCCCCTCCCTATATTTTACTTTGCTTATATCTTTGTTTTCACTGAATTATAACATGACATAAACATTATCCTTTTTAGGTGAAAATAATTTTTTTTAATGTGGTAATATAGTGATTTGCCAGATAACTCTAGGGTTTCAAAGAATCTGTCTCCCTAGGACCTAAATTCTTCAAAAGAAGGGAAAGTCAATGAAACTGTCTAAAACTTGAGAGTAAGCAACTGAGCTGATTGGACGAAATGCAAGGGTGTATGTTCAAAGATAGTCCTGTTTCTATTTTTGTTTCACTTTGGCCCCTGGGTTTATGATATTTTAGGCTTTGTGGCTTAGCTTCATTTTCTGTTTTTTAAAAAAGAATAAATCAGTGTGTGGGTCATTATGGGTGATATGCATATACTACAGTTCTTCATTCCTGCCTCCAAAAAGAATTAAATGAAGTATTTTGACATAGGGATAACATGGATAAATGGAATTCACATGTAATCCCCCAATTTTGCTTATCGTTACCAAAATATTCCAGAACATTAACAAAATCTCAAAGGATTGATTCAGTTTCACCAGTGATAGGAGTTTCTCCCACTCTTTGGGAAGGTGCTGGCAAGCTGTGAAGTGGCCCAAATGTGAGCAGAAGGCTGAGAAAGCAAAAGCTGAAAGATCCTGCAAGTGCTTTTGAAAAAATGAGGGTTCATTTTTATCTCAGATGGAGAGTTATTATGAACTCTGGGATAAGACCCCCAGAGGGGAGATTTCTCATTTCTGAAACACACCCCCATGTAGAATTATTTCTAACAATTCTTCTTGATCTTAGAGTCTCTGCCAGAGTATCGAAAGGTATCTTTAATGCTCGTCATACAAACAACTTTACTAGAGAATACTTGCCTTTTCTTGCTTCTAAAAATATAACATAAGGGGAAACCAAAAGCAAGGTGAGCATGTCCTTGAATAAGAGACGGTCTAAGAGAGAAGGCAGCAGAGTCCATAGAGGAAGTGACTTTTAGGTTGGGTGTGGAGGACAGCATGTAGGGGAGGAAATTCTGAGTGTGTGTGTGTGTGGGGGGGGGAGTACAAATGCATGGGCATCTGAAAGGGGACACCATGTTTTAGGAACAGCAGCATCTACAAGAGGCTAGGGCAGAGGGTAGGAGCGATCAAAGTAAGTGCTGGCACCAGACTGTGAAGGGGCTTATATATGAGGCTCTAAGTAGTCTAGACTCTATCGGGTAAGTAAGTCAGACTTATAAGGTATTCGTGATGATGGTATGGCAGACAGACTAGCGTAGAAAGCTTAGATGGGATCATTCAGGGGCTGTTGATACAGTTTGTTACAGAGATGAGGGCAGCTCAAAAGGGATACAGAGGTGGTATAAATTGATCAGACAGAAGTGACAGTTTGTGGGGGTGGAAGAAAACTGATTTCCAGGTTTTTGACTTGTGTGACCAGGAAAATGATAAAGCATTTGTAAAAAAAGTAGCAGCAGTTTGTTGGGTGGGGAGGAGGATGGTTGATGAGTTCATTTTGGACAAATTTTATGTCCTAAATACCTGTGTGATATTTTAGGAGAGAGAATTGATATGCGGCTGGAAATATAGATCTGGAGCTGAGAGAATTCTGAGTTGCAGAAAAGAGATGTGGGAACTCATCCCATTTTGGCAATAATATCAGTAATCTGTGAAGTGATATTTTATATATATTAGTTGAAATTACAGGCTTGGACGGCATTGCCCAGGAAGAATATGTGTAGTGTGATGAGAGACCAAGGGTGAGACTCATTACTTAAGCTAGAAATACACAATGAAGTCATGCTCTCTAGGTTTGAATCTTGGCTTTGTCACTTTACAAGGTGTGGGCCTTGGGAAATTAATTTCTTTGTGCCTATCTGTTCCTTGGTAAAGTAGGAATAGTAACACTAAATGGCTCATGGAGTTTTGTATTAACCCTACTCCGAGCCCTGCCTGGCAGTTTTGCACATAATGATTACTGCTATGAGTAAGTGAAGGAGCCAGTGAAGAAAATCGAGAAGGGATCAGAGATCTACAAGTGGGCTATCACAGATACTAGGAGAAGAGGGTTTCTAGGAGTAAGTGGTCACAGGGTCAAGTGCTGTAGATGTAGAGGTCAAGTGAGAGGTAGGTTAAAAAAAGACAAGGAATTTTACAAATAGGAACTAACTGGTAATATATGAGAGAAATGTTTTGGATTAGTAGGTGGAAACTCCCCTCCCCACCGAAAATCAGGTGACAGAAAATGAGCAACAACACAAAAGAATATGTATAGATTTAGTTTCTTGAGCAATTTAGTGGTAAAGGAAATAGTGTGGTGGCCTGAGGGAAACGCTGATTTAGGAAAGGGTCACTTTTATTATTTTTGTTTTTAAGATAAGGAGTTTGGATCAGAGTATGTTTGTAGGATAAAAGATGTGAGCAAATAGAAGAGAAATTGAAGATGAGAACGACAGTAGGCAGAGTCCTCGAGAGTCAGGTCCCAGAAAACAGGTCGGCTTTGAGAAGGAAATGCAGACCTCTCCTCCTGACTCAATGGTAGCTGATGTGGCGACTCTCTCTAGATTACAACAAAAGGGCGGGGGTAGGAATTGAGGGAATTTAGGCCTGACAAACTTAATTTTCTTTGAAGTGGGAAATTAGGCCATCTACCAAAATCCAGCAGCTTAATTGGAAGAGAGAGGTGAAGAACGTGAGAATAAAATCGGGGGCTAACTAGGGACAAGAAAAAGGACTCCTGAGCAGAGTTCAACTCTACTTAGAAAATAAGTGACACTTAAAGCTTTCAAAATGAAAAAGCTTTTCAACCGTTTCTCCTCATAAGCCCTTCAGATTTATGATCCCAAGTTGACAGAGAGGCATGATATGTTTGCTAGCATATGGAGAGAGGAGGTTGAAGAAGAAAGGATGTTGCCATTTCTACCATGAAATGGATAATCATGCCCTCCTACCAAATTTGGGGGCGAGATGTCATGAATTTGACATCCAGCAATGTCAGAGCAGGTGAAAAGCCAGAATTTTGGCAGGAATCTTTGTATGTTCTGTTCCAAACTAACAGTTGCAGTAGCCTTTTAATTGAAGCACTAAAACAAGATTTTTGGGAACAGTATGACTCAGATCGCATTTATTTTCGGAGCTGGGATTCAGAAAATAATAATGATGATAATAGGTGGAGTAAAGGATGGGGAAATTTAGTAAAGTGGATTGATTGGTGGAGAACACTGAGTCTCATGATTGAAGTGAAGTTTTGACTGATGCCTCCCAGTAGCCTGTGAGAGCTAAAGTATGAAACTGCTGGACTCAAAACCATGTTTGAGGGAAGATGATTCTGGCAACTGTATGAAAAAGACTAGTTTCTTATCTAGTATCTGTTGTTCAGAGAGTCCCATCATGAAACCTGCTGGATAGGGGATGTGGCCCACGCCAGTTCTAGCAATTATCTCTAGGGTGCTTACTGAGCTTTCTGGGCCTATTGGAGGATTAAACAGGGACGGGAAATGTTGGAGAGAACCTTATTTGGGTAGGAGAGAACCTAGAATAGATACCAGAAGCGGTGATGATAGAGCCAGATAATTTATGTATAATTATCTTCATTTTATCATCCCCTAGTCAAAAAGCTGTTTTAGTATTGCAGAGAGGACAATAACTGATGAGGGTTTGCAAGTAACCAATGCCAGGATTTGGATCCAGGCAGTCTGACTCGAGGGCTGGCATCTTGTATCATTAAGCTATATGTCATTACTTTACAAATGATAAGACATTTTATAAATCGTAACTACTGTTTCCCAATTATGGTACCCTAATCTAGGAATTATTGGTAAATACTGTTTTCTATGTAAAGAAGTAGTAAACGAGTATCCTTTGTTGTACTAATAAGCTATATGGTTACTTAATAGGCGAGGGACCCTTTGGCTAGGCTCTCTCCAAATACCCAGAGGAAAACAATGAATGTAGAGTGAATGGATCTGGAAGTGCTCCAGATCTGAAAGATCCAGAATGCACTGCAGATGATTAATTTTCTCCATAGTCTGGTGATAGACTGGAGACCTTAGGCCCACATTAGGCTAGGTTTCTATCTCCACTCCAAGCACCCCACATATAGCTACACATCACTCCTTAACAGTTGCCTCTGTGTCTTTGCTTATGCTATTCCTTCAACCAAGGGCCCTTCTCTGCCTGCTGAGAACTAACTTATCCTTCAAGACCCAGCTCAAATGTCATTCTGTAAGTGGATGAGCTAAACAAAGGAGAAATAATGACCCAGTAGGGCCTTGGGCGTTCTCACAGTTGTTCATAAGTGAAGAATGAACAACAGCAATAAAGACGGTGGGGGGGGGGCGGGGTAGATCAGAGACAAATGAAGACAGCAAAAATAGGTAGTCCCTAAGAGGAGAGAAATGTAGTCATACATTTTCCAGTTGTTCTCTAGAAGTTACAGTAAAGCAGCATTAAACAGTAGATAGCAAACTGGACAGGGAACCAAGAGACTTACATTATAGTTCTTCTTGTCTGAGTCTTGAGATGACTTTTCCTGGCTTGAGAGGAGTTGGACTTGGTTTTTTAAAATCCCTTGTAACTCAAACCTTTCTCTGTACTAGCATCATAAAGCTATTAATTTGAAAATAAGGACAGAAAATTAAGTATTAAATGAAGAGGATGATCACAACTTTGTTTTTCAGTGTGGACTTGTTCTCAAATCTCAATTAAATCAAACTTAAGTACTAGTAAAAAAAAGTAAATCTGTTAACCAACAAAATTTTCCTAGGTAACACTGAATTTTTCAATGCAGCAAAAAACTTAGATTTGACATTTGTTGCCATGCTCAGTTAAGCCTAAATCATAACTAGGGGTACAAGATTCAGACTGTAAGCCAGTGAGAAATTAAGCCCAGTGAATGGCAATTATTTAAGAGTAAGGAGTGAGCAGCACCTCATTAACAAAAAATTCAAGTATTTTATCTGAAACTAGTTTATAAATTATTCCCAGTAAATTCAGATCACAATCCAGTAAATTGTGATCAGTCACAGCATTGGCCATAAGCATTCTTACAGGCAAAGTAAACCAAAATCTGACCTCCTTTCTAATTCCCACAGGAGACGCTGAACATAAGCCATATATCTGTGGGGATGCAGATTCTGCCTCTACTGTTTTGGATGGAACTGAAGACTACCTCATTCTGGCCTGTGATGGCTTCTATGACACCGTGAACCCTGATGAGGCAGTGAAAGTTGTATCTGACCACCTGAAGGAGAATAATGGAGACAGTAGCATGGTCGCCCACAAATTAGTTGCATCAGCTCGTGATGCTGGGTCAAGTGATAACATCACTGTTATTGTGGTATTCCTGAGGGACATGAACAAAGCTGTAAATGTTAGTGAGGAATCAGATTGGACAGAGAACTCTTTTCAAGGAGGGCAAGAAGATGGTGGGGATGATAAGGAGAATCATGGAGAGTGCAAACGCCCTTGGCCACAGCACCAGTGCTCAGCACCAGCCGATCTAGGCTATGATGGGCGTGTGGATTCATTCACTGATAGAACTAGCCTGAGCCCAGGGTCCCAAATCAACGTGCTGGAAGACCCGGGCTACCTAGATCTCACACAAATAGAAGCAAGCAAATCTCACAGTGCCCAGTTTTTGCCACCAATTGAGATATTTGGTCCTGGTGCACCAAAGAAAGCAAATCCTATTAATGAGCTAATAATGGAGAAAAAATCAGTTCAATCATCATTGCCTGAACAGAGTGGTGCTGGAGAGTTTCCCTCTTTTAATTTGGGTTCAACAGGGCAGCAGATATACAGAATGGAGAGCTTGTCTCCTGTCTGTCCTAGGTTGGAAGATGAACAATTCAAATTCCTGGAAAAGCGAGTTTCCAGATTGTCCCATTTACGCTATCGTTATTCAAAGAGACGGCACGGATTCAGGTTTAATCCAAAGTTGTATTCATTTATGTCTTCTCAAGAGCCTTCCAACAAAATAGGCACTAGTCTGTCCTCACTTATTCGAAGTGGGAAGAGAACTAGGGTGTTCAGAAGTTTTCTGCCGTGGAGGCAAAATATGTGGAAAGGATATAGTGCAAACATGATGAGGAAGCTCAGAAAGAGTAATGATATTCCAGACCCAGGTCTTCCCTGGAGCTATAAAATATAATACTTCCTCTTTAAAGTAGGCTAGCTAGCTCTCCCCCGATAAAAACACCACTGTCAGAGTAGAAACAAGGTAGACATTTCTGAAATATATGTGCTTCATTATGAAACCATGGATGGCTCAATTCTTAAATGTAAATAGATCTCTAGGAAACTCAAAGTAGTGTTTTCAATCAAAAAAAAAAAGTATTGGCGGTTTCACTAGCAAAATTATACAACTGGTCCCTGTGATGTGTCTCCACACCTATATACAACCCCCACTTTACTACCCCTTCACATCACTAGTGGAAGCGTGTGAGTTATTTTAGTCAGGATATCTAGTGTTGAAATCTCAATGCAGGTGAAATCTGGTTTGATGTGCCTAATATATCTATGGAAAACTTAATGCAGAATCAGATATAGTTGGGGGATGTTCCTCAAAAGACTGGGGACTATGAGGGAAACCCTCCCCTCTTTTTTCAGTTGGTAAAAAACTAAAAGCCATATGGGTTTTAACTGGTTACAACAAAAGTAGAAAACTAGTATAAAAGTGTCCTATTTTCTGACTTGTGAGGTGGTATATAGTCAAAAAGATTTATTGATTTTTTTTTCCTGTAACATAAAAGATTATAAGAACTTTCTGAATTAAAAAGTACTTCCTAGGGTTGTGTAGCTATTTGGGAGTTTCATAACCTGTTATGGTGCTTTTGGCGGGATTTTTATTATTTGTCATTTTAGAAGACCGCTGTCAACTGGTTTTAACCTATGATGCTACCATGTTTTTCACTGTACCTTCATCTCAGGAATAAAACTGGTTTAATGGAGATGATGTTAGGTACAAATATACTAGAATCAAGTTGCCATTTAAAAAAGAAAAATCAAATAGTATTTCTATTTTTTCTGCCTTTTTTTCCTCCTTAAGTTCACAGACAGCAAAGGCATATACTACTACTAAAAAATAAAAAGTGGCTTTGGAGAATGAAAAATACTGACTTTAACTTCTCCAAAATTGTTTCCCCCAAGGGAATGAAATAACTGGTGTGAAAGGGGTTGAAAGTATTGTCTAAAGTGAACCCAGAGGCCAAGTGCAAAGGAGAAGGCAGGTAAAGAGAGACTGAGGTCTACTTAGTTATGAATGGAGAAAGTTCCACAGTCCTGCTTCAGACTACGGAGAGGACTCTTTCTCATTTCAATAGTTACTTATAATTTGATCATTTGAAGTTGTATGCTTTTTGCCATTTCTGTAGTTTCAAGCTAGAAGCGTATCTTCAACTAAAGACAGCAAATAATTTAGTAATAAGATTCAGTCAGCGAAGAAGCCTCTGATTCTCTTGAGAATCATGAATATCACCACATGACCTCTTTTTCTCCCCTAGTCAACTGGGGACCAGCCATGCCAATGGATAGGAGGTGCCCCCTCACTCAGCACTGGGGGCCACCAAATGCTCTTGCCGAGAAATGTACACTGCCTGTGTTTTTACAAAACAATACAATTACTTTATGTTCCCCAGGCCCAAAATGGAAACTCAGATTCCTAGACTTTAAAAACAAAGGACTGTATGTAGCATATTCTAGAAGCCAATATAGCTACAGCAAATACACAAAAACTTCACTTTAGCAATGATCATATTAATCTGTAGATTTTATTTTTAACAATTTGGATATAAGTGGAGATTTTCAGTATTTCTCTTGATTTTGAAGTCATTTATTCTTTTTAAGTCTTGTGACAGACATGTGGCTGAGGAGGGAATAAACGTGGCTCCGACTATAGTACCAGAATCTTTTCACCAACCTGATGTGTGACCCCCATACACGGACCTCACTCAGATCTGTCATTTTCTGAAGCCTAGATCTTGTTAACAACCCATCAGGTGCAGTGTCAGTTTCAAATCAAATTATCTAAGGAAACAAGAAAACAGGCAGAATATTGGTACACATTATAATCCAAAGCACTTACTAAATTAAAATTTTTAAAGATTTTTTCTATAGTTGTCCACTGTTACTATTTTTGATCAGAATAAAGAAGGTGAAAGGAAAGATACAAATGATAGGTTTTTTTCAGTGGGGAAAAATGGTTGGATGAAACTCAGATGAATACAGACCACATCTTTAAGGGTCTGAATTTTGTAGATCTGACTGTATAAGCAGTGTTAATTCCATTTTTCATACCAGTAGCCTTCTAGAAAATAAAGCAAAGTAGTTCTATAGTGTGGTCAACTTATAAACCAATATTGTGAAAAATAGCAACTATTCATTTGTTCACAACATGCATATTTATAGAGTAGTTAGGTACCATTTGTAAGGTAAGTCCTTTAAAATTCTATAATATTAAAGTAGTGGTTATTGGTATGATATATGCTGCTCTTGGTTCTATAAACTAGGTAAAAAGCAGTGCTTTGTGAAATGCAGTGTTATATCTTAATGCCACTGGTGATAGAAAGTAGTTCCCTTCAGTTCAAATCCTGTGCCCTTATTTGCTGCTTGCTAATGTAAGCAATAAGTACCCCTCTAACTAATGGTATCTACACATTCTGTAACTTGTATTTAATGATGGTGTATCTGGTGATTGTAAAAATATTAGACAGTATAAAAGTATATATAATATAAACTGTTAATGCTGAGGTAATAGTCTGTGAATTACGTGTTTCGTACTTTTACTAATTGTGTAATTTAGTGGTGGTGAAAATCCTACACTCAATCCTTAAGAGTGATGGTATCCCTTTTTCAATTTAACATGATCTGCATCAATTTGTTTGCCTGCTAAAGTGTTGTTAGAATAGGAAATAGTAAAACAAATATAAAAAAGAAAGTGTAGTACTCTTTAGGGAAACAGACTTCGAGTTACCAAATGAAGTCATTACAAACTCCTTGTACATTCACTGTGAGTTTCAAAGGGAATCAGTCCCTAACTTAAGGGTTCCTTTGTTCACTTTCTAGATGTGTACTTTTGAGGGATATCTGATGTTTAGCAACATTACAGCACCAAACACTGGGGCAATTAATCCCACTTACATCTGTGCTAAAGAGGATGGTGGAAACACATATGTATATACCTTTTCTTTACCTAGAAGTGCCATCCACTGTCCTTGAATTAATAAGATTAAAGTTTCTGTTGCATTTAAGTTAACTAGGAGGATCCTTAAAAGTAACACCTTTTCCAAGGACAACGTCAACAATGTCAATGTCAACACTGAGTCTGATTCTGACCACATTTATAGTGGTATAATGTCAACGTGGTGGTATAGTGTCACGCCGCATCTTCATGACAACCATACTCCATTGTTGGAACACTGTGCCAGTAAGAAATGCAACATCTGATGGGCAGATGAAAATGATGCATAAAGAAGTTCAGTGTTTACAGATAAAACTGCTGTGGTTCAAGAACTTCCTTCCCCATCAAAGCCTTGCCAAGGTTTTGCTGAGAAAGTGATATGTAAAGTTATTATTTTAGTGTTTCAATATAATTTACTTACTCAATGACCATTCTTGCTTACGCAAGGCCATAAAGGGGGATACTATAGCTTTGGTCACACCATCATTTCAAACAATTTTTCTTTGAGTCATAAATTAGCAAAAGAACATACTTTTTTTACCTTTTAAAATCATATTAATGGACAAATTACCCACTCTTCTGTTCTGACCTGTGAATAGTTTGGTTTTTTTTCCCAAACTAAGATACCGCCAGTATTATCCCATGACAATTTTCCAGGCAAATGGCACTGTGTTGAAAAATAATTGTTACTTCATCTAGCAGCATTTTATCTTCTATTATGAAGACTATTTATTGTACTAATTAGGAAAAAGCAAATAAGACAGGGAACTCCAGACTGACACAACAGTTGTTCTGGAAAAGGAAATACTCTAATAAACTCTGATGTATTAGATAATCCACAGATACATCATTGTTAACTCTTACTCTAGGTGCTCTTTGGTGAGAGACAGGCTTTGTTCCCTTGTTCATGACATTTCTCTGCAAAGAATTCTCTATGGAGTGAAGCGAATGAAGTGAATCATTTCTTACCAAGTAAATTTATCAATTTACAGACTGCTCTACAGCTCACTTTTGAGTTTAGTTGTAATCATGAGTGATCCTTCACATTTTATTTATTAAAACTGTTCATTCAGGTAAGACGTATGTTGAAATTTTGCCAATACCTTAATAAAACCCAGCAATTTAAAACCACGAGTCATTTCTCTTTTTATTCAAAGGAAAGGTAATTTACATAGTGCTAAGGTTAATTATAGCAATGATGAACCTCAAACCAAGCACAACTCCTAGCATAGATTAATTCAGATTCTGTAATACAAGTCTAAGCAGGAGGAAAGGCCTGTCCATTTTCAGGTGTAAAAACAATTCACCAAATGATCTACAGCCTACACAAGATGTGTCACTTTCAACAAAATATATACAGCCATATGAAAACAAAATCTGTGTTCTGAAGACTGAAGAAATCATCAGAACTAGACTCCAACCCTTAAGACAAAGCAATCTTGAGAAACAAGAACAAAGCTGAAGTATTACATTCCCAGATTTCAACTCTCTAAAGCTGGAGTAATCAAAACAGTATGGTACTGGCACAAAAACAGACCTAGTGATCAGTGGACAAAACAAAACAGAGCCCAAAAACCTACAAGGTCAATCTATGACAAAGGGTGAAAGTACACAAGAGGGAAAAGTCAGTCTCTTCAATAAATGGTGGCAGGAAAACTGGACCACACACTTTACATGATATACAAAAATAAAATGGATGAAATACCTAAATGTGAGACCTGAAACCAAAATTGATTTCATTTATATGTGGAATCTAAAAAAGTAGAAACAGCCCCATAACTACAGAGAACTGATGGTTGCCAGAGGAGAGGGCTGTTAGGGGCACAGGTAAAGGGGAATGGGAGATACAGGCTTCTAGTTATGGAATGAATAAGTCACAGGGATAAAAGGTACAGCACAGGGAATATAATCAGTGGTATTGTAATAGTGTTTTATGGTGACGGTAGCTGTCACTTGGGAGCATAGCATATTGTATACAGATGTTGAATCACTATGTTGTAATATCAACTAGAAATAAAATATATATATATATACAACTCTGAAAAAAAAAAAAAAAACAAAACCAAAAGAACCAGACTGTTATGACAAAGATTTGGGGACAGAGAATTTAACTATGGTTAATATGTTATGGGAAAAGATCACCCAAGATCTTATGGGTGATTTCAGCAAAGAGAAACTTTAAATAGAAATGAAAAACAAGAGAGATGATGAATGCTTCAGATTGGCTTATTAGTGGATTGTACATTGCTGAGGAGAGAATCGGTAAACTAAGATAAACCAATGTAAATTACCCCAACTGAAAAACGTGTGTGCATGCACACGCACGCACCGATACACACATAGTGAAGGGAAAACGAAGACAAACCAGAACAGAACATATAAGAGCTGCGGAACAACATCAGTCTAACATATGCATAACTGGAATCCTAGAAAAAGAGAATAGGGCAGAAGAAACATCTGAATGATGGCTGAAAATTTGAAGTTTTAATGACAGACCTCAAACCACAGATCTAGGAACCTCACAATACAGAGTAGGATAAACACCAAAAACATACACCTATGAAAAAGAAATCCCTTCCAGATGGTTTCACTGGTAAATTCTGCCAAATATTTAAGAAATAACACCAATTTTATACATTCTCTCCAGAAAACATTTTGTAAGGTCAGCATTACCCTGATACCAAATCAGATGAAGACTGGAAAACTAAAACTACAGACCAGTATTTCTCATGAGTATAGATGCAGAAATCCTCACCAAAATATTAGCAAAACCAGCATCACTTGTTAGAATAGCTAAAATAAAAAAATGCTGACAGTAGCAAATGTTTATAGGATGCAGCTAGAACCCTCATACGTTGCTGCTGGTGATGTAAAATGGCACTGAGACTTCTTGAAAAGTTCAGCAGGCTCTTATAAAGTGAAGCAGTACTTACCACGTAACTCACTGAGATGAGTTCTGATATCAACTGGCTGGAGTTAGGCTAAATTTCACAGTTTAAAGGCAAAGTCCTCTCTCTTCAAATACCAGCTGCCAAGTTTGGGGGTCACCAGGCCACCCACATTTCTCACGAATTGACTACAAATTTGGGGGTTCCCACCATCCCCCCTCAGGTTTGAAAGTCTACTTTCACAGAGCTCAGGGAGATACTCTACTTACAGTTTTACTATACAAAAGGATATATAACAAAACCAGGCAAAAGAAAGGACACATAGAGTGAGGTCTAGAAGAGTATCCGTGTGAAGGTTCCTTGTGATCAGGGCACTTTATCCTCCCGAAACAACAATGGATGCCAATATAGAATACTGTCTCCCAGGGAAGCTCATCTGAGTTTCAGTATTCAGAGGTTTTCCTGGGGTTTCATAAGGTAAGTGTGACTGACTCACTGGCAATAAAAGTGCACACTATTCAGGCTGATATGAAATGACTGTAGTCCCAATCCTCTAATCCCATGATTAGTCCTTCTAATGTGCCAGCCCCCGCCCCGGCCTAAGTTATCTCATTAGCATAAGTTGTCAGGACCCACCATAAATAACAAAGACACTTCTATCATTCTGGAAATTCCAAGGACTAAGAGGCTATATCCCAGCAGTCAGAGACAAAGGCCTGCCTGATTCTTTACTACACATCCAGCAATCCCATTGCAAGGCATATATTCCTCTAGAGAATGAAAACACCTTCATACAAAAATCTATACACAAATGTTCATAAGATTCATAATCACCCTAAACTGGAAATAACCCAAATGCCCCTCAAAAGGTAAATCAACTGTGGTATACCCATACAGTGAAATACTACTCAGTAATAAAGGAATAAAGTACTGATTCACACAAGATGGATGAAACTTAACTGCATTTTGTTAAGTGAAAGGCTATTGATTCTATTTAAATGACACTCTGGAAAAGGGAAAACTAAAAGGACAGAGAACAGATCATGATTGCCAGCAGTTGTGGAGGGTGCTGGGGAGGATTTGCCTAGCATGAGGGAATTCTGAGGGTGACTGAACTGTCTGGTGTAGTATTATGGTGGCGGATACACACGACTCTGTATCTGGCAAAACCCACATACACTGCACTAAACCTCAAAGACTGAATTTTAATATATGTAAATTTAAAGATCAACTAGGATATGTGGGGAGAACAAAATGCAGACTTTAACAGATGAATCTTACTTTATTACAAATGAATCACATAATCACACTGAAGAGGATGGTGCAGAAAGGAACTAATGTAACTGAATCTTAGGACCTAAATAACTTTGGGAAAGTGCTTGACATGATACTGAAGGCTAAAAACAAAAAACTGTACACCAACACTGTACTGCAGTTGGTAAACTTGTTCCTCACAAGGGTTATAGGTCAATAGTTGAGAAACTGCTTGGTTTTTACATTACAGTTGAACAAGTAAGTAAATATACTGTAGCTAATGAGAGCCAAGCTGTTAGAGAAAGATAAATAAAAGGGAAGGCTAAAATGAGCACTGTGGAGTTGGGACTGGTATGGTAGGCACCAATACAGACTCATGGTTTGTCTTAAAACATATTTACATATACATACATACAAAGATATATACAGCTGTGTTTGCATAGAGCTGTGGTTTCTATTCTATCCCCTAGGAGGCGCTAAAAGCAGTGATACTTTAGTAACATTAAGTACACCTAAACATCACAATCTTACTTTCTAAATAGCACTGTCCAAAAACAAAAAAAGGTCAGAGAAAAAAAAAGACCTGGTAAACCTGGAGCACCCAGGGGGTGGGGGGGGGGGAGAGGAGGGAAAGGAGGGAGGGTGGGAAGAAGGATGGAACATACCAAAAGGATGCAAAACTGACTTGAAGTTCCGATAGCCAAAACTGGGACAAACTGAACTGTAAAATACTGATAACATTGGATCATAAAGAATAAGTATCTACAAGACCACATTGATAAATAAGTGGTTGAATAATAATAATAAAAAAACTAAATGGGGAAGAAGGGACTTTTCCTTATAGAATCCCAATAATAAATGTATAAGAAATTAGGGAAATAGAAAACCATTAGAACACTGCAGTAATAACTGTTGTAGGCAAGATCCACTGGTGGGTGCTAAAATTAGTAAGAGATAAAGCAGAAACAGAATATTTGCATAGTCTCAAAGTATTTGCCCTGAATATTTAGTAATTACAAAGGGAAAAACCATAAATAGTGGGAATCCTGGCAGATATCACCTTGACCAAGTAATCAAGATTAACATCATTAAAAATAAATGTCTGTATTATACAGCCCCTGATACAAGGCACTGAGAAGGGAACATCACCTCTGTGGTAGCCTTTCCAATAATGTTTCATCTCAGTTAAATATGAGAAAATAGCAAACAAACCCACATAGGGGAACATTTTTTAAAATAACTGGTGTCTTTTAAAAAATGGCAATGTGGGTGCCTGGGTGGCTCAGTCAGTTAGGCCGCTGCCTTTGGCTCAGGTCATGATCCCAGGGTTCTGGGACTGAGTCCCACATCGGGCTCCCTGCTCGGCGGAGAGCCTGCTTCTCTCTCTCCCTCTGCCTGCCACTCTGCCTACTTGTGCTATCTCTCTGTCAAATAAATAAATAAAATCTTAAAAAAAAAAAAGTCAACGTTGGGGCGCTGGGGTGGCTCAGTCGTTGGGCATCTGCCTTCGGCTCAGGTCATGATCTCAGGGTCCTGGGATCGAGCCCTGCATCAGGCTCCCTGCTCGGCGGAGAGCCTGCTTCTCTCCGTCTGCCTGCCACTCTGCCTACTTGTACTCTCTCTCTCTGTCGAATAAATAAAATCTTAAAAAAAAAAAGTCAACGTCATGAAAGACAAGTAAAGATGAGGAACTGTCACAGACCAGAGAACATTAGGGAAACATGACAACTAAATGCACTGTGGGATGCTGGACTGGACCCTGAATCAGAAAAAGGGCATTAATGAAATAACTGGTGAAATCTGAACAAATTCTGCAATTACCAGTACTGTAAACAAGACTAATTTCCTAGTTTTGATTACTGTTCTACAGCTACAGAAGACGTTAACAAAAGCAGAAGCTGAGTAAGCTGGGTAACCGGTATATGGGAACTCTCTTAAGATTTCTGTATCTCTTTTGTAACTCTAAAATTATCTCAAAATAAAAAGTTAAAAAATAGGACAGTCTTTAGCTTTTTAATTATTAGGTATAAAAATGCTGGGTTTGGTTCAAGGGTGATGAATTGAAAAATGTACTACGACCTGCAATTCATTCCATCCTTGCGGCGAGTGGTATTGAAACTTGAGAGAATCACCTACCCTCCCCGAACTGCATGTTTCTCTGCCAAATGGGTACGACACTCAAATCATTTACCTTGAAGGTTACTTAAGGATTCAATGACACAGTTGGTCAAAGTTGTCCAGAAACAGTATGTTTGTGCACAATGCAAGCATTAACCACTATATCCTTAGGTCTAAGAGAACACATTTAAGAAGAAATTTTCCAGGAATAAATATGAGATAAAAATACTACATTCTGGGGGCACCTGGCTGGCTCAGTCAGTAGGGCATGTGACTGCTGATCTCAGGAGCATGAGCTCAAACCCACGTTGGCAGTAGAGTTTACTTAAAAAACAAAACAAAACTAAATACTGAAACAAGGTAATGGTGAAAGGAAAGACTAAGAGCTAATATGCTCTTTGGCTAAAAGGGGGAAAATAAGAAGAAAAAGAAAAAGAAAAAAGGAAAAGGAAGAGGAAAAAGAAAAGGAAAGAAAGAAAGAAAAAAGAAAAGGAAAAGGAAGGAAGAAAGGAAGGGGGGAGGAAGGAAACTGTTAGGATACACAAAGTGCCAGAAAGTAGCAGCAGAGCAGAGGAACTCATAAGGCACTGCAGGTGATGACAGCTATATGTAGGAGAACTGGGGTGGGGGAATGGGAAGGATCACTTTTGAGCCAAATCTCTTGCAGACCAGATTATGAATAACTAGTGGGGAGAGGGAAAAGGAACGGGTACCTTCTCCTAGGACTTCTTCCCTCTCTCACAGTTACCTACAATCTAGCAGAGCCAAAGCAGGCATACCACATCAAAGAAGAGGGAAAACACAAGGCTTCCTGGCACCACTGAGGAATCTGGTGCAGACTTAATATATAACATGGCTAGAAACTGGGAAATGAATTCTGTTTTTCAAATATCCCACTACTAAAAGCCAACAGGTCCTTCACCTTTAAAGAAATATTCTGGTCTTTCAGGTTTACGATTCTATAATGGGATAGTAGCTGCCCATACACAAAATGAAGCACAAAAGAACTAATTGAATGTTTCATCTTTTGGACTTAAAAATCATGCTTTTTAAAGCCTAAACCTCTATACTAAAAACACATTTAGTTCCCATTAAATATCAACAGAGCAGAGGCCAGCAAATTATATCTGTGAAGGGTGTGAGAGTAAATATTTCAGGCTCTGGGGCCAATAGGTTTCCTTAGCAGCTACTCTACTTGTAGGGCACAAGCAGCTACTGATAATCCATAAATGAATGGACATTAACTATGTTTCAATACCACTATGGTAAAAAAAAAAAAAAAAAAGCGGTAGGGATTTGGCTCAAGGACAGCAACTTGTCTACCTAGTGAGAATGCTAGACACTTGTTAACTGAATCCCAAAGGTCTTCTTCAATGGACTGTGAGAATTTATATAACCTACATATTTCTTACTATTTTATAATTCTCAAACAACATGACTTGAAGTGAGCTGGAGCCTAACAAAAAAGACATCACTACAAGCAGAACTTCACCACAGAACTCAGAACTGCTTCTGAGTACTCATTCTGTCCTTCAGCTATCCTACCAGTTTTTGATTTTTGGTAAAACCTGTTGTCAACTTTAATTACAAAATAGAAGATTTTATACGAGGGCAGGTTCAGTATCACTTCTTTAGAAAAGTCCATTTCTTGCTTTTCAAGAAATAGATTTTATTCTTAAATATGGAATCAGAATATGGTACAAATAGGGTCCTAAAATACACGAGAATATGCCAATTAAGCTCAAAATATTTTCCCTCCAAAGTTTTTGTGCAAGTATTAAGAACTAAATACCTTCAAATTTTTCTACAGCTGTAATAAACAAAAATAGTCTTGTTGACGTGGTGAATTCAAATTCTACCAAAATAAAAGGGTCTCAACTAACTCTCAAATCATCTAAAAGAAGGGCAGTACTCCTGATTGTCTTTATACATAATTTGAAAGCATAAGAAAAGCCAGAAAAATACTCAAGATCCAAATATACCACGATCTAAATATCACTATTCCATTCTAGGGAATCCACGGACTAAAAAAAAAAACCTCAAGGTCATGAAAATTAAGAGCAAAGGTTAACGACATTTGGATTTTAAAAAAGTATACCTCCACCCAATAAAGTCAGAGGGATACCTCAAAATGCTACTATGTAGATTAATGACTCAAGAGAATCTCCTGATTAAATCACCCATGCTAAATTGCAAGTAAATTTCATCAAATGCAAAGTCTTTACTCAGGCTTTTCTTAGTTCTTAAGCACATGCAGTTTTCCATATTTTGAAAACAAATAGAATTATAAAGATATATGGGAAAGCAGTGAGTTCTATATCAAATGCAAGTTTAAAAAGAGCTGGCAATAGGGAGAGATTCAAAGTAGTCAATCATATTGGTGCTTGTGGATTCCAACTGATGAGTCTCATTAAAAATAAAAAATCTACTAATCAATCCTTAAAATGGTTTGCCCTCAACACTAGAGGTGCAAAATTCTTACATTATATCTTCATCCATTACAATGGAGTATAGAGCTAACAGAAAGTTGGATTAAAAAAATGACCTCAACAGAATGCAATGAAGAGAAATAAGCACATCTCCATCTAACGGACAAAGAATGGTGTCAAAGAATGTATCAGCAATGCCTGAGAGTATTATTGCATGATAGACTACCTAATAACTACACAACAGCATGCCAACACTTAGCATGCTAGTAAGCGAATCCTAAATTTTTACTTCTTATATGATTATAGTACTTAAATATTTCCAGCTGACCTTTAAGGAGGAAACAGTATCCATATATATTACCAAGAGTCTATATATTACCAAGAGTCTAAGTAGGTCTCTTAATTTCCCCATTTATTTACTAACAGTCTACACAGTTTAACAGCCTCTATCATACACAGGCAATGTGAATAGGAAAAAAAAAAAAACAAAAACCCAGAAGCTTCCTGTGTCTCACTTTTAATAAAGTGCAGAGGCATGGTACTTTCTCAAGTTCATTTTATTAACAAAAGTGAGAACCGTTTTGAACAAAAGCAAACCATGAATCACAGCATTTGGCAAGACATTAGACGTGGGAAATAAGTAAAACAGAAGTAGATGAGGCACCTCTCACGTGTGTATTATATTCATGCTTCTTCAACAGTCTTATCAACTTTCAGTGTAATGTTCACGAATAGTATAGTGGCTCAAACACAAATGCAGGAGCACAGTGGAAAGTCTGGCAATTATTTTGGGCTGATTGAGTATGAAAGTAAACATAATACCACAGTTTCATGTAAACCACTGTGCAGTATATATGAATTTTTAAATGTATTGACATTGAAACCAATGTCCAACTAATGAAAATAAAAAAGAGGGTTTTAAAATGCATGTTGCACTACAGTTGTTTAGTAAAAGGTAGGGAAAAAAAATAATTTTAAATGATCTTCCATGTGTTCGTATGACTGGGAAACATAACCAATTCACATGAACTTCACTCATTTAAAATTATATTTGTAAAAGTCCTACAACAGAAAAATTACGTGCCATAATCAGTGTGCTTGCACTTGAACAAACAAGAAAAGGTAAATAAATTAACTTTAGTCAGCCAACATACTCCAAAGAGGAGATTCAGTCTACTTTTGCTTCTACAGGGCAGAACCTACACATAAGTAATTTTTCTGTTCCCTAATTTATAGGCATTAATGAAGCAATAAACTATGATTAAAACCCAAAATATAAAGGTGGTCATTTAAACACAACTGAGCATCTAGCCACAGACAGAAGAGCACCAAGGATTAGCAGGTCACTGAGTGCATGCACTGTCTCTCCGTACACTGTGTGGCAGTTAATCACCTTCCTATTGTAGTAGACAAACTGCCTTTTATGAATACAGTAATTTACTAAATTAACTGAGGACTACATTGTTAATTCATCACATTACACAGAATTCTTTTTCCCATGCTGTTAATTTTTTCGTGCGTACTGATGTCATATACTACATTTGTACTATTTTCTAAAGTTTCAGAATTACTATTTCAGGTAGAGATAATGAAAAAAATAAGACCTAATCTGATTATATGACTGACGACAAATCTGAGCACCAACTACAGCAAATCTCAGGGTCAAGGTAGCTTGCAAGTGAGTTCTCTTGATTTGAAAATTACCTTCCGCCGTTTCCGTCAGTATTAAAGCTGAGGTCTTCAGGGCCTATTTGTTCACCATCAGGAAAACTGGAATGCGTATCTAAGATAAAAATTTAAAAGCAGATAACAGTTTTTAAAGACCAGTATTTTCTTTTCCATGTCTTTACATGATTTTACCAAGCATATTATTTAAGCGATAAAGATGTACTGGGTTGTAGACAAACCTGTCTTCAAAAGAACTTGTGATCTGAGTCAGGTATAAGCAAGCACAAAGGGAAAATAAATGAAAAAAAGTAAAATGTGTAATACCCACAATTAGAAGAGGAAAGGCACTGCCTAACTTTGTCCTCCTGGGGACACTGTGGGAGCAGCTGAAGAAGGGAAGAGGAAATGAGAAGGATGTACATAGTCTGAAGACTAATTCTGTAAACATAAAATGTATTTTAAAGCAAATTAAATTGTACATGCAAGTACCACTACAAACCCATCAGCACTCAAAATAACTTGCCCAAAATTTTGGCTGCTTCTTTCAGAAACAGAAAAAATTACTAAAAGTGTCATAATACTTAAAAATCATCCAATGCTTAGCTGTTTTGAAAAAGACACTAGAACATCAGTGAAATCTGTAAAATGATAAAGCTGACAACTAGCATGAGCCTGACAATGTTGTCATTCCAGGAAATCTTGCAGACGAATGCTCAGACTGATCATTAAGGTCTCTGGATAAAATATTGACAATGGGTGATGGATGTTAGCTAAACTTACTGTGCTCATCATTTCACACTGTATACCTAATATCAAATCATTAGGCTGTGCTCCTAAAACAAAACAACGCAAAAATACTAACAATGACTTTCTCTCAGTGAGTTTTATTCCTAAAACTATTTTAGGAAGAGGATATTTTTAAAAAATGATGCTTCCATCAACTAAACGCATTTCTAAGAAATCAGGAAAAATCTTTTAAAAAGTTACCTTATTAGCTAGTCTAATAACATCTAATAACATCTGAAGCATCCCCAGGGGTTGACAAATATTTCTCTACCAGGGCACACAGTAAATATTTGGGCAACTGCCTCTGTTGAAAAGTCTTCTCAGTTTTGTTTTGTTTTAAACACCTTTGTACCACCTAAAAGCTATGCTTGGGTCACAGGCTGTACTAACTAATGCACGCTGCGGAGCCCTGCTCCACTAAGGAGCAGCCAACAGGTGTCTGACCAGCCAAAGAGTACCTAGCAAATTGTATTCAGGGTTCACCATATAGTTTACCCCACAGAATGCTGTCTCACAAATGACAATAATTAAAAAAGAAAAGCAGAAACAGCAGAGAAGCAGCAGTAGTAGCAGCAGCAGCTGTAGTAGTAGTAGTAGTAGTAGTAGTAGTAGTAGTAGTAGTAGTAGTAGCAGCAGCAGCAGCAGCAACAGAAGAAACCTTTTATTAATCTCTGTAATGGGACATCAGGTGCTGCACCTTCATCTGGGGGCTGTGCCATGAAAGAGTCGTCGAACCCTCCCATGCTGGCGTGCTCTTCCTGCTCCTCGTTCTCAGTGTCACATTCAATATCGCTGTCACTACTCATTCCTGGCAGGAAAGAAGGGGAGAACGTGTTTCTGAAGAGAAACCACTGTAAATGAAAGGAAAAGGAAGTCTCCTCATCTACTAAACTGAGATTCCTAGTGAATTTTACATTGAATGCCAAGCCAATGTAAGACACCAAACAACAAATAAAGAAGTAACCACACAAACCTCAGTTCTCTTTAGTTATTTAGAGCAGTAGTTTTATTTCTGTTTTCAAAGATTAAAATTGCCCTGTCTACAGTGTCTGCAAGCAGTAATTTGAGACCAGTATTAATTTCATTATACTGAGAATATTTTTTTTTCAAAGCAAATAGTTTTTTCTAGAGACTTTGAATCTTGATTCAATATAAATGTTATTGTTTCTAGCCTAAAATATATACAGACACATTTATACTTACATGTATGTGTGTGTATATAAAAATCCAGTAATTCTAGTCATAAATGAGATACTATCCCATTTGGGCCTCTAATTTTTTTTTTAATATATATCACTGGACTTTTAAAGAAAAAAATCTATAGAAAGTACTTCTGTTTCAACAAGACAGTGATCAAGAAAATCTGAAAATCTTTCTGCTACAAACCCTTGTAAATGCTAGAGAAAATACGAACTTAAAATATTAATTTAATGGACAGTCACATTTAAAGGAAAGAAGGTAAATACACAGGTGCCAAAACAAAGATAAGGAAAACTAATAGGTCAGATGCCACCACAGCCCCGAAGAATTTGATGTGACCATCTTTAATGTTCCCTTAGACCCACCACAGAAAGGGAGTTGAGTGACTGAAACTTCACTCCCTGTATAAAGCTAACATTTTTGGTGAAAAAACAGACTAGAAAAAGTCTGCCTCTGAATACAGTCTCTTCTCTGTTTCTGATGGGCTCAGCTAATCTCACAATTCAAACTAAGGCCTATGTGATTAATTTAGGTTTGGGATTTAAAGTTGAGGTTTGGGGCACCTGGGTGGCTCAGTGGGTTAAAGCCTCTGCCTTCAGCTCAGGTCATGATCTCAGGGTCCTGGGATCGAGCCCCATATTGGGTTCCCTGCTCAGCAGGGAGCCTGCTTCCTCCTCTTTCTCTGCCTGCCTCTCTGCCTACCTGTGATCTCTCTCTGTGTCAAATAAATAAATAAATAAAATCTTAAAAAAAAAAATAAAGTTGAGGTTCAAGTCTCAGGAAATTAATGTAACAACTGGTCAGAAGCTAGTGTTATTTACATAAAGTAAATGTAAAACCTCTGGAGGGAAGGTTCTGGGTAAGATGAAATAAGCACATTCCATCCCATCTTTCCAATGGAACAAAGCTATAAAACCTGGATAGAATGCATGAAGCAGCTATTTTTTTAAAACATCTTTTTAAAAGATTTATTTGTTTGAGAGAGAAAGCGCACGCACACCCAAATTGGACTAGGAGTGGGGGGTGGGTCCGGCAGAGGGAGAAAATCCTCAATCAGGCTACATGCCCAGTGCAGAGCCCCACATGGGGCTTGATCTCACAACCCAGCATGACCTGAGCGGAAATGAAGAGTCAAACACTCAACCAGCTGAGCCACCCAGAAGCCCCATGAAGCAGTTATTTAAGGACTCTGAAGAGCAAATAGGAATAGGCATATTGATGTACACCAGAACTTGAAGTGCCACCAAACTGGCAGATTTAAATAAAACTCAGAGTCTCATAATATCATATTAAAAACATTCAGGATACAATCCCAAATTACTTCAGCATATGAAGGCCCAGGTAAAGACAATCAATAAACATCAATCAGTGAACACTCTTAAAGCATTAAAACAAAACAAAACAAAAACAAAAAAAATCCCACCTCTGTGGAGGGACGCTTCCACAGTCCTTATAATAACTCATAAGAATTATCACAGTTGGGAGGGTGGGGAAGAAAAGACTTTTTTAGGGGTGGGTTAGGTGGGACAGAAAAAATCTCAGAAAGGTTATGTTCCATTCAAAATTTACAAAACAAACAAGGTGGATAATCCACCTGAAATAAGAGTCAAGCAGATACACAAATAGAAGGATATTCATAAATTGAAATAATGACCTGTTAAATGTGAAAAAGGATAAATTTTTTTAAATTACCATACAAAAAAACCCCACAAAAATTACTACACAGACTTTCTAGAAATGAAAGATAAAGTCGGTAAATTTTAAAATATTAATAGATGGATTTAAGCAAGGTTGAAAAAGAGGTCAGCAAATATTAAGAGTGAACTGAGGAAATTAGAATATTAAAGAAACAGGAGATGAAAATCATAAAGTGGTTAAAATATAAGGAAGTAAATGGCAATAGTTCCAACTGTGTCAAATACACCACCACAGAGACAGTAAAAAATAACAAAGGAGAGACAATACATTAAGAGAAAATGGCTGAGAACTTTCCAGAATTAATGAAACACATTCTAAATTGAATGAAAATAAAGATACAACATATCAAAATTTGGAGGATATGGGTATAGCAGTGCTTAAAAGGAGATTTATTAAATACTTATATTAGAAAAGTAAAAGCTCTCAATGATTGAAGCATCTACATTTAAGAAACTAGAAAAAAAGAGCAAATAAACTCAAAGCAAATAAAAGGAAGTAAATAAAGAGTAAATAAAGTTAACAGGAAAACAACATAAAAAGAAATTGACACAAGAAGGCAGTTCTTTAAAAAGATCAACAAAATTGAAAAGCTTCTAGGCAGACTAAGGAAAAAGGGAAAAAAATTACTAATATCAGGAATGAAAGAGGTGACATCACAACAGATTCTACAGATATTAAAATAATAAGGGAACAGTTTAAATAACTTGATGCTCATGAAGTCAAGAACATAGATGAGATGAACCAATTCTTTGATAGATACAAAATACCAAAGGTCACTCAGGTTAAAAAAAAAAAAAAAGACAATGTGAATACGTATTTTAACTACTAAAGAAATAGAACTTGTAGTTAAAAGAATTTCTAACAAAGAGAATGGTAGCCCCAGACGGCTTAATGAGTGAATTCTTCTTCTGTTTTCAAGAAGAGTTTGTGTATACTACTTCTCCCTTAAACATTTAGAAGACATAGACTTGCTGTATGGATATTTCTGAAATCTCCTTGTTCAGCAAACAAAAACCAAAACCCAAACCAAAACAAAACCCCACTTTCTTGCTGTAAAAAGCCAAGTGTGACACTTAGAGTTTAGAGACAAAGCCAGCTATTTCCACGAAGCACCACCTCCACCTTGTGGCCCTTCATGGAACTGCTGCTGAAAATCCTAAAATCCACTTGAAATTTCTAAGCACAGGCACCAGTGTTTCTGAATTCCTGACAGATTCACAAAGAAATGGGATTCTCTGGATTCTCAGGAACTCCCCAAATCTTAAGTTATTCTTTAAATTCATTTTCAAACTCTTTACTCATTACAGATCTTTAAAAAATTTATAATTCTCAGGGTCCTGGGATTGAGCCCGGCATTGGGCTCTCTGCTCAGCAGGGAGCCTGCTTCCTCCTCTCTCTCTCTGCCTGCCTCTCTGCCTACTTGTGATTTCTCTCTCTGTCAAATAAATAAATAAAATCTTTAAAAATAAAAATTTATAATATTTGAAGGAATTGTAGCCTACATTGAATATTCAAATACTAGAAAATGCTGTGAACATTACTGAGTAGTATTCAAATAATGTAACATTTAGAACTCTTAGCAAGGTTTATAGCACTACATACAATCACACGTTGAAATGCCAATTTAGGAATTATTTTGCTTCCCAAACTTCCTATTTCTTGGAATGCCACTCATTGGATTCCTATGAAGTGTAGTATAAACTTACTTATATAGTAGCAGACAAGGCCACAAACACATACTTAGGGAGGTTTCCTAACTTTGTGAATATAATGAGAAAGAAAAATTGGTCTCCTCACATCTAGCTTAGTAGTTGGCCTACTGAGTCAACAGGTCCTGCACAGCCCATTGCCTTCAATAAGTGAGGAAGTAAATACACATAAGGTCAAATACCTGAAATCAAACTAGCTAATGTCAATCAACAGACCACAAGCTATTTGCTGTGCCTTGCCGCATATATTGCAATGTCTCCTCACTAATACCTAAAGAAAATTAGTGATATTTTACCAACTCCAAGCAGTCTGAATATATTACACTTTCCTTAATCTCACCAGAAGGTCTCAACAGGTTATCGTACAACTGGCTGTCACTAATAGTAATTACAAGATACCATTAAATGTAAGATGCCACAGAGATGTTAGTGTAGAAAACAAAATCTGCATCTTACAGTAAAAGTTGAAGTAGATTATTTCTGTATCAATCAGCTACCACATTTTTTGAGCATCCACTATATGCTAGGACTGTTAGTACCGCACTTATTTCTAACTCCCTTATTCACAGGTGCTCAGATTTCAGATGCTGGGGAAACACGAACCACTTGGTACAGCAGACACTACTACTTCACCCGCCTTGCTCCCTTCTAATATGGAACCTCACTACTGTCCCAACTATCACCCCTCTTCCATGTAGCCATGTGGAATGGGTAAAGGAGGGGAACCAAATGTTTAGCTTTGTCAAGTTTCCTTTTTTTGCCAGTGACTGAGGTATAAGAGGATGTTAGGAAGTTGTTAAGGTGCTCTGACAAAGGTTTTCCTTGTTGATAGAGATACATAGAATGAAATAATCCTCCTGTATTCCCAGAATTTTATCGACTCTATAAGAAGTTTGAAACGGCAACAACCATCTTGCCATCCTGAGGGAAGCTAAGCCAATTCACTGAGAATGGCAGTGTGAAAGATGGGGGAAAATGAGTTCTTGATTTGAGTTTTTGTAACTTATATTGAATCTCTCCTTTTGTGTGGGGGTGAGAGTGGAGGGAGAGAGAGAATCTTAAGAGGCTCCACACCCAGCATGCAGGCTGATGCAGGGCTCAATCTCATGCCCTGAGATCATAACCTGAGCCAAAACCAAGAGTCAGATGCATAACTGACTGTACCACCCAGGTGCCCCAGGCACCCCTCCATTAAAATCTCTTAACTGGTATTCCAAAAAGGGATCAGTTGCGGTACAGCATCAGACTTTGCATTCCTCTTTTAGATAGGCTGCCATTAAGATTTGTGACAGGTATACCATGGCTTTCCCCGGGGACGGGTATACTGATATTCCTGACTTAATTGAAAGGAGATCTGTGCTGCTTCAATAGGAACTCAATGAGAGCATACTCTCCAGTTTTAGACTGAACAAGGAAGACAGTGATCTACTTCAGGAGTTCTGCAGGGAGGGTATCAACTAGCAACAACAGCAGGGGTGGGGGTGGTGTCAAACTTTTCAGTATCAAGCCATTAAACGCAAGATTAATACAATGTTGTCCCAGATGGTCCCACTTAGAAAAAGGCCTGCTGATGCCTGACATGTCTAAGAAGTCATATTTCATCGACGCACAAAAACATTTAAGAGAACCACCTTAGTAGTCCCAAATTCCCTGTAACGAACAATGCTTTATTTTAAAGTTTCTTCAGACAAATGTGACAGAGACACCACAGACTTACCTATAGTCATCTAACACTGAGAATTTTCTCTTAGGGATTCTGTTCAAATAAAGAGCCTTGTGTTTCCTAACCACGGATACAAGACAAACCCACTCAACTTTCTACCAAGGCTTACTGGTGTGAAAAATAAACGTTTCTTGAGAATTGCTTCCTGCTGATGATAGAATACTACGTCTGTGAGTAAGGCCCCATTCTCCTCTCACAAAGTAGATTCTAAAAGGCTCAGAGCTCCTATTGTCGTCCACTATATACCCTTCTTCCAGCCTTATCAGTTAGTCTCCTTCTCACTGCCTATCCTGGGACTCTAATGGTAAACAAGCTGTTTAGATACCAACGAACCAGAACCACGAGGGTGTACTTCAGTGGCCCTGTTGATTTGCATGTTTACAGCAAGTTTTCTTACTCAGTTCTCAGTTCTTTATATCGTATCGCTCCTTATATAAAAGAAAACATCTAACCGGGTCACACTGACCACTTAGCTCTAAATATCAGGGTTTCAAGGACTGAAAGCGCATGGTAGATCCTAAATGTTGCCAAGCAAATGTCTTTCTCCAGTTTATGATAAGCTGTCAAAGATTAGCTCTAAGTAAGAAATGAAACTGATGTCAAAAACTTTCAGGGTTCTGGGTGGAAAGATAATGTGCATTTATGAGTTGACGGCTGAAATTAAGTCTAAGTCATCTTCTCACCAATACTGATTTAACATGCTTCTTGCCAGTTTTCCTGCCCCTGGAGTTCCACATCCCCTCTCCCCACTCCAAATCCATTCTCCACAACATAGCTAGAACAGAAATTTAAAAACATAATTTTATTAACTCGTTTTTTGCTTAGATCCCAAAAGATAAAGTCCAAATTTTAGCTAGGGCATACAATGTAACTCTTCATGATCCATCCTCTGTTTCCACTCTGGCTTCAACTTTCATGAGTCTTCACCTGGCTAATTTGTACTCATCCCATACGATGATTAATCTATCTTTCTTTCTCTTTCTCTCTTTTCTTCCTTCCTTCCCTCCCTCTCTTTTCTTCCTTCCAAGATTTTTATTATTTATTTGACAGAAAGACAGTGAAATAGGGAACACAAGCAGGGGAAGTAGGAGAGGAAAAAGCAGTTTTCCCAGTGAGCAGGGCACCTGATGCAGGGCTTGATCCTAGGACCCTAGGACCATGATCTGAGCCGAAGGCAGATGTTTAATAACTGAGCCACCTCGGCACCCCCTTAAGATGATCTTTCCAAGGAAGAACCAGGCTAGTAAAGATGATAATTAAGAGCACTGGCTCTGGGTTCAAATTCCAGCCCTTCCATTTACTAACTGTGATTTTGGGTAAGGTAAGTTACAACCCTAGGCTTCAGCCTATTCATATAGGCGAGATAATCAAGATAATAAAGTAACTACCATATAGAGCTATACTGAGAAAACAAGATAAATCTGGGAAAGTCTTTAGCAGTCTCGAACACATAATGAGGACTTAGTAAATATTATCTATTATTTTTATTATTCCATACCTGTTCTTTGAGCTCCCTATACACCCTATCACAGCACCCATCATTCTCTAGTGGCTATTAAATGGTCTGACACTTGACTGATGATTTTTAATTGCTCTCCCTGCACCCCTCCCACCACCACCAACACATATATCCACTAACATACCTGAGAACTACGCCTTGTACTCATTTGAAACTGTGATCTACTCTGACACCTGATTCTTAGACAGTGGTCATCCCTGGTTGAGTCATTCAACTCATCCAGTGGTTCTCAACTGGGGATGATTTTGCCTCCCAGGGAACATCTTTGATTACTGTAACTCAGAGGAGATACTGTTGGCTCCTAGTAGTTAAAAGCCAAGGATGCTGCTAAACATCCTACAATGCACAGGGCAGCCCTCTACAACAAAGAATCATCTGGCTCGGGACACCTGGGTGGCTCAGTCAGTTAAGCGGCTGCCTTCAGCTCAGGTCATGATCCTAGGGTCCTGGGATGGAGTCCCGCATCGGGCTCCTTGCTTGGCAGGGAGCCTGCTTCTCCCTCTGCCTGCTCTGTCTGCTGTTCCCCCTGCTTGTGCTCTCTCTCTCTCTGATAGATAGATGAATGAATGAATGAATGAATAAATAAATCATCTGGCTCAAAATGTCAGTGGTATCAAGTTAAAGAAATCCTGAACTAAACAGCAAGTTCAGGAATTACTTTTTCACCAGCATCAAACACAATGACAGGCAAATTAGAAGGATTTCATAAATGTTGCATGAATAAAAAGGGGCTATAATTCCAGCATATGGTACAAAAATTTAAGCCACTAAATCTGTAATTAATATATATAAATACATTGAAACTAGTTGATCCCTATAGGTCCTTCCTTTAAAGACTTTAAATCAAAATATTTGTATCTTAATGTTTTAACAATCAACACTTCACTTTAAAAATCCTTTTCATTTAATCTCTTCTGCTGAAGTAATGCTGGGTGCCACAGGAGCATCAACCAAGAGGGGAGTGTTTAGTATTCTCTAACCCAGAAACCTAAAAATCCACCACCCACAAACCCTCTCCCAGGGCAGCCAGAGGTAAATGGTGGCACCTGCATAAATGCTTTGAGCTACAATTCAGCAATCATTAAAATTCAAATGAGTGCAGAAGTGGAAGGTGGCAGTGTTTCAGGGAAGTGGGAAAAATATTTCAATGACAAATATCATTAATAAAGTTGACCTCCCAAGCCCCGTGTCAGGCTCTGCGCTCAGTGCGGTCAGCTTGTCCCTCTCCCTCTGCTCTTTCCCACCTCCCAACTCATGCATGCTCTCTCGCAAATAAATAAAATCTTAAAAAACAAAAACAACCCCCCCCAGCACTTCTGTTACTCAAAATTACAAAATACCTCCTATGCTTTTAGATAAAAAATGCTAAACCTGGAAGAACACATAGAAGAATACTGAAAGCATACTGAAAGAATACTGAGTTGAAGTCAGTTACCGTAAAGGATTTTTTTTTAAATGGTCAGAGTTTGGAATAGTTCTATATGAGCAAAGCAATTTACAAATATTAATCAAGACTGATTTTAGGGTGCTTGGGTGGCTCAGTCAGTTAAAAGTCTAACTTCAGCTCGGGTCATGATCTCAGGGTCCTGGGATTAAGTCCTGCAGAGTCCCTGGCTCGGCAGGGAGTCTGCTTGTCCCTCTCCCTCTGCCTGTCCCCACCCTACCCCCCACTGCCCTGTCCTGCTCGTGCTGTCTCTCTCTCAAATAAATAAACATCCTAAAAAAAAAAACTGACCATAAAAGGCAAAATACTTAACACTTAATATTATAATTAGTTGTTTTGTGCATTCCCCCTCAGCCTGTGTATCTAATCTCATCTTTGCATATCTAGCAAATTCAATGCCTGTCACGTAGGTGGATTAACACATTTACTGAATGAGCAGATGAACTATCTGTAGATTTTTCCCACCACCCTGTAAACCTCCCTTCTAAGTAAGACATGTCCTTTTATGTAGTCAATTATCTACTTTGCCTTCCTCTATGCTCAATGTCCTAGTAAATCAAATTCAGTGGTACAATAAATGCTGTATTCAGATCAAGCATGTTGGATGGTAATGTCTCAATAACTTTTTTAACTACTCCCCAACACCAACACACAGAAAAAAATCATTATTTCCACCTCACACCAAATTATGACTTTATCATTCCATACCTTCCTCAGGGGCAGCTGAAGCTCCTTCGGGTAGTATAGGTTGTAATTCCCCCGTTTCAGAATTATTTTCCAAATCAGTCATTTTCATTCCTTCCAGACGACCTCCTTTAGCATTAGCCCTCAAAGGAGAAAACAACCTGATATTTTTTTTATAACTAGTCAGTGATACAGCATATATTTTCTTCTTGTCCTAAAACTGAGCATGAAACCATGTAGGGTATATAGCACTGGTGTTTAATACTAATTTTCAAGTATTGTTCTTTAAAAAATTCACTAAGACCCACAGTAAAAGATGAGAAAATGATGGACTGTATCAATGTTAGTATCCTGGTTGTGATATTGTGTCAGTTTTGCAAAATGTCATCATTAGGGGAAACTGGGTAAGGTGCATAGGATCTCTTTGTGTTACTTCTTAGAATTGCATGTGAACATATAATTATCTCAATAAAAATTCTAATTAAGAGACAAAAATAGAAGTCCTAAATAATAAGTTCTCATTGATATGGAAAGACTTCAGATATATTACTGAGAAAATATGGTGTACGTTTTGTATTTAAAAAGCTATATAGTCACAGTTGCTTAAATATGCATAAAAACTGAGAAGACACAGCATATATAAAAAATTAAAGGGCGCCTGGGTGGCTCAGTGGGTTAAAGCCTCTGCTTTCGGCTCAGGTCATGATCTCAGCGTCCTGGGATCAAGGCCCGCGTTGGGCTCTCTGCTTGGCGGGGAGCCTGCTTCCTCCTCTCCCTGTCTCTCTGCCTGTCTCTCTGCCTACTTGTAATCTCTCTCTGTGTCAAATAAATAAAATCTTTAAAAAAAAAAAAATTAAAAACAGCAGGGATGTGTGTGGGCAGGGAGTTGGAAAACTAAGCAGATGGGAGACAAAGATGGGGGTATTTTCACTTAATATTCTTTTTTTATTTCCATTTTGAATCACTTATTATTAGTATTTAAAATTTTTGCTTACAAACTACTTTAAATCAGGCAAGGAAAAAAAGACACAAGTTAAAAAACACCACATAAGCCAGGCTAGCAATACAATTAACTGTAAAATGAGGGTTATAGCTAAGAGCTGCAAATATTTATAGAGGATTTTACAGTCTAGAAAAAAAGTCTATGTTCATATACATTTAACTGTTATGACTAAAGGCAGTTATAAATATCTCCATAACAAAATATAAAAGCTAGTTGTAGCTTCAACGTGAAAGGGATATGTATAAAATCAGGGTAGGTAATGGGAAGGACAAGATAATCCTAATGATTATAACACCTTTCTTTCCACAACTTAAACTAGAGCTAAAACAAAGCTATATCATAGCAGCTGTTCTTTTACATTTGGTAATTATCCAGACCTTATAACTGTTTAAATGAGGTAAACTTAAGGGATGTTAATCTCTCTCTAAATTTAATTCAGAGTGTTTTTCAAAGTCTCCAAGGTAGAACTATTCCACTGTTTAAACTTAGAAATATATTTAATATCCATAAAACAGATCAGCAGATAGATATTAATGGCTCATCTAGACATTCACAGACAATACATTCCATAATCACTCTATCTTTTTAATGAATGGAAATTTAATTGACATGGCTGGGATTTGAGTTTATGTTTCCTGGGCGAGAAATAAAGGTCACAACTGCCATATAGTATATCCTTTTGAGAAATCCCAACTCTGAGTTTTGAAGACATTTTCATAAGAGAAAAAAAATAGGTGAGATAAAAGTACAAAAGCAGTGTTAAAATAAAATTGCCATAAGTGCTTTGTTAGGTACAAAATATGCATAAAAGGTCTATGGCATAATACAGTGCAGCACAAATTTGAAAACTTTGAAAAGTGTGGAGATGGCGGGGGGAGGGAAGCAAAAGCTGACACATCAAAAATTCACAAGGCAGAATTCACACAAGGTTACACTCATCAGTGAAAATGATCTCTAACATACCTGAATGTCTGATACTATCTCATTTCATTCCATTAAGAAAAAAAGGTCTCTGATACTTTATAGATTTTTAATACAATAAACTTTGTCTGCTAAAAAGTTAACAAAGTAGAAATTTATTTTATTCATTATGATGTAGACTTAAAAAGTGTCAAACAAAAAGCTGTTAGTGATTATTCCATTACATAAACAAAAGAACTTACCCCAAGGTGACCATTTTCCTCCTTTTCTCAACAGCAGGTAAACCATTGAAAACTGCAACCACGACAGCATCCGAATCCAAACCTTGACACTGCCGGTCTTCAGATTTTGGCAAAATATCACTGATAGTCCCATGTGTTAAGGCTCGGGGAGAACTGTGCCTGCTCCCAGACTGAGAGCTTCCTGGGGAGCCTACAGAAAAGAAAGGGGATTTCTCAGAAAGAAGGCAAACAAAAGCTCTCTGGTCTCCACTTTAGAGTATCTCGCTACATAAACATTTTTAAACTGCAGGAAAACTCAAACCAATTAAAAAGTAAATCCCAGTTTTCTGAGGCCAAATATTTAAAATTAAGGAATCTAGAATATGCAGTCTAATGGCTGCATTTTCTTAGGGATGGGTCTGTTCTCTTGTGAGAGCAAGGAACTTTCAAATCAAGTTTTGGCACTGTCGGTGCCTTCAAAGATCTACATCTATGTACACCATGAGAACAGTTTTCTTTTTTAAAGATTTTATTTATTTGACAGGGAGAGAGACAGCGAGGGAGGGAACACAACCAGGGGTGGAGAGAGAGAAGCAGGCCTCCCACTGAGCAAGGAGTCCAATGTGGGGCTCCATCCCAGGACCCTGGGACCCAAAGGCAGCTGCTTAATGAGTGAGCCATCCAAGCACCCCACCATGAGATCTGTTTTAAATAACAAACATCTACCCACTGAAATTATATTCTAAGTTCTCCAAATTTACCTTCAGATAGAGTTTGACAGTCTCCCTTTGAACGGCTATTTTCCCCAGAGTCTATTGCTCTTCGAAGTGATAGACTACCTGCTATACTGGACCGAGCTGGCTTGGGTGAATTACTCTTCTTATTTGTGGCTGCAAAGACATTTAAAAATATTTCCGAATAAGATAAAATAGCACAAAACTCACAACATAGGCAGTCAGAGGAAGGCTAATCTTATGGAATGTATTCTACCTACTGTGTCCAAAAAACCCAAGACACTCTGGTCCCAAATAGTTTATTTGGGGTTTTACACAAGAAGTATTCCTACTTTGCTACTTGTGGAGCAGTCTTAACAAAACCAGAAAAATATCAGTGAACTCCAAAAGAAAAACCCTACCGGATATGAACTCCAATCTCAATGCCAAAGTATTAACAACAAAAACATAACCCCAAAACACTTGAAAATTATAATTATTGGATTAACAAGAGAATCAATGAATTAGAAATAAATCACAAATACAATACACAAGATGTTTGTGGCTAAAACAGTAATTAGGAAAAAAATGTATAACCTTGTAATGAATTAGAAAAAAATGAAACTAAGTGGCCTATTATGCATAGACTCGAGAAGCTAGAAAAATAAAAATAAATAAAAAGAAGATATTCATTTAAAGGTAATAAACAGGATCCAAGGTGTAGCAAGACACAAGACCAAGAACTGATTATCTTTTTATAGACCAGCAAAGCACAATTTCAAGAATGCAATTAAGTAAACAATTCCATTTACAATAGCATCAAATAGAATAAAATACTTAAGAAAAAATTTGATAAATATAAGACTTGCACATTAAAAACTATCACACACTGCTTAAAGACAAATTTTTTAATCTTTCCAACAAATGCTTAATAAAAAAAACAGATGGGAAAAATACTGTGTTCGTTGATCAGAAAACTTAATATTGTTAACATGGCAATACTCACAAAATTGATCTATACGTTCAACACAATCCCTATAAAAATTCCAACTGTCTTTTATTTTATTAATTTTTTTTAAAGAGAGAGAAAGGGGGAGGGAGGGGCAGAGAGAGAAGGCAAGAGACTCTCTCCAGGAGATTCCCCGCTGAGTGAGTGAGAAGCCTGATGTGAGGCTCAATTCCACGACCCTGAGATCATGACCTGAGCCAAAATCAAGAGTTGGATGCTTAACTGAGCCACCCAGGAGCCCCAACTGTCTTTCCTTTTAACTGCAGAAATTGATAAGCTGATTCTAAAATTCATATGAAAAGATCCAGAATACCCAAAAACATCTTGAATGGAAGACACACTTCTGATTTCAAAAACCTGCTGTAAAACTATACTAAACCAAGACTGTGTGGTGTACTGGTGTAAAGACAAAAATATTGATCAATGGAATAGAATTGAGAGTCCAGAAATAAACCATTGATGGTCAATTAATTTTTGGTAAGGCCAAGATAATTCAATGGACAAGGGGAAAAAAGATGGACAATAACAAGTGTTAGCAAGGATATGGAGAAATCAGAACCCTTAACAGGGTTCTAACTAGGAATTGGACAGGAATGTAAAATGGTACAGCTGCAATGGAAACCGTTATGGCAGTGCCTCAAGAAGTTCCCCTATAACCCAGCTTTCCACTTCTAAGCATATTCCCAAGATAAATAAAAACGTATGGCCACAAAGAAACATATACATGGTTATTCACAGCAGCATTATTCATAATAGCCAAAAAGTGGAAAAACACTACATGATGCCCATCAAATTATGAGTAGGTAAACAGAACATGGCACACATATACAATGAAGTTATGACTTGGCCATAAAAAGGAATGAAATAATACATGCTACAACATGGGTGACCCTTTCAAATGTTATGCTAAGTGAAAGAAGCCAGACATAGAGACGTCATATTGTATGATTCTATTTATACGAAAAGTCCAGAAGAAGTAAAACCACAGAGAGAAAATAGACTAGAGGCTACCAGGGGCTAGAGGGAGGGGAAAATGGACAGTGAGCGTTCATGGATATGGAGTTTTTGGGGAAAGGTTGATAAAGGTGGTGAAATGTTGTAAATAGTGTTCTAGATAATGGTGATCATTACATGATTTTGTGAATATATTAAAAACTTTTTAATTGTACACTTGAAAATAAATGTGAGAAAAAATTAAGACCAACTTTTCCACTGCAGTGTATATATATATTATAATATGGTACTTAACCAATAATGTATTGTTAATGGACTATTAAATTAAAATAGAAACAAAGGCAGAATTTAATGTAATTAAAAAGGTAGAAGAGAGAAGATGAAATATATCTAAGAACTAGGTCTTTGAAGAGACAAATAAAATGGACAAGTTTCCAGCAAGTCAAATCAAAGGGCAAAATAAGAAAACACATATAAGCAAAATAAGAGAAAAAGTTTAACGGCTCATATTCAGAGGACTTTGTAAAATTTAAGAGACCAGAATAAGTGGCTTTATGCCAATAAATTTAAATATCTAATAAAATGAGTAATTTTCAAGGAAAATTAATTATGGAAACTGGTTTAACAGAAGAAATGATACCAATAAACTTTTTTTTTTAAAGATTTAATTTATTTATTTGACAGAGAGAGTGAGAGAGCGAGAGAGCACAAGGAGGGAGAGCAGCAGAGGGAGAGGGAGAAGCAGGCTTTCCAGTGAGCAGGGAGCCCAATGTGGGACTCGATCCCAGGACCCTGGGATCATGACTCAAGCCAAAGGCAGATGCTTAACCATCTGAGCCACCCAGGGGCCCACAGACCAACAACACATTGAAATTAAACAGGCTGTTAAAGTTCTGTCCCTGAAAGAACTACTAAATGGTTTTATGAATGAGTTTCATTAAACTTAAAGAGCAGACAAGATGTTAAGATAATTTCATAGCAAAGAAAAGGACAAAACCTTCTGAATTTATTCCATAAGGCTGGCAGAAAATTGGAATTCAAATGGGTTAAGGATCATGTAACAAAAATATAACTTGATTTTACTTATGACTACAATTGTCAAGAATTCTAACTAAAACATCGGCAAACTGAATATGGCAGTATCTTTTAAAAAAATTAGAAATTATCAAAACCAAATAAGATTCATTTTACTATTTTGAGAATGGTCATCATTAGATAAAAAATATAAGTCTTTAAAGTTAATTGAACAAAATAGTATGATCATTTTTGACAGATGCCAAAAAAGCATTAATTCTATACAACTTCTTGATAAATAACCTCTTAGTAAGTAGAAAAAGAGGTATTTGGGTGCAATGGTGAAAGCCATAGGCTCTGTGGTTCAAGTTCTTGGCTTTGCCAATTACCACTGTAAAACTCTGACCCTGTGCCTCCATTTATCTACCTATCTGTAAATTGGGGATAAAAATAACTTGCCTCAGAGTTGTTGGCATTAAGTGAGTTAATGCACATGTGACTTAGAAAAAATAATATCCCATATACAAAGTAAACAGTGGTACTTATTGTACACAATAGTTATTAGCAACAGAAGGATATATTTTTTAACTTCATAAAAACTATTAAAACATATACCAGGGACACCTAGGTGGCATAGTCAGTTATGTGTCTGACTTGGTTTTGGCTCAGGTCAAGATCTAAGGATCATGAGATCGAGCCCTGTGTCTGGCTCTGTGCTCAACACGAAGTCTGGTTGAGATTCTCTCTCCCTCTCCTTCTGCCCCTCCTGCTCCTGTGCTCACACTTCCTCTTTCTCTCTCTCTAAAATAAAAAAATAAATCTTTAAAGAAATATATAGCAAGTTCTGTACTTGAGAAAATTAAAGGAATTCCTAAACAGAGTTGAAAACATTACAAAAATTCTATTACTGCTATTAGTCAGCATTGTTCTGAGATCCTAGCCTAGACAATGAAAAATGAAAAGTAAATAAGCAAAAAAGGAATAAACAAACTATAATTATTTGCTGAAAATATGGAGTTTTTGGGGAAAGGTTGATAAAGGTGGTGAAATGTTGTAAATAGTGTTCTAGATAATGGTGATCATTACATGATTTTGTGAATATATTAAAAATTTTTTAATTGTACACTTGAAAAAAAATGTGAGAAAAAATTAAGACCAACTTTTCTACTGCAGTGTATATATATATATTATAATATGGTACTTAACCAATAATTTCTACTTAGAAATTCAAGGTAATTGATTGAAAAACTTAAAATTTAAAAATTTCATTAAGGGGACTGAATATAAGACAAACATATAAAAACCAATAGTATTCCTAAAAGTGACAAATAACTAGAAAATATTATGGGGGAGGGGAAGAAATCCATTCACAATAGCAACCTAAGTTATAACCTATCTAGAAATAAATATAACAAGATTCATACAGAATTTAGATGAAGAAAACTAAAACTGTGAAGTATATATGAGATGACCAGAATAAATGGAGAGAAATACCACTTTCGCAGAGTTAATGCTTCAATACTGAAAAAAGGTCAACTCCTCAAATTAAATGTAATTAAATCCATTAAATAACGCAATTCCAGTCAAAATGGTTTTCTGGAAGAGTAAATGTGCAAGAACCATCAAGAATACTTTGAAAACAAAAACAAAAATGATGGCAAGTCAACCAAGTATGATAAAGTACGAAATATAGTATTTAGAAACACTACAAATATTCAGTTGAACAATATCAAATTGCTGTTTTTGCAGGTCAAAAACAGTTGCATGTTGGCAATTTCATGATTTAACCTCTATGAACAAATTTAAAAACAGAACAATGCAAATATGGGAATTTGGTCTATTAATAATGGATGCATTTCATATTGTTTGACAGAGTGGATTCTTAAAAAAACATGTCTCTTTTGGGGGAAAAAAATCAAAAGAATTTACCTCAGACATCATGAAAAACAAATTATGTATGGTATAGTGACCTAAATGTTAAAAATTTAAAAAAAAATGACACAAGAAAACAGGGGTCATTTTTATAAACTTGGGAGTTAAAAGGGCCTTCCAAATAAAAACATTAAAAACCATCATACTATTAATAGATCTGTCTAAAACAAAAAATTTGAAACTTTTGTTTAGCAGAAAAATAAAAGCAAGTGACAACAGGAGGTAAGTACTTGCAAAAATAGGTAACAAAAGCTTTTTGCAAAAGTCCATCTAAAGAGCATTATTTCTTTTTGTTTTAGATTGTCATTTGCTTGACACTAGATGAGGTTGAGTATCCTTTGAGATGTGTACTGTCCATTTCTATTTCTTCTTACATTAACAGACTAATCGTAACCTTTATTTCATTTTTTATTACTTCATTTCTATTGAACTGTCATGCTTATTGTAGGAGAATTCTATGTATTTGGCAATCATCCTCTCCTCTATTCATCTCTAGTGGATTACTGCCACCAGCATCAAGCATTAATATATCCCATTTTAATAAACAAACACACAGCCCAAAAATAAATGCTCACATATATGCTCAAATGATTTTTTTTTTAAAGTTATCTCTACCTCCAACATGGAGCTTGAACTCACAACCCTGAAATCAAGAGTCACACACTCCACTGACTGAGCCAGCCAGGTGCCCCTTTAATGATATTCAACAAGGGTATCAAGACCATTCAATGATGAGAGGAAAATCTTTTCAACAAATGGTGCTAGGAAAGTTGAAATCCATACACAAAGGAATGAAGTTGGACTCTTACCTAATACCACATACAAAATTTTTTTTTTAAAGTTGTTCTCTCAAGGTGTTCCTTTCTTTTTTTTTTTTTTAAGATTTTACTTTTTTGACGAGAGAGAGAGATTACAAATAGGCAGAGAGGCAGGCAGAGAGAGAGGGGGAAGCAGGCTCCCTGTTGAGCAGAAAGCCCGATGCAGGGCTCGATCCCAGGACCCTGAGATCATGACCTGAGCCGAAGGCAGAGGCTTTAACCCACTGAGCCACCCAGGCAACCTCCACTTTTTTTTTTTAAGATTTTATTTATTTATTTGACAGAGAGATCACAAGTAGGCAGAGAGGCAGGCAGAGAGGCGCCCCCACATACAATGTACTACACATACTATGTATGTACCTTTATCTTCATGATTTATATTTTTCATGTTTTCCTGTTATTGATTAGCACCCTTTTGTCTTAGCTTACAGAAGTTCCTTTAACATTTCATGTAAGAGGGGCACCTGGGTGGCTCAGCGGGTTAAGCCTCTACCTTCGGCTCAGGTCATGATCTCAGGGTCCTGGGATCGAGCCCTGCATTGGGCTTTCTGCTCAGCAAGGAGCCTGCTTCCTCCTCTCTCTCTGCCTGCCTCTCTGCCTACTTGTGATCTCTGTCAAATAAATTTAAAAAATCTTAAAAAAAAATTAAACATAGATTAATATGATTCAGGAATGCCATTCTGGGTATATACCCAAAAGAACTGAAAACAGAGACTAAAACAGATATTTGCACACCCATATTCATAACAGCATTAGTCATAATAGCCAAAAGATGGAACCAACACAAATGTCCATCGATGGATGAATGGAAAGATGAAATGTGGTACATACATACAACGGAATATTATTCAGCCTTAAAAAGGAATGCATTCCTGATACATAATATGGATGAACCTTGAAGACATGCAAAATATTATGCAAAAGTGAAATAAGTCAGACATAAAAAGACAAATACTGTGTGGTTCCACTTATGTGAGACAACTAAAATAGTCAAGTTCATAGAAACAGAAAGTGGAACAATGGTTGCCAGAGGTTGGGGTGGGGGTGGAGTTACTATTTAATGGGTATAGAGTTTCAGTTTTACAAGGTGAAAAAAAGTTCTGTGACTACATAGTGGTGATGGTTGTACGACAGTGCAAATGTACTTAATGCAACAGAACTATACAACTAAAAATATCTACAATGGTAAGTTTTATGTTAATGTACATTTTGCCACAGTAAAGAAGACATATAGGTTAAAAAAAAGTGATATGGTTAAGAAAGTGAAAATATACAGAGATAGATAACAGCAAACTCTTTCTTGACTCAACACGCCCTCCAGGTACCAGAATTCATCATGTAACTTCTTGAAGGAGCTGTGTGCAATAATGCTCCAGCTTCTCCTTATGTTCACCCTGCTACACTCCTCCATGGGAATGATTTTTAAAAGGGCCACCCGCTCTTCAACTCAACACCTCTCAATGGTATGACCACTCCACTTTTTTTTTTTTTATTCATTTGACACAGAGAGAGAGATCACAAGTAGGCAGAGAGGCAGGCAGAGAGAGAGGAGAGAGGAGGAAGCAGGCTCCCTGCTGAGCAGAGAGCCCGATGTGGGCCTCGATCCCAGGACCCTGGGATCATAACCTGAGCTGAAGGCAGCGGCTTTAACCCACTGAGCCACCCAGGCAACCTCCACTTTTTTTTTTAAGATTTTATTTATTTATTTGACAGAGAGAGATCACAAGTAGGCAGAGAGGCAGGCAGAGAGAGGAGGAAGCAGGCTCCCTCCTGAGCAGAGAGCCCGATGTGGGGCTCGATCCCAGGACCCTGAGATCATGACCTGAGCCGAAGACAGAGGCTTTAACACACTGAGCCACCCAGGCGCCCCTCCACTTCTTTCTTGAGATACTATCCCTTCTAGTTTCTCTTCTCTTCTCCCTTAATGATTAAATTCTTCTCAATTTCCTTTACTGGACTCCCCTTCATTACCAGGCCTTTAAATGTTAAAGTGCCCCAGAGGCAAAATTTCTCTTCTCCATTTAAACTTCCTTCATACTTGATCTTATTCAGTCCTTGACTTTAAACAATATCTGATACTGTTGACTCCCAACTGTTTATATCTAGCTGTGACCACATACACCTCCAATTTATAGACCATTCACCTGCCTAGAAGACATTTTATTAGGATAACTAGGAGACATCTCCAACCTAACATGTTTAAACAACAATTCCTACCTTCCTAACCCCCAACTCCCTTCTAATCCCCACACCAGCTTTTTCCTTATTTGATTTGCATCTAAATTAATGATAGTACCAGTCACTAAGTTGCTTGGGACAAAAACTTAAACATTATTCTTCGTTTTTTTTTTCTTTCCCTAAAACACTATCCAGCCTTTCTTAATCAGGGTTGTGGGAAAGAACTGAGGCCTCTTGGTTTAAAATATCCACTGTAAGTAATGAGTTGACCTCTCTTCTATGTATTAGTAGTAGTACTAGTTATGTACCATCCTTGGGAGAATTAACAAAGATGGAAACCTAAGAAGGGCTGCTAGCCTTTGAGCAAGTCCACCTACCCACTGTAGTAACTTCAGAATAGGCCACCATATTTCACACACACTATTGTTATAGGCTGTTTCACAAACTCCCACTCAACCCCTTTCAGACCCTTCTCCATACAGTAAGTAATCTTTGTAAAAGGTAAATCAGATCATAAACGCCACCCTCCTGCCCCCCCATTTTCATTCTCTAGAGACTTCCTCTTAAAATCAGAATAAAACTTAAACTCCTTATCCAGGTCTTACAGGTCCATACCTGATATAGGCCCTGCCTACCTACCCCTCTGACTTACCTCCTAGTATTCTCCCCCCCCCACCGCCCCCAGCTTCGTTCACCATATTCAACCATACTGGTATTCTTTCAGGCTTTCAAACATGCAGAACAGCAAATCCTTTACCAGAGACTGTGTTTTCTGTTGTTTACCCCGAACGTGTCCCACCAATCTTTGCATGGCTGCCACCTTCTCAACCATTCGGTCTCAGCTCAGATGTTGTCTTCTCAGAGACTTTCTCTTATCACCCTAATCTAAGCAGCACACTCCTCATCTTCCCACCCCATTCCTCTGTTGTTTCCTTCACAGCACTTTTTACTAACTGAAAATGTTTACTTGTCTACACATTGTAATGTCCAATTCCCACCACATGAATATATGAAAGCAAGATCCAAGGGCTGAAGGATTTTGTCTTGTTTATTGCCCAGCACAGAATATGCAACCAAGAAATGATAGCTCTATATAACAGAAAATATACAGTAAGTTCTGAATGGGAAAAAAGGCTGTATATAGTCTTAATTCAGTGCAAGAAAGATGTTTAAATATTATTATTCTAAAAATAACCCATTCTCTAGTTTCCCAAATGATACACAGAGAAATAACACTAAAAGGATCCACTTACAGTTTCGTATGTAACCGGTAACTGATGACTTTGCCAAGAGCTCCATTCCCAAATCCTGTAATCTGCCAGAGTTTTCAGTTCCACAAGCAGCCAGAGCTGCCTGGTCAGCAGAAAAAAGGCTTGCCTGCATGTCTCCAGAACCAGCATTGCCACCTTTGATTTCTGAAAGTGTATTCTTTACATCAGTTTTCATACATCGAACTTCAGCCATCTGAGTTTTGAGTCTTTTTAGCATCTTTAAATCAGAGGGAACTCGCCACATTGCCTGCTGCTTCCTTTGGTCTTTATCTTTTCGAGAATATGATGCTTTAGAGAGAAATTTACAAGTCATGTTAATATAGACTTCAGCAGTCATGATAATGTCAATATATCCAAACCTGATGTGTAAAAAAGCTAAGGTGCTTTAGGTGGTATTAATAATAAAAGCACACCTTAAATTCCATTAATGAAAATAAAGATAGATACAAGTACCCTAACTTTATACCTTCGAAGTTAGAATCTGGGGGGTCACATTACAACCACTCAAATCTGAATTAGTTATTTAATTCTAAAAGTTTAAAAAAAGGTACGCTACTAAGTATGCATGCTTTCTTCTTTATACTTCTCCATTTTTCTCAAATTTCCTACACTAAGCTTTTACTATCTTCATAATTGAAAAAAGAAGAAAAAATAAAAACCCCAGAAGCCAAACTGCTAATATACAGTATGTACAAATACATATATTCCAACTAAGTTTAAAAAGTTGTCCAATGTAGTCACAGCTATTAAGAGCCATGGAACATCATAAAAGAATGGTTTCCTGTCACGAAGTCTTTGCAGTCTCTAAAGTAACAGTGTTTTCTCTCTTCCCAGAGAAAGTAGCTGTTTTGCAATCCACCCCTCCACCCCATAAATATTAAAAGGAGAGGCATATTTTCAATATCACAGAACATTATTATGACTGACTCAAAGCAAAAAGAAACCAAGCCCTACAAACAAAAAATGGGGGACAGACACTAACTAAAGAACAAGCCCTTATTAGAAGGAATGACACCAGAACTTGCCTACACACTGCAACAACCTTCTACCATAAAAGAGGGAGCACAGTAAAAAGTAGACATTGTAGTGTGTTCAGTAGCCATTCTCCCACTTCCAACTTGCCAAAAGAACTCAGATTGTGTTCAGGCATCAGGTGGTGGGCAGCAATGTGCTTAAGGAGGTGAGATCCCTTCTTTGGCTCCAGGGCATATGGGTCCAGGAATGGCCTAATAAGCTCATTCCTGCGACAGTGTTTAGGGAGGATACATGACTCACTTCCAGCCAAAATCTTCTGGATAAGATTCTCCTATCTTAAGAGGAGATTTTATTGTCTTTGTTGACTTAAGAAACATCCATAAAGCTTATTGAATTAAGTCATTTCATTCTCTCATATCAATCCTATGAGGTAACTAAATTCTATTTTTATCTTCATTTTATTTTATTTATGTGGGGGGAGAGGCAGAGGGAAAGAGAATCTTAAGCAGGCTCCACACTCTGCATGGGGCCAGACATGGGGCTTGATTCCATGACTTGGCCAAAATCAACAATCGGACACTTAACTGACTGAGCCACCCAGGCACCCATGAAAAGAATTTTCTGTAAATGAGGTAAGTAAGGAGACATTTTAGAAACCCAGGATTTGGTCTCAGATCTACAATTTAGTTGCTGTAACTTTATAGAAGTCCACCAACTTCTCATTTATTTGTCAAACAAAGACAATAATATACACCTAACGGAGTTGTCACGAGGCTCAAAAAACTCAATGTTTATGAAAGCATTCTGTGGTGTAGTCCCCATCCAACCCCTCTCCATCAAGATGTCAGAAATGTTTTCTAAAACCCTAATCAGGTATTACTTTCCTGCTTAAAATCAGCATGGCACCTGAGGCCCATTTCCTGAGGCCCTTGTCTCTCAGTGGCTTTATCTTCTACCTCTACCCCATATATATCCCAATGTTTTGGTATTACATGCAACTCTGTAATACAAAGGCAATGCTATATCCCACTTCTATACCTTTCACATGTCCTATTCGCTTCTCCCTGTTAACCCAGACCAGAGGAAATCTGAAATGTCTACTCCTTCAGGCACCTAAACCACCAAGAGAGGCATCTCTTCTTCCAAGACAATTTTTACCTAATTTTTTATAGTACTTGAAGTATACTTCTATTGCAGCACCTGTCAAATTACAGTAAGGAAGACAAACATATGGATTGTGAACAACTTATGGTGGAGATTACATCTTAGTGATTTTTGTATTTCAGGCCCAACAACTTGTGGCACAAAATATTCAAAATATTTGGCTAAATAAAATCTTGTACCCCACATCTACATGGACTTAAACATGAAAATCTGTATTAACCCACATGGTTCAGTTTATTACTAGAAACGGAAAAGGATTTTAAAAAGTAAAAATCCCAGACAGGAAAATTAAAAAAAAAAAAAAAAAGAAAAGAAAAAAGAAAGAAAGAAAGAAAAAAAGAAAAAATAATAATAAGGCAAGTTCTGGTGTCATTCCTTCATCTGATAGACAACTACTGAGACTGCTTCAAATGCTAGGCATTGTGATGGGCAGGGAATAAGACAGTGAACAATATGAACAAGATGAACCCTCAGCCTTTGCCCTCACAAAGCTCACAGTACAGCTGGAAAAGTGAAAAATAATTTCAGTACCATGTGATAAATGCCAAGACAGGAAAGTATAATGAGATCTTACACCATAGGAATCTGACAATTTAATACTGCACTGAAAATAAGCTTTTCTGAATGTGCCAGCTTACAAAGTTAATTAGAATTGAGTCTTGTCTGTAACAATTCTTTCATATCATTCAGTTATGGCCCTCAAGATTGACAATTCTCTAAACCTTCTCCTCCAAACTTCAGTATCTATCAATGCCACCACTATTCTGGTCACCTAGGCTTCTTCAGAGTCCTCCTTACCACATTCCATTCAGTTGCCAAGCCCTGTAACTCTAACTTCACAAGACTCCAAATATTACCACTACCATGCTACAAGTTAAATCTTAATTATATATAAAGTAGATTACTGTATTCCTTAGAGGTTAAGCAGAACTTCTATAATGTCAGAAGATTCTGAAGACCTTACCTCAGATCCACATATTTTTGAGCATATGATGATTGAGAAAATATTCAGAAATGTATGAATTTGCCCTCTAGGGCAACACCTTCCACAGAATAACCCCACCTGACTTTCTATTTCTACTTACCACTACATGTACCATAAAATCTGATTCAACTATATTATCCATCACTCATATCCTGATGCCTCTTAAAATGTTCCTTTTACAGTACAGTGGTTAAGAACATAAACTTGCAGTGAGTCTGATACATAACAGGTTCACTAAATATGTACTGAAAAAAGGGGGAAAATAAAGGAATACTATGAACAACTCTATGACAATTTTTTTTAAAGGTTTATTTATTTATTTGACAGAGACACAGATAGACAGCGAGAGAGGGAACATAAACAGGGGGAGTGCGAGAGGGAGAAGCAGGCTGCCTGCTGAGCAGGGAGCCCAACGCATTATGATCACCTGGATTTGAAACTCAGGTCATTTCATTTATATTAATTTTGCATAGAAAACTAATTTCTGGAGAATTGAGATATTCTGCTTACGGTTTGCATTCATTTTTCCAAAGACACTGAATATTTTTCAAAAGACATGATTTTATCTATAAAATATGCATGGCTAAACTAGAATTTTTCAGACATAACTGTATTGTTGGATATTTTCAAACAACTTTGTTTTCTCATTGGGATATACTCCTAGAAGTGAAGTTACAGGATTAAACAATAGAGGTATTTTTTATAACCTTTTTCTTTTAAGACTTTATTTATTTGACAGAGAGAGATCACAAGTAGGCAGAGGGAGAGGGGGAAGCAGGCTCTCTGCCGAGCAGAGAGCCCAGAGTGGGGCTTGATCCCAGAACCCTGAGATCATGACCTGAGCTGAAGGTGGAGGCTTAACCCACTGAGCCACCCAGGTGCCTCAAGAATAGAGGTATTTTAAACCTAGTACAAAAATTTCCTTCAAGAGTGCCTGGGTGGTTCAGTCGGTTAAGTGTCTGACTCTTAATTTCGGCTCAGGTCATGATCGCAGGTTTGTGAGATTGAGCCCATGCTGGATGTGGCATCTACTTGAGATTCTTTCTGTCTTCCTCTGCTCTGCCCCCCACTTGCATGCCCATGCACTTTCTTTTCCTCTCTTTAAAAAAAAAAAAGAAAAAATTCCGGGATGCCTGGGTGGCTCAGTTCTTGGGGGTCTGCCTTTGGCTCAGGTCATGATCTCAGGGTCCTGGGATAGAGCCCCACATCAGGTTCCCTGGTCAGCAGGGAGCCTGCTTCTCCCTTTCCCACTCTCCCTGCTTGTGGTCACTCTCTCACTATATCTCTGTCAAATACAGAAATAAAATCTTAAAAAATTCCTTCAAAAAGGTTAAGCCAAGATACACATCTACCTGCAGAACCACAACTTGTCTGTTTCATTATGTCTTTGTAAATAATACAGGCTATAATTTAAGCAAAACCTTTGTCAAGGTGTTAAAAAAAAAAAAAAAGCTGGGGGTGCCTGGATGGCTCAGTGGGTTAAGCCTCTGCCTTCGGCTCAGGTCATGATCTCAGGGTCCTGGGATAGAGGACCACATCGGGCTCTCTGTTTGGCAGGGAGCCTGCTTCCTCCTCTCTCTCTGCCTCCCTCTCTGCCTATTTGTAATCTTTATCTGTCAAATAAATAAAATCTTAAAAAAAAAAGAGTTGGAAAAAAAAAAAAGCTATTTCTTGGGGCACCTGGTTGGCTCAGTTGGTATAGCGTGTGACTCCTGATCTCAGGGTTCTGAGTTTGAGCCCTATGTTTGGTGTAAAGATTACATAAAAATAAAATCTTAAAAAAACCTATTTCTTTGTTGATCGTAAGAACTATGTGTGATTTTTATTTTCTCTGTAATTTTCTATACTTACCAAATTTTCTACAATAAAAATACCTAAAAATAATGTAAAATTATATACAATGTGATAAATTTTATAAAAGTACAATACAAAATGTACTTGGATCACAGATAAAAGGCAAGTATTTCATAACATGACTGAAGACAGTCTTTCAAATTAAGGACCCCCCAGACTTCCAGGAAGTACACCTTAGACAGAAAAGGCCTAAAGAATCCAGGCTCTGATCACCTCCCACTAGAGTAGCTCTGTGTGTTTTCTACATTGAAGCTCTGCCTCAGACTTTGAAAAATGAGTTTTGCTTCTTTAAAGGAGCATAAAAATTATTGTTGTAAATCACTGATATCTGATTTGAATAATCACTGTTCTAAATCACTGATATCTGATTTGTGTAATACTGTTTAAGAAGGTAGGGAAATATTTATATATTAGAAAGTTTCCTAACAAAAATGGTTTTTAAAACATGGCATTTCAAGGTAAATCCTTAGCTGTTCAAAATGACTCTGCCTAAGAGTTTCAAAAAGTCCAGGTTTGACTATACATCTAATGTGTGTGTGTATACATCATATTACAGTAACAGAGATATAACTTCTAACAAATAAGCTTTGCAAATAAGACACTGATGCTGATTGGTATACATTTTTAGGCTACAGAGAATCAAAGCATGAAACGATCTTTTTCTATATTCCATTTAGACACAGTTCCACTTAGAAGTTAGGGTATTCATGCAAAATTCTAAGTCCATTCACAAAGAGAACAACTGTGTTTCATACAAATCAAACCGTCAATCAGACACAATCTAAATGCCAAACCACACACAAACATTCTAACAGGCATTATGACATTGTGGCACAAAACACCACTGAGCAATAATGACCAAAAAATTCTGATTAATATAAATGTCAATTTTATGATATACAATGAAAAGTCAATTTGCTACAGAAATGTCCTGTGTTCCAAAATTTCAATGAGACTTTTGGATTAAAATCAAGACTCCGTCCCAAGAATCACAGAAAAAAGTGAAATTATTGTTAATATTTTACCTGCGGGCTGCAAAAGTGAAGCAGGTGAGCGAGGCTGTAAGCCCCACAAGTTTTCCATACTACTTCGGTCCTTAAGGTCCAACAAATGTATTAAAATTAATGGATCAATGTCTAATAAACTACTGGTAGCAGCAGAGCATAAATGTGCTCTTCTTGACATTCTGCTGCTGGCACCCACGTAGCCATGATTACTACCTGCAAAAGAAATAGAGATGTAGAAAATGCATGCTACAAATCTGCACAAATTTAATTATACTTAAAAAGTAAATTGGTTGGGCGCCTGGGTGACTCAGTGGGTTAAAGCCTCTGCCTTCAGCTCAGGTCATGATCTCAGGGTCCTGGGATCGAGGCCCACATCGGGCTCTCTGCTTGGCGGAGAGCCTGCTTCCTCCTCTCTCTCTGCCTGCCTGTCTGCCTACTTGTGATCTTTCTCTCTGTCAAATAAATAAAAGTAAATTGGTTAGTGTTGTTTGGATACTTATCTATGGACCTATCTTTTAGGAGTTGGTATGTCACCATGATGAGAAGCAGAAAGGAGAAACCAGATTGCCAGAGAGGTGAACACAAGCATAGTGACTAAGCACTGGCCTCATTACTATCCAGAATCCAGGAGGAACCCTCAACCCCATCCTTAGCCCTAGAAATAAAAAGGTAGTAGCATATACAATATATGCAGTCAGGGGGATGAGAGTAAAAAAAAGGAGAGTATGTCCTATAACCCAGTGGTCTTGAAAGAAAGACAAATCCCCATGACATCACAAATCCCAAGAACTAGACACCAAAATAGTAATCTTGAGTTTTCAGACTGAAACCTGTTAATGACTGATGGACAGTATAGACACCTGTGAGCAACGTTATATCTGTATCACCAATATTGGACTAAGCTCCTTAAGCTAAAGAAACCGTTTGACTTTTCTCCAGTGCCTAGGACAATACCTAGCAAATATTAGGTTTGGAAATGGTGGTTAAGCTGACCTCCTTCAATAAAACTAAATATATTCTAAAGAAACCTAAAATTTAAAAATGTTACATGCAACAAAGTCTTAAAATAGGTAATATAAACATTAACACAAAATAATCAGGTTCTGCCTATTCATCAGTGATTCAAAGACATCTAAAAGGAGGTAGCTTAGGAGAAAAATTCCAACTATTCAGAAGCTTCAGGCCAATTATTTTCTTATATGTGTTTCATCTATATTCATATCCTCACCTTTTCCAACTTCTTCCTCTTCCTTTTCTGAGGATATCAACCCACTGCAAATTTTTCTTCCCAGATTTGGAACCCCCGGCAACTCCTTCTAAAAACTAGCAGAAAACTCCCTTTTTCCTCAACTGCTACAAAGGTGCTCAGCACATCCAAGGAAGGCCGCCACTCGGCATTCACCTGCATCTACTTAGCACTCATCCTGCAATGATGACAAGGTGACAGTCATGGAGGATAAGATCAATGTCCTCATTAAAACAGTTGGTATAAATGTTGAACCTTTCTGGCCAGGCTTGTTTGCAAAGGCCCTGGCCAATGTCAATATCAGGGACCTCATTTGAAACGCAGGGGCTGGTGGACACCAGGAGGTCCTGGCCCCTGTATCGCTGCTGCCCCAGCTGAGGAAAAAAAATAGAAGCAAAGAACTGTAATAAAAACAAAACAAAACAAAACCAACAAAAAACTATCCGCAACAGGAATAAAATATAGTTGTGGATAGAAGGGGAGAAAAAGAAAATGCAAGTGAAGAAAGAAGAATCTGAGGAGTTTGGCTATGACATGGGCTTTGGTCTGATTAAACCACTGTTAATGTATTTAAGAAAAAGCTAAATTCTTTAAAAAAAAGAAAGAAAGAAAGATAAAGCAAGCAAGCAAGCAAGCAGGGAGAAAACTATCTCCTCTCCACCCTGACACTGTCTTAACACTTTTCCTTTACTAAGAAGTTTCCAAATCAGGCTGCATTTGAGAGGAGGTTTTTTGTTTTGTTTTGTTTTAAAGATTTTATTTATTTGACAGAGACAGAGAAAGGGACAGTGACAGAGGGAACACAAGTAGGGGGAGTGGGAGAGGGAGAAGCAGGCTCCCCACTGAGCAGGGAGCCCGATGCAGGGCTCGATCCCAGGACCCTGGGATCATGACCTGAGCCGAAGGCAGATGCTTAACAACTGAGCCACCCAGGCACCCCGAGAGAGTTTTAAACATTACAGATTGCTCGCTCCACCACAGATGCCTGAGTAAGATTACTGGAGTGGGAACAAGGATCTTTTTCTAAAAAGCTGCCCAGGTGGTTCTAACTGGATAATAAGTTACTCAGTAGCCCTGTGTACTGTATCTACTGCCCGCATATCTGGTTCTTCTTTAGAAATAGGAGTTGCCCATTTTGCCACGTTAAATGGACCCATTTAACACTAGCACTCTCCTATTTCTCAATGCTCTTCCAGGCCTTACTTTCACCAATGAACAAAAACTCCTTTTGTTTGTGGTTTAGGCCCTTTGGCGAATCTCTCCCTCCCATGTTCCCATCCTGTCAACTCACTACCCACTGGCATCAAAGACTTGAGCATCTATTTCAGTTTCCCTCTCTCAGAGCTGATATTGCATTCATTCTGGGTGTGTTGTGCAGGTCTGTCTCATACAAAGTATACAGCCTAACAAATGCTCACAAAGTAAAAGTACCCCCAAACTCGCCATGTCTCCTAAAATTGCTCACTAACCTTCCTCTCCAAAGGTAACCTTCATCCTGAGTTAAACACCATAATTTTGCCTGTTTTTGAACTTTATATAAATGAAATGATACCGTATGTGCTCTAATATCCTGCTTCTTTGTTCAACATTATGTTCACAAGATTCATCTATACTGCTGTATGTACCAGTTTATTCATTTTCATTATTGCTGTGTGGCATCTCAGTATATGAATATATCCCCATTTCTTTCTTTATTCTATGTGGAAAGAATCTGGTTTGCTTCTTGTTTTTAGCTGCTAAGAATAAAGCTTCTGAAATTCTAAGTAGATAAACTGCTCTTGAAGGTCACAAGAAAACAATATAAAACACCTCATAAAAAGGCAAATGAATCAGTGACAGGTTCCCTCCTTCCTGAACCAAGCCCCTGCTAAAATGTTACACTGATCTACCTAAGTTTTTCATTTTATCACAGTGCCTGTATGCAGTAGCATGACATTCAAGGTCCTACACAGTCTAGTCCTAAATCAGCTTTTTCACATCTTTTCCTTTGTTATAAATTACATTCGTTTTTCTTAAATTAAAAAACATACACATATACACAATGACAACTCCTAAAAAAGAATGACACTTCTGTAAAAATCTACTGGCAAGCCTTGGCTCACACAAAGGTATGTGTATGTTCAACTTTAACACATATTGCCCAACCATTTTCCAAAGCAGTGGTATCAATTTTCATTCCCACTGGCAAGGTATGAGAGTTTCCATCTCTCTACATGCTTGCAACATTTAGTATTGCCAGTTTAAAAAATATGTTTATATATTACCTGCTATAGTGGGTGTGCAATGGTATCTTATTGGATTTTTATTTGGTACTTCCCAAAACAATAAAGAAAAATGAAGAGTCTCCGAGATCTGTGGGATCTCATCAAATGTACCAACATACATATAATGGGCATCACAGAAGAACAAAGAGAAAGAATACAGATGAAAGAAAAATGGTTGAAAATTTCCAACATATGATGAAAAATGTTAATCTAACACATTCAAGAAGCTCAGCTCAACAAACTCTATGCAAGATAAATAAACTCAAGAGATCCACACTAGGACACATCATCAATTTGGATTTCTTTGATAAATGAGGTTGAGTACTTTTTAAAATGTGCACTGGCCATCTGGATAGCCTCTTCTGTGAAGTGTCTATTCCAGTCTCTTGTCCTCCGCCCCCACCAGGAGGTGGTCTTATCTTTTTCTTACTGATTTATAGAAGTTCTTTATATACTATGGAAACTGTCTTAGAAATTTTTATTCTGATTAATAAAAGTTATGTTTTCTGAAAAGAAAAAAAAATTAATGCATCTTTATAGAACAGATTACACACCTGAGATCCTCTAAGCAGTTAGATATTGTGAGTCTGAGATCAACACATGATTGTCCCACAGGTCTCAAAATCACCATTGATCAAACTGAATATATTATATTCTGTTCCTGGACTATCTTATGTAAGGGCACAGCTTAACCTAGAAACCTTAAGGAATCATCCCCACATAGCCACCAAATCCATCCCATCCAGTTAAGATTCCCAAGTTCTATAAATTCTACTATTTAACATCTTTCAACAAATTTCATCTCTACCCGTACTGCTATTGCCTTATCTTAGGCCCTCATAATTTTCCCTCCTGAAACATTTCAGTAGTTTTCTAACTGATCTTGTCATTTAATCTTCCACTTTGTAACCAAATCTGACATTTCTAAAGGGTCTTTTAAAAAGACCTTTAATGGTTCCACAGAATAAAGCCCAAAATCTTTCGCCTAGCAGATGAGACTTTCCATTACCTGATTTTGCTTCTTGTTTATCAATCTCACATTGACCTGCCCCCATATAAAGTCTCAATTATTTGAAGTTTCCAAAAAGAACAATGTTGCATCTTTTCCCTGGAATGCCTTTGCTCTCTTATCTCATTATTTCCCTACTTCTCTAGTGAACTCTTACCTCTTCTTTCAAGAACAAAATCAAGCATCACTCTCTTTCTAAAGCCTTTTTCACCCATTCATAATAAGCTGTTCTATTTTTGTCACTCTGTATCTACATTTAGAATCACAAAGTTCTGCAATGACTAGTGCTACACTCTCATTTTGGAGACGATACTGATTCACCTCATAATCCCAGTGAACAACATAATGCCTGATATCTAGTGGGCATTCATGAAACATTATCGGAACAAGTAACGTTAAAAATCTTTAACCTGGGGGATGCCTAGGTGGCTCAGTCAGTTAAGCATCTGCCTTCAGCTCAGATCATGATCCCAGGGTCCTGGGACCGAGTCTCACACTGGGCTCCCTGCTCAGCAGAGAGCCTGCTTCTCCCTCTGCCTGCCGCTCCCCCTGCTTGTGCTCTCTCTTTCTCTGACAAATAAATAAATAAACAAAATCATAAAAAAAAAAAAAATCCTTAACCTGAAATAAGTAACCAATGCTGTAATAAACTACACACTGTCAATTTACAAGTGTGCTATATTGCTAGAATCTTTTAGTTCTCAAGTATTAGAATGTTTCATAAATCACACATGTGAGGCAAATATAAAATAAATGTTTCCTATTCAGTTGATCAACTAGCTAATGTTCTAGATTAGAATACTTTTTGCGGGCGCCTGGGTGGCTTAGTTGGTTAAGCATCTGCCTTCGGCTCAGGTCATGATCCCAGCATCCTGGGATAAACCCCCACATCGGACTCCCTGCTCAATGGGGAGTCAGCATCTTCTGGTCCCTTTGCTGCTTTCCCTGCTTGTGCTCTCTCACTCTGTCAAATAAATAAATAAAATCTTAAGGAAAAAAAAAAGAATGATACTTTTATTTAGAATACTTTTTCAGCACATAATTTTAAGCGAAAGTTTCTCTTGTAATGAAACCAAAATAACTGAATAAACTAAGCAATTCTTGAAAGAGGCACCTGAATCATTAATTATTTCAAGCTATAGCCTTATTTAATATAACCTATACAATGAAATTAAGTAAATATTATTTTACTTCATACCTAGATTCTGTGTAAGAAAGATCTTCTATTTAATGGACGACTTAACATCTTAATTGACCTAATTCCTTAGATGATAGTATGGTTCTGAAATATGAATCACAACAGACTTGAAATGGACCTTCCATAACTAACATATAATGATTCATTCTATAGTCAGCCCCACTTCACCCTTAATTCAGCTTTTGTTATCTTCCTTATATATTAAAGACTTTTCATTTTACAATAGTTTTAGGTTTCTAGAAAGGTGCAAAGATAATTCAGAGTGTTCCTGTAAATCCCATGATCCACTTTACCTACAGTCAACAGCTTTGATCACTATGGTACATTTATCACAACTAATGAAGTGATATTAGTATGTTATCATTAACTAATAAATTCTGTACTTTATTCAGATTTCATTAATCTTTCCTTAAAGATCACTTCTTGTGTCCCAAGGTCCCATCCAGACTATCCAATTACATCGTTTCTCCTTAGGTTCCCCCGGTCTGGGGTAGTTCCTCAGAATTTTCTTGCTTCTGATTACCTTGACAGTTTTGAAAAGTATTGAGCAAATATTTTGTAATATGCCCCTCAGCTGGGGTTCATGTGGTGTTTTCTCATGGTTAGATTGTGTTTATGGGTTTTGGGAGGATAACACCGCAGATGTAAAGTACCATTCTCAACATATCATTATAAAGCGTACATGCTATCAATGACAACATGGATGATGTTAAATCTGATAACGTGGCTAAAATAATGTTTACCAGGTTTCTCTGGTATGAAGTTACTTTTTCCCTTTCTAGACTGTATTATAATGGAATTAAGTCACTAAGCATAGCCCACATTTAAGGGTAGGGAGTTATGTTCCACTTCCAAGGAGGCAACATCTAAAGAAATATGCAGGGCGCCTGGGTGGCTTAGTGGGTGGAAGCCTCTGCTTTGGCTCAGGTCATGATCTCAGGGTCCTGGGATCCAGGCCCACATTGGGCTCCCTGCTAGGCGGGGAGCCTGCTTCCTCCTCTCTCTCTGCCTGCCTCTCTGCCTACTTGTGATCTCTCTCTCTCTGTCAAATAATAAATCTTAAAAAAAAAAATCAAAAAAATAAATCTGCAATTCTTTTGTATGTGTACTATCTTACATATCTTAGCTATCTGTGCATATATTAATTCACCTTTAGATTATAAATTATTTAAGAGTAAGTCTTTTTCATTGCATTTTCCAGAAAACTTGATATAAGCAAATGTCTACAAATATTTAAAATTCCCAAAAATGGGCGCCTGGGTGGCTCAGTGGGTTAAAGCCGCTGCCTTCGGCTCAGGTCATGATCCCAGGGTCCTGGGATCGAGGCCCGCGTCGGGCTCTCTGCTCAGCAGGGAGCCTGCTTCCTCCTCTCTCCTCTCTCTCTGCCTGCCTCTCTGCCTACTTGTAATCTCTCTCTCTGTGTCAAATGAATAAATAAAAAAAAATCTTTAAAAAAATAAAAAATAAAAAAAAATAAAATTCCCAAAAGCTTCTAATAAAAATTCACTACTGTATGCTCAGCATCTACAATTTAGTGTCTGGATTATATAATAGGTCCGCAAAAACTATTTACTAAATTAATAAATTCCAATTTTGGAATTATAGAACATAAATATCATGAGAACAGAGATTTTTATTCTTCGTTTTATTCAATACCGTAGCTCCAGAAAGTAAAACAGTACACAGTTCCAGGTAAGTATCCAGTAAATATTTGGTGGATGAATGAACAAATTGAAAAATATAACCTTTTGTTTACCCATTACCCAATATGTGTAAAAATGTTCATATAAGAATTTCCCTATAATACAGTTTAAAAAAGGAAATGACAGATTTAACTAAGAAAAACATCCTGCAAGGTTGAAAAATATTCGGTAACCTTGACTCAGTATGCACATCTTCCATTTTATATAATGATAGCTTCTGAATTTTTCTATGCTACCTAAAACTTTGAAAAATACACTTAACACTTAGTAAAATAAAATGTATTCATTCAATATTTATCTGAAAAATATTAAATGGATCCCTTATATAGTGTGTGTTAAATGCCAGGGATACAAAATCAAGATGCATATTATTTCTTGCCGCAGAGCTTCATGGAGCTCAGTAAGACATGGGAAAATAGGCGGCTAAATAAGCAATTACAGTATTAATATATATTCAAATAGGTTAACTTGAGACAGCAGAAAAAGATACACAGGGCACACACTTGAGGAGGGCTTCCAGGAATAAAATACAACTAAAGTGAAGAAGAAATAGGAGTTAACTATGCTGAGCATGAGGAGAAGACAGAAGGAATATGTTAGAAAGCACATTTGAGGGGAAGCACATTTCTTTCCTCTAGGCTAAAAAAAATGACACTGGGGAGTGTGACAGAGGTAAGGCTAAAGAAGTGAGAAGAAGCCACCATATGAAAGGCCTTCTGTACCATTAGCAAGTTTGGACTTTATCCTTAAGTAAAGGGAATCCAATAAAGGGTTTTAAAGTAGAGAAGTGGAGAGGGGTGCTGGGTGGCTCAGTCATTAAGTGTCTGCCTTCAGCTTGGGTCATGATCTCAGGGTCCTGGGATCAAGGCCCACATAAGGCTCCCTGCCTAGCAGGAAGCCTGCTTCTCCCTCTCCCACTCCCCCTGCTTGTGTTCCCTCTCTCCCTGTGTCTCTGTCAAATAAATAAAAAATCTTAAAAAAAAAAAAAGTAGAGACGTGCCATGAACAGATTTAAAGGAAAATAAAAAATTTAAAGGAAAAATACAACTCAATCTGAACTCATGCTGTGGGAAATAGAATGGAAGGGAACAATAATGGCTATAAGGAACCCAGATGGGAGGCTGTTTTGAAAGACAGTGGCCTAGACTATGAATGGCATAGGAATGGGAAGTAACAAGTGAATTCATGCACTGTTTAGGAGGCAGAATCAACAGATTTGGGTAATGTGTTAAAGGCAGAGTTTGAGCGAGAGGAAAAGATGAAGACTGTATAACACTATCAATCACTAAGATGATGGGCTACTACTGGTAGGAAGGATGGCATAAAAAGATAATGATTTCTGTTTGCAAGATGCTGAGTCTAATAACATCAAAACCAGACTGATACATGGGTCTGGAAGTCATGAGAAAAATAAAGGCTAGAGACAGAACTTGGAGAGTAATCAATATATAGATAGAATTGAAATACAGGCATAAATGAGATCACCTAAAGTGAGGAGTAGGAAGACACAAAGTATGGATGGAAGCTGAAATGCTGAAGACTAATATTTAAGAGATCTTCAGTGATCCAAACATGCTATAGAATATGCCAGTGTTTGTACCAAGGGCAACATCAATGAAGTAGAAGCAGTACAAAGCTAGCTTATAATTCTTCTAGCCAACAATTTGCATGTTTAAATAAATAGGTCCATGGGGTGCCTGGGTAGCTCAGTCATTGGGTATCTGCCTTTGGCTCGGGTCATGATCCCAGGGTCCTGGGATCGAGTCCCTCATTGGGCTCCCCGCTTGGCAAGGAGCCTACTTCTCCCTCTCCCTCTGCCTGTTGCTCCCCCTACTTGTGCTCACTCTCTGTCAAATAAATAAAATCTTAAAAAAATAGGTCCAAGAACACAAAAGAAACATGCAATATTTGAGTCACTTCATCCCAACAGGAGCATCCCAACTGTGTGGTCAGGAGCATTGTGGTCATCATCCAAGAAAATGATGATGTGAAGTTCTAGTCTGGCTCTACCAACAACTACTTATATGATCTAGGCAATTAAATCCCAAGTTTATTCCATGCATAAGATGAGTTCTCAAAAGGTCCTCTGTGGGGCACATGGGTGGCTCAGTTGGTTAAGCAGCTGACTCTTGATTTCGGCTGAGGTCATGATCTTGGGATTGTTGGGACTGCAACCCCATGTTGAGCTCTGTGCTCAGCGGGAAGTCTGCTTGGGATTCCCTCCCTCTCCCTCTGCCCATCCTTCCTGCACACATGTGCACACACACTCTCTCTCAAATAAATAAATCTTAAAAAAAAAGGTCCTTTGTAAGTCACATTCCATGAATCTTTTCAGATTATTCTACAGTCAAATTAGATATACAAACAAGACTTACATATCATAAATGGATAGTGTATGATTGTAGAGAAGACCATGGATGGACTTTGGATTTAGACAAACCCAAAACTCTAATCCCTCTCATTTACTAAATTGTGAATGACAGCAAGTTGCTTAATTTCTCTAAAATTTGTAGCTATAAAAAGCATATAATATTAAAATCTATCTTACAGAATGTGATAAGTTAATGAGATAAGGTACACATGAAGTGCCTTTGCACAATGCCTGGTGCATTGGTAAGTATAAGAATACTTACCAAATGTTAGCTATTATTACTGTTTCAAATACACTCTAAGATATACACAGACATACACACACACAAAATATATATACCACTTCCAATACCATGGGCCATGTACAGCAGTGCCTGCCATATATTAAAATATGGTACAGTCAGAAAAGAGGAAAGAGAAGATGCAAGCTGGTGCATCTTGGCCTCTGTACCTGGTGGTCCTGCAGCAGCTGCATCTTCCATAAGTTCTCCCTCTTCTAATTCCATGTTGTTGTATTCCACATCATTTTCTCCAGACCTAAGAATATACAAAATTCATCATTCCTATAGAGTAGGGACAATTAACATTATTTGTCACACCTCAATGAATTTTTTAACAATAGTGCATAGCTTTATCCTGTGAAATAAGCTAGGATATATTTCTCAATACCAAAATGAGGAAAAAGACTTTCGTCTTTATTGCATGTATGGGTAATGTTTATGTTCAAACTACCTTTTAAAAATACTAAGACAGGTTGGCAACTTTTAAAATAGAAAATCTGAGAACCACTGTAAGCAGAAGAAATTATAGCTTCAAAGAATCTGAACTTAATGGTAAGGAATGAGGCTTCAAACACTACCTTTTAAGGTTAAAAAAAGAAAAGATGATCAAATTACTATATATGATTAAATATTATTTTCTTGGGGCACCTGGGTGGCTCAATCAGTTAAGCATCTGCCTTTGGCTCAGGTCATGATCTTAGGGTCCTGGGATGGAGCAGAGAGAGCATCAGGCTCCCTGCTCACTGGGGAGTCTGCTTCTCCTTCTCCCTCTGCCCCCACCCTGCCCCACTGCTTGTGCTCCCCCTCTATCTCAAATAAATAAATAAAATCTTAAAATATTTTCTTAAAATGGTATTTCAGAAAGACGGTGATGCCTCCTTCCCAAAGTCTTCAAAGTCTCTATCAAAAAACGCTATTACCTTCTTTTACTTTTAATTAAAATTTTTTTGTTTACTTACTTATTTAAAGTAAGCTCTATGCCTAGTGTGGAGCTTGAACCCACAACCCTGAGATCAAGAGTCGCATGCTCAACCAACTAAGCCAGCCAGGCACCCCACTATTACCTTATTATAATGACAAAGTACTATATGGAACAGCACTGATCAGTACTAGTTTGGGGTAAAGAAGTCACAAGATCAATTTCAGCTTAAGGAACTCTACAGATCTGCTCCATTGACACTGGTAAAAATTATTTTTAGAACAGTCATCTAGAGTCTCTGGAAATGGTTCTAAGAGCATATAGCAAATGAAAAAACTCATCAAGAAAATGTGCTAAAATCTGGTAAAAACAGTGAGCCTGAGGTACTTAAACAAGGATGAGGACTACTTGCTTCTTCTTCCCCTCCCAATTCAGTAATACAGAAATTCCACTCTAGACTGGTACAGCCAAGAATATAGGCCTCCCAAAAGAAGGGCTATATTCCTAGGAGGGGTAAAATATCAGCATTTCTCATCCTGCCCCTCGCTAACAGTTGCTGAGACTAAAGTCAGGTAAATGTGGTCAAGTAGGGGGATACCTTTCTTTCATCCAGACCCAAGACTCCACCCTGGGGATAGCATACTGAGAATACTGTTCACTCATAAACAGAGGTCCTAGGCATGAGAAGACAAGCTGAGAAGATCTCAGGGTACAGTCTCAAACTCTCCCAGCCCCACTACTAAAACGGGAGAAATAAGCACACCGTTGTCCTCACTCTAGCGTCAGAGCTCTGACTCAGATATTTTCCCTGGAGGAGGAAGCAGGCTGAAAAACAGCCAGAGAGAAATATACAGCATAAAAAAATATTCTCAATAGAATCCAGAAAAAGATGAAAAGAATTACACATCATGGTAGAGTGGGATTTACCTCAGGAATGCAAAGTTGGTTTAAAATCCAAAAATCAATTAACATAATATATAACATAACATAAAATGTATTTGCTAATAAAGAAAACTATACAATCATCTGAACAGATAAGAAAGATAATTTGACAAAATCCAACACTTTCACAGTAAAAGCATTCAACAAACCAGGAATAGAAGGAAACTTCCTCAACCAGATAAAGAGCATCTATAGAAAACCCACAGCTAACATCATACTTAATGGTGTAGTTTCCCTCTAAGATCAGGAATAAGACAAGGATGTCCATTCCCACCAGTTCTGTTCAACATTCTACTGGACACTCTAGCCAGTGAACTTAGACAAGAAATAAAAAGCATCAGTAAGGGGTGCGTGGGTGGCTCAGTTGGTCAAGTGTCCAACTCTTGACTTTGCACTCAAATCATGATCTGAGGGTCGTGGGATTGAGCCCCACATACGGTTCCACTCTCAGTGCAGAGTCTTGAGATTCTCTCTCTCCCTCTCCCCCCACTCACACACGTGTGTACTCTCTAAAGAAACAAATCTTAAAAAGCATCCAGTAAGCAAAACTAAGTCTGTTTACAGAAGCCGTAAATGTAAAACTTAAAAAATTCACCAAAAAACTATTAGAATTAAAAACTGAGTTGGCAATGTTGCAGAATACAAAAATCAACTGTATTTCCATATACTTGCAAAGAACAATCCAAAAGGAATTTCTAAAAAAATAAATTAAAAATTCCAATTACAATAGTATAAAAATAATACAATGCTTAGGAATGATTTAACAAAAAAGGTGTTAAACATATACTCTGAAAACTATAAAACATTGTTGAAAGATTAAAAACTGCTTTGCAAAAGACTCAAGAAGAAAAGACAAGAGCGCAGTTAAAAGGAAGATGGTGGAGGAGTTGGAGGACCCTAGGTTTGCCTAACCCATGAATACAACTAGATAACTATCAAATTATCCTCAATACCCTAGAGATCAACTGGAGGAAGACTGGCAGAACAAAGTCCACAACTAAAGGTAGAGAAGTTACAGAGAAAAAGGAAATACAGGGATGTAATTTGGGAGAGAAACAGACCATGGTCCCTGTGATGGGGAGGGAGTGACAGTTGTACAAAAGGGTGAGAAACAGACTAGCACACAGGGGAACCCACACGGGGAAGACATCCTCACAGCAACTGACTTAGAAAGTGAGAGGGGGCCCAATTTTGTGAGTTTTTGCAACCAGTGGGGCTTAAAGCCTAAAGTTCTAAAGGTCAGCAGGCTGGGCAGGGATATAGCCCAGAGGGCATTGGAGCTGCTCTTGGGAGAGAAGGCAGGCAAACAGCCCATGGACATACAGCATAGAAACAGCAATCTGAAGAGTATCTGGTGCACACAGCAGGGAAGTTATATGCTCATCTCGGCGCCTGTCCCAGACAGGCAGAATTCATTGGGTGACCCCTCCAGGAACAAAGAAACTGGCTGGTGCCATTTCCTTCTCCATCCCCTCAACATAAATAGAAAGCCACCTGCAGGAACCAGTACAGCACTGACATTTGCCACCGAGCTTGCTTACAGCAAGCCCCCTACCCTAGTGCCCCGAAGAATCACCCTTCCCAGTCACACTTCCCTCAGTCCCAGTGCGGTGAACACCCTCCCCAAGACTAACCCAAAGCCCTGCCCGCACCATGCCTGACTGTGGAGTCTTGCCAGGTCTCAGTTCCAGTGGTGGTGGCAACAAGTCTCATTTCACAAGCAGACCAGAGCACACCTAGTTAAAACATGCCACATTCATAGTTAAAACATGCCACATTCAGGCCAGGGACCAAACACTACCCACAACAGACAAAGAAAGCATCTGCAAACAATTGGCCTGAAGGAAAGGACCCATGACACAACTGTAGAGTACATGCAGTACACAGTGGAAACACTCATGAAAGTACCAGGCCCTAGGGAACAGGGGACACCACAGTCCAGAGTACTACAGGACCTCTTCTTCATAAGGCCATTACCCTCAAGAACAGGAGACACAGCTAACTTTCCTAACACAAAGAAACAGAGACATAGACAAAATGAGAAGATAGTGGAATTTATCCTAAATGAAAGAACATGACACAGCCGGAGATCTAAGGAAACAGATATAAATAACATGCCTGCTGTAGAATTTAAAGCAATGATCATAAAAGTATACTCCCTGGATTTGAAAAAGAATGGAGGACATCAGGACAGAGATAAGGAGTAACATAGCCAGAGATAAAGGGCTCAGTAAGTTAAATGAGAAACATTCCTGATGGAATCGGACAGAATGAAGAATAGACTGGAAGAAGCAGAAGAACAAATTAATGACCTAGAAGACAAGAGTAACGAAAAGTAATCGAACTTAACAAGAGAAAAATAATTATGCAAAACAAGTAGACTTAGGGAACTCAGAGACATTTGTATTACAGGAGTCCCAGAAGAACAATATAGAGAAAAGGGAGCAGATAATTTATTTGAAGAAATAATAGCTAAAAACTTCCTTAACTGGGGGAAGGAAACAGATTTCCAGAACCAGGGGCATAGAGAACTCCCATCAAAATCAACAAAAACATATCCACACCAAGACATAGTATAATTAAAATGGCAAAATACAGGGACACGTGGGTGGCACAGTTGGTTAAATGTTCATCTTTGACTCAGGTCATGATCCCAGGGTTCTGGGTTCGAGTCCTGCATCAGCATCCTTGCTCAACAGGGAGGCCGTTTCTCTCTCTGCCTGCTGCTGACCCTGTTCGTGCTTTCTCTCTCTTTCACAAATAAGTAAAACAATTTTTTTAAAGGCAAAATACAGTAATAAAGAAAAAATATTAAAAGCAACAAGCCTAAGGGTGCCTGGGTGGCTCAGTGGGTTGAGCACCCAACTCTTGATTTCAGCTCAGGTCAGGATCTTAGGGTGCTGTCATCCAGCCCTGTGTTGGGCTCCAGGCTCAGTGTGGAGTCTGCTGGCGATTCTCTCTCTCCCTCTGCCCCTCCTCCTGCTCATGCGTGCACTCTCTCTAATAAATAGATAAATCTTTAAAAAAAAAAAAAAGGCAGCAAGCCAAAAGAATGCAGTTACATTCAAAGGAAACCCCATAAGGCTACCAACAGATTTTTAAGCAGAAAATTTCCACCCAGAAAGGAGTGGCAAGATATCTTCAAAGTGCTGAATGGGAAAAATCTGCAGCCAAGAATACTATATCCAGAATTCAGAAAAGAAGGAGAGATAAAGAGTTTCTCTCAGACAAACAAAAACTAAAGGAGTTCATAACCAGTAAAGTAGCCCTGTAAGAAATATTAAAGGTGACTCTAAGTAAAACGGAAAGACTGAAAGTTGACAGTCTGAAGTTAGAAAACACAAAAGCAGTAAAAATGAGTATTTCTCATTGGGGAGGGTATGTGCTATGGTGAGTGCTGTGAATTGTGTAAGACTGAAGAATCATAGACCTGTACTCCTGGAACAAATAATACATTATATGTTAATAATAATAATAAAAAGAATTGACGTGATACAACACATAACAGTAAAAGTGTGCAAAAAATGAGTATTTCTGTAAAAATCAGTCAAGGAACGCACAAAATAAAAGGATATAAAATATGACACTATACACCTAAAAGATGGGAAGAAGTAAAGAATGTGTTCAAACTTACATGACCATGAACTTAATATACACTGCTATAGGCAGAAGATGTTATATACAAATCTAATGATAACTGCAAAAACTGTTAATAAATATGCAAAGAAAAGAAAGAAATCCAAATATATCACTAAAGAAAACCAGAAAACCATGACAGAAAGACAAGATCAGAAAAACTCTTAATGGGGCGCCTGGGTGGCTCAGTGGGTTAAAGCCTCTGCCTTCAGCTCAGGTCATGATCTTGCCCCTGGGATCCTGGGACCCTGAGATCCTGGGTCCTGGGATCAATCCCCGCATCAGGCTCCCTGCAGGAAGCCTGCTTCCTCCTCTCTCTCTGCCTGCCTCTCTGCCTACCTGTAATCTCTCTCTCTGTCAAATAAATAAAATCTTAAAAAAAAAAACTCTTAACCACAAAACAAGTAATAAAATGGTAATAAATATATATCTATCAATAACTACTTTGAATGTAAATGGACTAAACACTCCAAACAAAAGACATAGGGTGATAGAATGGATAAAAAACAAGACCCATCTATATGCTGCCTACAAGGGACTCATTTTAGACCTAAAGACACCTGCACATTTGAAGTGTGGCTTTAGGGATGGAGGGTGATGCAGTTGGTTAAGTGTCCAACTCTTGGTTTCAGCTCAGGTCATGATCTCAGGCTTGTGAGATCAAATCTCACGTCAGGCTCTGCACTCAGTGGAGAGTCCCCTTAAGACTCTCTCTCTCTCCAGGAACACCTGGTAGGCTCAGTTGGTTAAGTGTCTGCCTCTGGATCAGGTCATGTTCTCGGGGTCCTGGGACAGAGCCCTACGTTGGGCTCCCTACTCAACAGACAGTCTGCTTCTCCCTCTGCCCCACTCCCCTGCCTATGGTCTCTCTCGCTCTTTCTCTCAAATAAATAAAATCTTAAAAAAGAAACCCCTCTCTCCATCTCCTTCTGCCCTTTCCCCCTGCACACTCACTCTGTAAAATAAATAAATCTTTAAAGTGAAGGGATGGATAAACATTCATTCTATAAATAGATATCAAAAGAAAACCAGAGTAGCAATACTTGCAGCAGACAAAATAAACTTTAAAAAAAAGACTGTAGGGGTGCCTGGGTGGCTCAGTTGGGTTAAGCACCTGACTCTTCATCTTGGCTCAGGTCATGATCTCAGGGTCAAGAGACAGAGCCCCAGGTTGAGACAGCCCTGCGTCCATTCGCTGCGCTGGGTGTTGAGCCTGCTTAAGATTCTCTTTCTCGGGCACCTGGGTGGCTCAGTGGGTTAAAGCCTCTGCTTTCGGCTCAGGTCATGATCTCAGGGTCCTGGGATCGAGGCCCGCGTCAGGCTCCCTGCTCAGCGGGGAGCCTGCTTCCTCCTCTCCCTGTCTCTCTGCCTGCCTCTCTGCCTACTTGTAATCTCTCTCTGTGTGTCAAATAAATAAATAAAATCTTAAAAAAAAAAAAAAAAGATTCTCTTTCTCTCCTTCTGCTCCCCCCCCCTCTCTCTCTCTCTCGATAAAAAAACAAAACAAAAACTATAACAAGAGACAAAGAATGACACTATATAATAAAAGGGACAAGCCAACAAGCAGATATAACTGTTATATTTATGCACCCAAACATAAGGGCACCTAAATATACGAAACAGTTAATAACAGAAACAAAGAAACTAATGGATAGTAATACCTTAACAGCAGAGGACTTTAGCTCTCCATTTACATCAATGGACAAATCATCCAAACAGAAAATCAACAAGGAAACAATGGCTTTGAATGACACACTGAACAAGAGGGATTTAAAAGATATATTCAAAACATTCCATCCAAAACACAGAATACATATTCTTGTCAACTGCACACAGAACATTCTCCAGAACAGATCACATACTAGACCACAAAACAAGCCTCAACTAATTTCAAAAGACCAAAGTCGTAGCAAGAATCTTTTCTGACCAGAACACTACAAAACTTGACGTCAAACAAAAGAAAAAATCTGGCAAGAGCACAAATACATGGAGGTTAAATAACATGCTACTAAACAATGAATGGATCAATCAGGAAATAAAAGGTTCATGGAAACAAAAGAAAATGAAAACACAACAGTTAAAAACCTCTGGGACACGGCAAAAGCAGATCTAGGAAGACGTTTATAGCAATACAGACCAACCTCAAGAAGCAAGGAAAATCTCAAATAAACAACCTAACCTTACATCTAAAGGAGCTAGAAAAAGAACAACAAACAAAACCTAAAACCAGAAAAAGGAAGGAAATAATAAAGATTAGAAACTAAAAAACAATAGATCAGGTCAATGAAATGAGAAGCTGATTCTTAAAAAAAATCAGTAAAATTGATAAACCTCTATCATACTTATCAAGAAAACAAGAGAAAAAACCCCAAATAAATAAAATCACAAGGGGCACCTGGCTGGTTCAGTTGGTATAGCGCATGCAACTCTTGATCCCAGGGTCGTCACTTCAAGTCCCATGTTGGGCATGGAGCCTACTTAAAATACATACATACACACATACATAAAAAAAAATCACAAACGAGAAAAGAGAAATAACAATAAACACCACATAAACACAATTATAAGAGAATATTATGAAAAATCATATGCCAACAAACTGAGCAACCAAGAAGAAATGGATAAATTCCAAGAAACATAATCTACCAAAACTGAAACAGAAAATTTGAATGGACTGATTATCAGCAAAGAAACTGAATCATAATAAAAAAAACTCGGGGCACCTGGGTGGCTCAGTGGCTTAAAGCCTCTGCCTTCGGCTCGGTTCATGACCTCAGGGTCCTGAGATGGAGCCCCACATCTGGCTCTCTGCTCAGTGGGGAGCCTGCTTCCTCCTCTCTCTGCCTGCTTCCCTGCCTACTTGTAATCTCTGTCAAATAAATAAATAGAATCTTAATAAAATAAAAAAACTCCCCAAAAACAAAAGTCTAGGACCGAATGGCGTCACAAGTGAATTATATCAAGCATTTTAAAAAGAGTTAATGTACCTATTCTTCTGAAACTATTCCAAAAATAGAAAAGGAAGGAAAACTTCCAAATTCATTCTATGAGGTCACCATTACCCTGATACCAAAACCAGATAAAGACACCACAAAAAAAGAGAATGACAGGGGGTGCTTGGGTGGCATAGTCTGTTAAGTGTCTGACTCCAACAGTTTCAGTGTGACTCCTAGTTTCAGCTCAGGTCATAATCTCAGTGGTCCTGAGATATAGCTCCACATCTAGCTCTATACTCAATGGGGAGCCTGCTTCAAGATTCTCTCCCTCTGCCCCTCTCCCCACTCAAAAGCATGGACTCTCTGTAAAAAAATATATCTTACAAAACAAAAAACAAACAAACCAAAAAACCGCAAAACACAGGCCAGTAACTCTAATGAACACAGATGCAAAAATCCTCAGCAAAATACTAGCAAACTAAATCCAACAATACATTAAAAACTCATTCACCACAATCAAGTGGGATTTTTTTTTTCTGGGTGCCAGGTGATTCAATATTTGCAAGTCAATCAAGTGATACAACACATCAATAAGAAAAAGGATAAGAAACACTACCATTTCAATAGACACAGAAAAAACACTGATTCACTCAAGAAAGTAGGTATAGAGGGAACATACCTCAACATAGTTAAGGTCATATCTGAAAAACCCACAGCTAACATCATACTCGATTGGGAAAAACTGAGAGCCCTTTCCCTAAGGTCAAGAACAAAACAAGGATACCCACTCTCACAGTACTGGAAGTCCTAGCCATAGCAATCAGACAGCAAAAAGAAATAAAAGGCATCCAAACTGGTGAGGAAAAAGTTAAACTCTCACTATTTGCAAATGACATGACACTATATACAGAAAATCTTAAAGATTCCACCAAAAAAACAATTAGAAGTAATGAATTCAATAAAGCTGAAGGACACAAAATACAGAGAAATGTGCTGCATTTCTATATGCTAATATTGAGGCAGCAGAAATAGAAATCAAGAAAACAATTCCATTTTTAATTGTACCAAAATTTTAAGATACCTAGGAATAAACCTAACCCAAGAGGTGAAAGACCTGTACTCTGAAAACTAGAAAACACTGATGAAGAAAATTGAAGATGACACAAAGAAATGAAAAGACATACCATGCTCATGGATTGGAAGAACAAATACCATTAAAATGTCTAGATTACCCAAAGCAATCAAAATACCAACAGCAGTTTTCACAGAACTAGAACAAAAATCCTAACATTTGTCTGGAACCACAACAGACCCCAAACAGCCAAAACAATCTTGAAAAAGAAAGCAAAGCTGGAGGCATCACAATTCTAAACTTCAAGTTATATTATAAAGTTGTAGTAAAACAGTATGGTACTGGTATAAAAACAGATACATAGATCAATGGAACAGAATAGAAAACCCAGAAATAAACCCACAATTTTATGGTTAATTAATCTTCAACAAAGCAGGAAAGAATATCCAAAGGGAAAAAAACATCTCTTCAACAAATGATGCTGTTGGGAAAACTGGACAGCAACAAAAGAATAAACTGGGCCACTTTTAAAACATTATACACAAAAAATAAATTCAAAATGGATTAAAAACCTAAATGTGAGACCTGAAAGCAAAAAAATCCTGGAAGAAAAGACAGTAACTTCTTTGACATCAGCCAATGCAATTTTTTTCTAGATCAGTCGGTCTCCTGAGGCAAGGGAAACAAAAGCAAAGATAAACTACTGGGAGTACATCAAATTAAAAAGCTTCTGGAAGGGCGCCTGGGTGGCTCAGTGGGTTAAAGCCTCTGCTTTCAGCTCAGGTCATGATCTCGGGGTCCTGGGATCGAGGCCCGCATTGGGCTCCCTGCTCAGCGGGGAGCCTGCTTCCCCCTCTCTCTCTCTGCCTGCCTCTCTGCCTCCTTGTGATCTCTCTCCCTCTGTGAAATGAATAAATAAAATCTTTAAAAAAAAATTAAAAAAAAAAAGCTTCTGGAAGGAAACAAGGGAAACAATTAACAAAACTAAAAGGCAACTGATGGAATGGGAGAAGATATCTGCAAATGACATATTAGATAAAGAGCCAGTATCCAGAATCCATAAAGAATTCATGAAAATCAACATCCAAAAAATAAATAATTGAATTTGAAAACGGACAGAAGACATGAACACATTTCTCCAAAGAGGACATACGCATGGCCAAAAGACACATGAGAAGATGTTCAACATTGCTCATCATCAGGGAAATGAAAATCAAAACCACAATGAGACATCACTTCACACCTGTCAGTATAGCTAAAATAAAAAACTCAAGAAACAGCATATGCTAGGGCGCCTGGGTGGCTCAGTGGGTTAAAGCCACTGCCTTCGGCTCAGGTCATGACCCCAGGGTCCTGGGATCGAGGCCCACATGGGCTCTCTGCTCAGCAGGGAGCCTGCTTCCTCCTCTCTCCTCTCTCTCTGCCTGCCTCTCTGCCTACTTGTAATCTCTCTCTCTGTGTCAAATGAATAAATAAAATCTTAAAAAAAAAAAAAAAAAAGAAACAGCATATGCTAAGGACGTAAGGAAAAGGGAATCCTCGTGCACTGTTGGTGGGAATGCAAACTGGTGTGTGGAAAACAGTATGAAGGTTCATCAGAAAGTTAAAGATAGAACTACCCTATGATCCAGCAATTACACTACTGGGTATTTACCCAAAGAATATAAAAACATTAATTCAAAGGGATACATGCACCCCTAATATTTATAGCAGCATTATTTACAACAGCCAATATATAGAAGCACCCCAAGTGTCCACTGATAGATGAAGAAAATGTGGTATATATATGTACACACACACAAATGGAATATGATTTAGCCATAAAAAGAACGAAATTTTGTAATTTCAAACAACATGGATGGAGGTAGAATAATGCTAAGTCAGTCAGAAAGACAAATATCATATGATTTCACCCATATGTTGAATTTAAAAAAGAAAACAATTGAGAAAAGGGAAAAAAAAAATAAGAGAGAGAGAGAGAGAGAGACAAACTAAGAAAGAGTCTTAACTCTAGAGAACAAACTGACATTTACCAGAAGGGAGGAGGATGTGGGGCAATGGGTGAAATAGGTAATGGGAGGGAGGGAAATATTTAGTCTCAAAATATGTCCCCACAGGATGTTTGTTAATTACAAAGTGAAAAATTAGTAATTTTAGTAGCAAAATCTGGCAGACATTAGCTTAACCAAGTAACCTAAATTAGTCAATTGTAATGGGACAGATAAGAGACATGTATCCTCCTGCCACTCCCTCCTATGATCCTCTGAAAAGGCTCTATCATCACTTCTCCAGTATTACTGCCTGAAGTGCATAACCTCAATTTCATTGTGAGGAAACATTCAGAGGACTCCCAAATTGAGGGACTTCCTACAAAATAACTACTTTTTCTCAGGTGTGTCAAAGTCATAAACAAAAGATGAAAAAAATAAAGACTAAGTGACTCAGATTAAAGAAGATTAAGACTAAAGGAATTTAACTAAAATTTAACTAAATTTTAGAATTTAACTAAAACATGTGGTACTAGACTGGATCCTAGACCAGACAAAGGAAATCAATGGCAAATTTTTAAATGATCATAGATTACAGTACTACATCAATGTTAATCCCGATTTTGATAACTACAGTTACATAAGAAACAGTTTTTTAGGAAGTACAGAGTGAAAAGTATATTCACCCAATTGTGAAAGTCCCCCCCCAAAAAAAGAGAAAAGAGGAACGTGACAGAATATTAACATTTGGGGAATTAATCTGGGCAAAGGGAATATGGGAATGGTTCTTTAATATTTCTGTGACTTTTCTTAAATATGAGATTTCAAAATTAAAAATAAAATGAAAAATTAAATCTCATTTTGGAACCCAGAAATGAAAGAAACTGATTGTCTTTCTTTCAAGCTCCTTCTTTATATGACACTTTATAGCAATTGATATTCAATGATGAATATCCCCACTTTTAGGCCTAACATGCTTCTAATAATTACCACTTAGACGCTTTATAGTGGTAGTTAAGGGGAGACACTCACATAGTTTCTTCATCAATGTCATTTTCTTCTGTGTTACTTGTTGCTGTGGAACTGGCAGAGGAACTGCTGCCATCAAGGTGATTCACTTCATCTTCCCCAACAAGATCCAGATCCAGATCTCCATCAGAAAGTTCATGCTAGATCAAGGCAAAGAAACAAGATTTCTATCTCAAATAGTTTGACTCAGTTGATCATCTGATCTAGCCAATGGACCAAGCATCGAAGAAGAATGTAATCATCAGAATTCTCTGTGCAGACAGCTGAGCCCTTTAGAGAAAATCACACATCTGATTGCACTAATAACTTATTGCTACCATTTTAAGCTAGGCCTTCAATGTCTCTGGAAATCCTTCATATATTCCATGTCAGCTGCCAGTAAGGCTCTTCACAGGGTAACATTTCAAACCATCACTCCTCTAGTTCTATCTAACCTCTAATATCCTCAAGGACATCATAAAACTATCACCTATCTGCACAGAAAAACACACTGGTTAAGTGTAAATACCCCCAAATCTTAGCTGCCCTACCTGCAAACCTCACTATTCCTTTAATTCATCCTGTCAAAGGTTAACTGCTTCACCTGAGTGCTCCACTCCAACCACCCTTATCTACCTCCTTAGTTTGTCTTGTCAGTACCTTAACCTTACCTCTCTCCGCACTGGCTCCTTCATTTTAACACATAATTGAAATCTCCCATCTTAAAAATAACAATTACAAAACAAAACAAAAAACACTACATCACTGTCTTATTTTCAACAATAAAAATCACTTCTTGAATTCTCATTCTGGTTATGGCTTAGCTGGGATAAAAACCTGGCTGTCTCCCAAATCCTAAATCATTCTACCTACATATGCAAAAATAAGGTATTTTACTAGTTTTAGTGAATGAAAATAGAACGCATTTTTTAATCCCACAATTTATATAGTTTTCAGAATGTATATCAGTTTATTTTGTATAATGTACAGGCTTCTACAATAAACTGTAGAACCGTGCAACACTTTGATTCAATGATTTCTGACTTAATATTTACAGAAGAGCATACACTAGTAATGAAAATGAATGGACAAGACTTTTAGCACACTGATACGTAAGAGTATAGAGTACTTTATATACTCACTATTGGAAACCATAATCTTATTTCTTTTTGGGGGGGGGCTTTAATTTTTATTTATTTTTTTATTTTTTATTCTTTGCCCCAGTGGTACAGGTCTGTGAATCATCAGGCTTACATCTTTCAGAGCATTCACCAAAGCACAAACCCTCCCCAATGTCCATAACCCATCCACCCTATCCCTACCCTCCCACCCCCCAGTAACCCTCAGTTTGTTTTGTGAGATTAGGAGTCTCTTATGCTTGGTCTCCTTCCCCATCCCATCTTCATAATCTTATTTCTTTATAAAACACAAAATAAATCTAAAACAAGTCTTATAATTTTTTTAACTTAAGATTTACTTATATATTCTTAAATATGAGAATGGGGGATGAGACAGAGGGAGAGTGGGAGGAAGGACAAAGGGAGAGGAGAAAAAGAATCTTAAGCAGACTCCCCTCTGAACAGAGCCCAACATGGGGCTCTATCTCACACCGTGAGATCATGACCTGAGTGGACGCTTAACCAACTGAGCCACCCAGGCAGGCGCCCCTTACATGATAATCTTCATTCTGAATCTTCTCTTCCTCTTCTTCATCCTCTTTGACCTCTCTTACAGAAGCTGTAGTAGGACCATCCTGGAGAAGGATATCAGTGCATGACACAGACTTCTTAGCACGTGTCTCAGGAGCATCATCATTTTGGGGGCTAAGATGATTATCTGGTGGTGACAAATCTCTTGATTTCTGAGTTCGAGACAACTCAATGGTAAGTCTCTTAAAATAACAACAACAGCACAAATAAACATGAGTCAAAAGCAGTGTTTTACTGGTACAGTAAAAATCATTTTAAGTAAAAAAATATATCCAGATGTTCTAAAATTATTTTAAACCATCTCTCTCATTCCCTCCTGGTTTTATAGAAAAATCTATGGCAAAAAAAACCTGCCTCCCCTTTATTCTCATTCTTCTTCTCATATCCAGCCTAAGCTACACATACAATAGCAAACTGTACAGTAAATACAGTTTTAAACAGTACACTTATCATGAAAATCTCTCCATGTATGTACGCATTCATACTTTACTCCCTCATCTATTAACCATTCTCAGCACTTCCATCCTTCTGCTCCATCTCAATTTCCACTGGCAGAAAGAAACATTCCTTATATAATTTAGTTTACCACTGTAAAATAAAAATTCCTTATCTGATCCTCCCCAGGGCTCAATTCAGCAATAGTGAAAATTCAAGATGGGGTAATTTTCAATTATTCTATAGTTTAGAATCCTTTAAATTCAAGACAGCATGGAAAAGAGAAATACTCAAATCACTGAAACAAAAGTTACCTCAAATGAAAGAAGCACTGTCCAAAATAAATAGCTTTATACAATGATAAAAATGTTTTATATCTGCAATGTCCAATACAAGCACTTGAAATGTGGCTAGTGCAACCAAAGAACTGAATTTTTAATTTTAATTAAGTTCACACAGCCAAACATGGCTAGTGAACTAAGAGTGCAAAATTAGAAGAAGCTCAGAGGTGGTATGTAGATGGGAAGTAAGGTAATTACACTTTTCTACAAAATTACAAAAGATGAATATCCAAAATCTAATTATAAATGTAACAGGCCAGTAAGACTATGAATATGAAACACTAAACCCGTATGTTTTTTGCTTACCTCTTTAAGGTTATTTATTTGTTGGATGTAGCTAGTTTGTGCAGCTTCTAATTGAGTAATATACCAATGCTGGTCCCGGCATTTTTGAAAGAAAGTTGGTGAACGAACCTGAAACCTTAAAAGAAAAGCTGCACATGAAACATGATCCAAAAAGTAAAATATTATCAACCAAGCATTGAATCTGTAACTATAAATTCCATAATTTTAACTTTATTTGATTACAATGCTAAAATTCAAAATGAACTCAGAGCTGCTGGTATTAACCATTTATACACACAGTTTACAAATTATAATGACATAACGTTCTGAAAACTTATCTTCAAGTCAGTTGTCTAAAGACGAACTACAGTTTTCTAAAGAAATAGCATTATACATCATGGGTAAGCTCCCAAACTACCAAAGCATATTTATTATAATAATCTAGATCAAATACCATGTTGGTCACAAGTTGGGAAGAAGACCATGCTATGCAGGAAAGAGGAAGCTAAGGCTTTCTTTCCCCCTTTCTTGCTTATGTGAGACCCTACAAAAACAGGCAAAGTTTGTTTTAGACACTGCTCTTTTTCTTTCCCGCTTTCATCTCATGTTACTATTATTTCTTACTCCGCAATTAAAAAAAAAAATCCCAGGGGTCAACTACCTGGAACTGCTTTACTGTCCCTCAATGAGTAGCATGCTCTAAATAACATATTCCCAACCTCTCCAGGTAGCAGCTTAAAATCAGCTCTCTATCCATCACAATATGGCATATTCCAGCTTGGGTTAGGGAAAAAACAAGTATATTAAGAGACTTTAATAGATAAATGATAGGATCTCAATCTATTCAGAGTTATCTGTACTTTCATTTTTATTATTATTTTTTTTGTGGTGGGCAGCAAAAAACAAGGTTTATTGAGCCGTAGCAAAGTGATAGTACAAAGCTCCCAAGGAGGGAGGGGACCCAAAGGGGATACTCTATCTGTACTTTTAAAACCCTAATACTTACTAATGCAAAAAACCTTTACCTATGTCAGATAAGTTAACTTGATTCTATTCATGGTGAAAAAATCTAGAGTAATATACAAAGAGGTTTCTAAAGAATGGAAGAGTCCCAAGAGGCAAGACTAACTTGGAAACCTACAAATCATCCTTCCAGTCTTGCCACCCTTCTGTTAAATATCATTCCATTTTTTGTAGGATTTTACCAGCTAGTATAGGAATCTACTGACCATCTAGAGTTATCTGCAGCAGATAATGAAGTTCAGGCAAAGATAATCATGCATTAGAGGATAGAGATTATTCACTCAACTACTTATCCTAAGTGGATGCTGCCCAGTCAGTATACATTGGTAAGACTTTCAAAAGGACCTTATTATCTTTGAATGACTAAAGAACTATAGTCAATTCTGAACATTACCGTGTCATTAAAACAAAAGCAAGCATCAGGTAAAATTCTTTAACTTTCTCATCTAACAAAAGGAGAATAAAACACATACTCAGTTATATGTAGTTACAGAAAAACCTTAAGTAACTTTATTTTTGAGAGAGAGAGAGAGAAAGAGAGGGAGGGGGAGAGAGAGGGAGGGAGGGAGGGGGAGAGAGAGGGAGAGAGGGAGGGAGCACAAACAGGGGGACTGGCAGGCAGAGAGAGAAGCAGGCTCCCGGCTGAGCAAGGAGCCCGATGTGAGACTTGATCCTAGGACTCTGGGATCATGACCCAAGCCGAAGGCAGACACTTAACTGACGGAGTCACCCAAGTGTCCCTGTTGTTTTTTTTTTAAAGTACACTCCACACCCAGTGTGGAGTCCAACTCAGGGCTTGAATTTATGACCCTGAGATCAAGACTTAAGCTGAAATCAAGAGTTGGACACTTAACTGACTGAGTCACCCAGGCACCCTTTAAGTAACTTTCTAATAAGGCCATATAAAATTTCATCAGAATCTTAAATTGGTGCTTAAATTTTCAGCAATCTCTCATTAAGTAAATATTATGAGTAATACAATAATTCAAAGCCTCTCTCCACGAATCCTATAGCAATTTATTTTCTACTGCTATTATAGCACTATCTCGTAGAATAAATGGTTTTTATCTGCCCATTTCATCTTGAGTTTCCTGAGAACAAAATCGATGTCTTATTCTTTCTTAGCATTAACCCAGTGCCAGGCACAGACTCAGTAAATGTTGCTGAATAAGCGATAATAAAACATCAAAACAGGAATCTGTTCCTATCCTAATATTCAAGTCTATCAGGAAAAGTTTTTTTATAAATAGGGATGGCTTAAAGAGAGACTAGAAGTTGGGCTACACTGAATTAAAAAAGGGGAACTCTATTGCACAGATAATCACCAAAAGATTCACAATACTATGACTTCGATAAGGAGAGGACTAAGGCTTTAGGCTGGTCAAAGTAATGGGTGAATAATTTTGTAATCCTCTCTATGGTTAAAGTATGGAATAGCAACAAATTACTTTTTGGCAAATAATTTTTAAAAATACAGAAATCCTGAAAGTTTATAAAATGGAGTGAAAATAATTCCTCAAAAGACAAAGACACAAATCTTTTTGTCTACACTGAAGATGCAATAATCTTTTTTCACTTCTTTATTCTCCCAGAAAGGTTATGAAGAACATGTAACTAATCAAATGTAATATAACAGCAACTAATACAGCACCCTCTAGACCAAAGAGGTCAGAATAAGAGAAATTTAAGACTCTATCAAATCACTTTCAAGGAAAATAGCTTTGAAAACTATTTTGAAGGAAACTTCTTAAAGCTGTTAAACACTGTTCAAAACATAGTTGGATCTACTTTTTTAATACTCAAGTTCTCATTTTCATCATCAAATTAAAACATCATGTAATGATGCTCCAAAATGTCTGACCTGTAAAGGGTACAACTTGTAAAAGAGACAATACTAAACAGGGCTGTTGTGGTTTTATAGTTAGCATCTACATTGTCCTTTTTTTTGCAAACAACACCCCAACTACTACCACTTACTTTGTTTTTATCAATGTTCATCTCTATTTCCCTACTTCCAATTTGCTGTTATCTAGAAGGGACTGAACATTATTTTGTGAGTTTAAGCTTGTAAAACTAGTCCCCAAATACACAATGTCAAGTGAAAAAAAATAAGTACTTGATCCCTATTTTTGTATTTCCAAATGGTGAGGTTGCTAGAAGTTCACTAGATAAATAAATGGAACATTATTTATTGGAAGTAGTAGTTTCCTTTTTACGGAATTACTAATTAGATGTCAAACACATTTCTAAGTTTTATTACTCACTACACAGGGCTCCTGAAATGAAATAGTTAAAAACATAATAAGATTATAGTTAGTATAGGGGCACCTGGATGGCTCAGATCATGATCTCAGGGTCCTGGGATCGGGCCCTCCAACAGGCTCTCTGCTCGGCAGGGAGCCTGCTTCCCCCTCTCCCTCTGCCTGCCTCTCTGCTTACTTGTGATCTCTGTCAAATAAATAAATAAAATCTTTAAAAAAATTATAGTTAGTATAAAATTCAATATTCACCTCTCTTAAATGAATAAACTTTTTTGAGAGACAGCAAGAACATGTGCCCATGTGTGAGTAGTGAGGGAGGGGTAGGGGGAGAGAATCCTAAGCAGGATCCATGCTAGGCAGGGCTTGATCTCACAACCCTGAGATCATGACCTGAGCCAAAATCAAGAGTCAGATGCTTAACCAACTAAGGCATCCAAGCATCCCAAATAAATAAACTCTAAAATAAAGTTCTGATGACAATATTCCCCCATGATAAAAACATTATCAAATGTTTCTTAGTACCTTAAAATCACTGTATCATTTTGTCGATTCAAGTATCCTTCATTTGCAAGTAAATCCAAACGGAAAAATCTATTATAACCCCAGCACTCTCCAACTTCAAAGTCAGATGCAAATTCTCGAATGATATTCTTGGTGGGATCATTGCAGGACTGATGAACCATCTCTACACGATACTCATATCTAAAATTGAAAAACAAACTATTAATACAGAGTTAACAAACAAGAAAAGAAGACAGACATATCAAAACATTAAGTAGGTCATTAAGTTATTACCTGAGAAGAAACTTATTGATATGTATAGTTACTTTCCTTTCAGAAATGACTATCATTTATAAAGACACCAGTTTTGTGAATGGGCTACCACGACATGATTGGTACTAGGTCCTTTCTTCCTCTTAAAAACATTTACCAATATAGCAGGTATAAAGTAGCACCTCAAAAAATAAGTGAATTTTGTATAAAACAGTACTTTAAAAGTTACTTTTGTTTTAGCAAAACTATATATTTTTCCATATATTCATTACTTATATTTACTCACATATAAATATTCTGCCATTTCCACTGAGGTTCACCCCCGTGCAATTTAATAAATTTTTAAATACTACATTATTACAATTCAAGTTTGAATAAATTGTGCTCAGAAATTCAAGCCTACAAAATTTTCTAATTGAAAATAAGTATACATTGAGAAATCCAATATACTCAAATTTCCATAACTTATATTAAACTCCAAAGTCTTCAAACTCATTTTTACTAAGAAAGCACTGTTATTTAAAGACACAAAAATGAAAAAATAAAAATAACCAGAAGGAACAGTCAATGGTAGCCATAAAGCTTCCCTTTTTGGTGGAGATACATTTTTAAAAGAAAAACACAATAGCTTACAACTTGCTATTTCTGCTCGCAAAAGTAAGGGAAAAAACTGCAGCTCTTTACCTATAAATATCGGATGTGAGAATTTCTTTAAGTACTGCCAAATGATTTTTATATCACTCACAATACATTATTAAGATTGATGGCACAAAGAACTAACCAAAACATAAACTGTGATATTTTGTCTGCTTCAATTTTAAGGAAATCATGAAGCTAGATCTGTAGTATAAAAGGTACCATTAAACACCCAGAAATAAACCCAAATATCGATGCACAATTGTTTTTGACAAGGGTGCCAAGATCATTCAATGGGGAAGAAAAAGTCTCAACAAAAAAGGTCCTGAGGAAACTGGATAATCACATGCAAAAGAATGAAGCTGAGCCCTTAACTAATTCCATATAAAAAATTAACTCAAAATAGATTAATGATCTAAATATTAAGAGCTTAAAACTATAAAACTCTTGGAAGAAAACACAGGGGTAAATCTTCATGAATTGACTGAATTTGGCAATGCGTTCACAGATTTGATTCTGAAAGTATTAACAACAAAAGGAAACAGATAAACTGAACTTCATAAAAATTTAAAACACTATACATCAAAGGACATTGAGAAAGTAAAAGGACAAACCTACAGAAAGAGAGAAACTACTGTTAAATCCTACAAATCATTTGATAAGGTTTTAAGCATTCAAAATATATAAAGAATTCCTATAACTCAACAACAAAAAGGCAGCAAGCTCATTTAAAAATGGGCAACATAGGGCGCCTGGGTGGCTCAGTCGTTAAGCGTCTGCCTTCAGCTCAGGTCATGATCCCAGCCTCCTGGGATCGACCCCCGCATAGGGCTCCCTGCTCAGCAGGAAGCCTGCTTCTCCCTCTCCCACTCCCTGTACTTCTGTTCCCTCTCGCTGTGTCTCTCTCTGGCAAATAAATAAAATTAGTCAATCGACTGATCAATAAAAATGGGCAACAAACCTGAATAGACATTTCTCTAAAGATATATAATGGTCAATAAGCACATGAAAAGATGCTCAATTTCACTGATCATTAAGGAAATACAAATCAAATCCACAATGAGGTACCACTTCATACTCACTGGGATGTCTCTAAAATATAATTAAAAATGGGACATTATTGGGCGCCTGGGTGGCTCAGTGGGTTAAAGCCTCTGCTTTCGGCTCAGGTCATGATCTCAGGGTCCTGGGATCGAGGTCCACATCAGGCTCTCTGCTCAGCAGGGAGCCTGCTTCCCACCCCCCCTGCCTGCCTCTCTGCCTCCTTGTGATCTCTCTCCCTCTGTGAAATAAATAAATAAAATCTTTAAAAAAAAAAAAAGGGACATTATTAAGTGTTAGTAAGGATGTGAAGAAACATGAACTCTCATACGGTGAATTGCACAGCCACTGTGGAAAAGCTTAGCAGTTCCCCAAAAATGTTAAAAATACAGAATTACCATATAACCCAGCAATTCCATAACTAGGTATATATTCAAAAGAAACAAAACCATATGTCCATACGAAACCTGTACATGAATATTTACAGCATGATTATTCATAATAGCCAAAAGTTGGATACAACCCAAATTGTCCATCCACAGATGAATGGGTAAACAAAGTAAAGTATATACATAAAATGGGATATTATTCAGTCACATAAAGGAATGAAGTTCTGGTATACGCTTTACCAGGTTTAAACCACCATGCTAAGTGAATAGAATCCAAACACAAAAGGTCCCATTGTAGGATCTTTTATATGAAAAATCTAGAATAGGCAAATACACAGAGAAAAAAATGAGAGCTGTAGTTATCACATATAGGGAAAGAAAGGAATAGGAAGTGTTTACTTAATGGGTATGGGGTGTTCTGGGGTGATGAAAACATTCTGAAACTAGAGAGAGGTGATGGCTGTCTCGTAATGTAAATGTACTAAATTCCACTGAACTGTATATTTTAAAATGGTTAACTTTGTGTTATGTAAATTTCACCCCTAAAAATTTATCTTTTTATTTTTTTTTTTTTTAAGATTTTCTTATTCATTTGCCAGAGAGAAAGAGAGAGAGAGAGTACAAGCAGGGAGAGCAGCAGGCAGAGTAAGAGGGAGAAGCAGGCTCTCTGTTGAGCAAGGAGCCGGATGCAGGACTCAATACCAGAATCCTGGGATCATGACCTGAGCAGAAGGCAGCTGCTTAATGAACTGAGCCACCCAGGTGTCCCTTTACTTCTATTTTTCAAATGAGTAGTGAAAAACTCAAAACACATACAGAAATAATCAAGAATACTGAAAATCGGGGATGGGGTAAGGTGAGACACATTAATGCCAGTTGTCAAATACATCCAGAATCAAAACAGATAAAAGTTTAAAATTAATATAAAACAGTGAAAAGTCATTTTGTATGAAAAACCATATAATGTTTGAAAAAAGATCATTCTTTTACTGGCATTAGTTCTTTTAAATCATGACAGATCTAGACCTATGTTTCTAACAAATGTGTGAATTACTCCAAGTTAAATTAGTTACAAAGCATCTCAACCCCAATCTTAGATAAAACTAAAACCCTAAATTTGAATATTCTAACTTAAATTCTTTCCTTCTAACAAACCGAAGGTCCGAATAAATATGACAACTGTTAACTTAAAAATTTTAGTATTATTACATTTACTATCCCAGGGAAAAGTTCAACTCTTTAAGCAACTCAAAGAAATTCCCTCCTTAGTCTAAAACAAGGCACTCTGCAAAGACTATTCAAAGTCAATTCCAGGATGTCACTCATATGCAAATTTTCTCTGAAAGCCTACACATGTGTCTGCTAACACACACCTGTAAAGAGATAGTTAAGCATAATGAAATTATGAGAGTACCTCTGCAGCATCCCAGGTGATATTAAAATCTACTAGATAATGACACAATGATTTAAGTTTTTATCCCATATTTTGACAGTTAAACTACTTTACTGCTCAACTCGGAATTCCATAATTGAATGACATTTTAACATTAATGAAAAAGTGCTCAAACTCTTCTCTAAGCTTACTGAACAGTTAAGAGAATTAAGAGATGTCATTTTACCAGAATAGAAAGGTCTCATTGAGGTATTTAGATAATATCTAACAAATACAGAAATCCTAATCTTTTTTTAACCTTAATATCCTGAGTAATAATTCATTTTCATTGATAATGTTATGGTGTTTGTAAGACGATGTAAACTTTAAGTTCCCAGAGTGTATATGGTCATCAATAAAAAATAGAGATGAAATCAGTAGCAAAGGCAATAGAAATATCACAAACTACATTATCAGTAAGACAAAAAGGAGAGGGGCGCCTGGGTGGCTCAGTGGGTTAAAGCCTCTGCCTTCGGCTAGGGTCATGATCTCAGGGCCCTGGGATCCAGCCCCTCATCAGGCTACCTGCTCAGTGGGGAGCCTGCTTCCTCCTCTCTCTCTGCCTGCCTCTCCACCTACTTGTGATCTCTGTCAAATAAATAAATAAAATCTTAAAAAAAAAAAGACAAAAGGGAGAAAGTTCCTAAAGCAAGAAACAGAGGTAGATCAAGAAATAGCTTAATCAAGGGCGCCTGGGTGGCTCAGTGGTTTAAAGCCCCTGCCTTCGGCTCAGGTCATGATCTCAGGGTCCTGGGATCGAGGCCCGCATCGGGCTCTCTGCTCAGCAGGGAGCCTGCTTCCTCCTCTCTCTCTCTCTGCCTGCCTCTCAGCCTACTTGTGATCTGATCTCTCTGTGTCAAATGAATAAATAAAATCTTAAAAAAAAAAAGAAATAGCTTAATCAAGAGACAAGGAAAAGCCAAAGATTTAATAGTAGCAACAGGGACATGAACAAAATCCTGCAGTCACTGAGCTTCTTATAATTCTGCCCATATTCAACCACCTTCCAAAATGGCTGATTTTAGAGAATCAAACAGAGCCTAGTACTTAAGAACAAACTATACAGAGACCAAAAAAATCTGTGACTGCTATTAAACAATGCTGATCTTGAATGAATAATTTAAGCCATCACTGTATTACCATCTGTGAAATATGACTAATAATATAACCTATGGCTCACAAGATGGTAAAGCAAAGTGAGTTATGTAAAGCACAGTGCTTGGTGCAAAGTATATATTTAGGAGTTAGCTGTTAAAACAATACAGGTGAGTCCACTGTTTCAGATCATACAGCACATTTGGAACAGAGCTATACCTAAAACATATTTACAATTCAAAGGCCAGAATCCTTCCCATATTACTAACCAGGAGTGGCAAGACTATTCTGCATTAAAGTTAGTCTATGCCAGAGGTTGTTAAAGTGCTGTTTGTGTGTCCCTGGGGGTCAGTTCCTATACAATCCTTTTAGGGATCCAAAATGTCAAAACCATTATCATAATATTAGGCTATTTGCCCCTTTCATATGGACATTTGCACCAATGGTACAGAAGAATGATAGTTAAAAATGCACCAGTAGTGGGGTGCCTGTGTGGCTCAGTTGGTTAAGCGGCTACCTTCGGCTCAGGTCATGAGCCCAGGGTCCTGGGATCAAGCCCCGCATTGCACCAGGCTCCTTGCTCAGTGGGGAGCCTGCTTCTCCCCTGCCTGCCACTCCCCCTATTTGTGCTTGCTCTCTTCCTCTGTGTCAAATAAATACATTTTTTAAATACATTTTTTAAAATACATTTTTTAAATACATTTTTTAAAAAATCTTAAAAAAAAAATACCAGTCGTCATATTACTCAGTGCTACACACCTTCAGACAGGGAAAAAAATGCCAGTGTCTCTCAGGAATGCCTTTGATGATGCAGTGAAATTGTTAACTGTTAATAAACCTCAACTCTTGGTATTACAAAATGGGGAACACTATACATAAAGTACTTGTTCTGCATAGTGATGTACAATAGCAGTCTTGGGGAAATAACTGAGTTGCAAGTTCATTAGCCACATTTTTTTGTGAAACATCAAATGAAAGAAAAAACAAACAATGGTTATTCAGTTGTAGATATCTGGCAAACATTTTCTGGACCAAATTAACTAAGGAAAAAAAACTGCCAGTATTGGTTGTCAATGACAAAACATAAGCTTTCAAACAAAAAAATCGTAATTCTGGAAAATGTGTATGTGCTACATGAGCTTAAAAGCTTTCTAATACTTCAAGACTCTCCTGATGAAAATGGTAGTATCAATGAATGTAATTCTTTGGTATCACATAATGAAATGTGTCAACTGCATATTTAGCAGACTATTATCTTCCAAATGATCAATAATACATGAGCAAAAGATCCATTCAAAGTATAGACCAATAGAGTTTTTGTTGTTGTTCGATTTTTTTTGAGTAAACAGCTTTAATGAAGTATAACAAAGAAAGCTGCACATATTTGAATAGTATGATTTGGTATAAAGTATACAATCTAGTTATTTATATGTGCATGCACACACACATATATACATAGCCACGAAACCATCACCACAATCAAAAGACTACTGAGAGATACATCCTCTCCCAGTTTCCTCTGCCTTTTGTACTTCTCTCCCTTACCTTTTCCCTCTACCTAACCCCAGGCCTGTCTATCCCTCCATCTCCAAATAACCACATATCTGCATTCTGTCACTACACATCAGTTTGCATTTTTCTCGTTTTACCTAAGTGGAATCATATACATGCTCTTTTTCTGTTTAGTTTCTTTCATGAATAATTTAAAAGGTATTCATGTTGTTGAACTTATCAACAGTTCATTAGTTTTTATTGCAGAGTGGTATTCCATTGTATGGACACACCAAAATTTATGTATCCATTCAGCTGTTGATGGAAATTAGGGTTGATTCTATTTAGCTATTACAAACAAAGATGCTATGAATATTTGTATAAAAGTCTTTGTATGGACATACAGTTCTTTTCTCTTGGGTAAATGTCTAGGAGTGGTTTAGCTGTCATAGAATAAGTGTATGTTTAACTTGTTAACAATCACCAAATAGTTTACAAAAGTGGTTGTATCATTTTACCTTCCCAGGAGGAATATATGACTTCAAATTTCTATATATTCTTGCCAAAACTTGGTATGATCTTAATTTTAGCCATTCCAATGGGATAGAGTGGTATCATATTGTTTATACATTTTCATTTCCCTAATAATTAATGCATGGGGGTATACTGTTATCGTACTGATTGTAAATTTCTAGTTCTCTAATAACAATGGTATTGATCATCTTAAATAGGCTTATTTTGCCATCAATGTATCTTCCTTAGTGAGTTGTGTGACAAATGTTTTGTCCACATGGGGAAGGGAGCTTGTTTATTTTTTTATTGTTGAGTTTTGAGAGTTCCTTATATATTCTGGATAAAAGTCCATGCAATTTGAAGAAGAGAACTTTATGGTTTTCATGAAATCTAATAAATGTATTCTTTTATAGATAGTGCTTTTGGCTTATAACTAAAATATCATTGGCTAATCCAAAGTCACAGATTTGTTTTAGAATTTAAATCTAGGATTACAGTCAATTTTCGGTTAGTTTACATATGTAGTATGAGCTATGGATACGAGTTTATGCTTTTTGCATACAGATATCCAAGCACCAAGACTACACTCCCTTCACAGCATTGCCTTTGCATCTTTATCAAAAATCTGTCGTTATGAATGAGGGTTTTTTCCTGAACTCGTAGTATATTCCACTCATGAATTTTTCTAACCTTACACTAATAATATGCTATATTAATACTGTAGCTTTGTTATAAATCTTATAATCATGTAGATTTAGTCACCAAATTGTTTTGATTTCAATTATTTTCTCTATTTTTCAATTTTTATTTCATTGCATTCTGCTTAGATTTTAAGATTTTATTTATTTGACAGAGAGAGAGAAAGGAGAGAGAGAGAGCACACACAAGCAGGGGGAGTGGCAGGCAGAGGGAGAGGGAGAAGCAGGTTTCCTGCTGAGCAGAGAGTCAGACATGGGGCTTGATCCCAGGACCATGGGATCATGACCTGAGCTGAAGGCAGATGCTTAACCAACTGCGCCACCTAGGTGCCCAGTACTCTGCTTTGATCTTATTATCTCCTTGCTTCAGCTTACTAACTTTTTCTTCTTTTCTCTAGTTTTCCCCCCACTCCGAAGAGGGTGGTCGGGGGAGGGAGACAGAATCTTAAGTGCGAGGCCAAAGTGGGGCTTGATCTTACAACCCTGAAATCATGACCTGAGCTGAAATCAGTTTGAGCCACCCAGGTGCCCCTTTTCTCTAGTTTTTTAAAGTAGATCACAGATTTGAGACCTTTCTGCTTTTCACTTACCAGCTGATCCTTGAACAATTCAGGGGTTAGAGGCACTGATCCCCCACATAATCAACAATATATGACTTCTGATGCCCTGAAAATTTAACTAATAGGTCACTGTTGATCAGAGGCCTTACTAATAACATAAACAGTTGATTAACATGTATTTGTTATGTTGTATTATACACTACATTATAATAAGTTAGAGAAAAGAAACTGCTAAGAAAATCATAAGGAAAAGAAAATACATTTATAGTGATATACTGTATTTATCTAAAAAAAATCTGCATTTAAGTGAATCTGTACTTCAAACCCTACACATTCAAACCCATGTTGTTCAAGGGTCCACAGTCAATTGGCATTTACTACTACAAATTTCCCTCAACTTACTGCTTTAGCAGCACACTACGAATTCTGATGTTTTCATTTTCATTCGGTTCAAAATACTTTTTAAAAAATCCCTTATGAGGGGCCCATGGGTGGTTCAGTGGGTTAAGCCCCTGCCTTTGGCTCAGGTCATGATCTCAGGGTCCTGGAATCAAGCCCTGCATCCAGCAGGGAGCCTGTTTTCCCCTCTCCCTCTGCTTACCTCTCTGCCTACTTGTGATCTCTGTCAAATAAATAAATAAAATCTTTTTAAAAAATCCCTTATGATTGGGGTACCTGAGTGATTCAGTTGGATAAGCATCTGCCTTCGGCTCAGGTCATGACCCCAGGGTTGTGGGATTGAGCCCCACATCGGGCTCCTTGCTCAGCAAGGGAGCCTGCTTTTCCCTCTCCCTCTGCTCATGTGTGCTCTCCCTTGCTCACTCTCTCAAATTAATAAAATCTTAAAAAAAAAAATCACTTATGATTTCATCTTTGACTAGAGTTATTTAGAAATGCTTTATTTCCAAGTACTTCCAATTTTCAAAATATGTTAATATCTAAATTCCACAATGGCAAGAGAAGATACTTTGAATGAGTTGAATCCTTTTGAATATACTGAGATATGTTTTATACCCCAGAATATGGTCTATCTTGGTAAATAATCTGTGTGCACTTCTGCTACTGTTTGATCAGTCTATAAATGTCAATCAGGACAGGCTGGTTGATAATGTTGTTTAAATGTACACCCTTGATGAAAGCCTGTCCACATATTGTATCAATTAAGAGAAGAACTTCTGTCTATTTCTCCTTGTACTTCTCTCAGGTTTTGCTTCGTGTATTTTGAAGATCTGTTTCTGGGGCATAAACATAAGTAAATATTCACAAATGTTTTATGTCCTCTTCACTGACTGATTTTTTATCACTATGAGAAAAACTTATCTCTGGTAATATTTGCTTTGAAATCTAACATAATTTTGACTAGTACTAGTATGGTATATCTTTATATTTAAAGTGTGTTTCTTGTGGGCAACATAAACTTGAGTTTTGCTTTTTTAACCAATCTGATGATCTCTATTTTTTAACTGGGTGTTAAGACTATTTACATGAATACATTTTGGTATTCGTCCCATCTGTTCATTACCTATTAACTTTCTATTCTTTAAGTATTCGTCTGTAATTCCACTTTATCCCCTTTGTTGCTTTACTAGCTATATGTCTTTGTCATTATAGTAGCAGCTTTATAGTTTATGGTTGTGGTAGGCTATTACCCCCTACCCCAAGATAGTCCATCCTAATCCCTGGAATGTGTGACTGTTACCTTTTATAGCAAAAATTGGAGCATACAGCTGTGATTAAGATCTTCAGATAAGGGGCCTATCCTACATAATCCATGTAGACCTAAATGTAATCATGAGTGTCATTTTAAGAGGAAAGCAGAGAAAGATCTGACCAAAAAAAAAAAAAAAAAAAAAAGGCAATGTGAT
>LNAC01000452.1:1135712-1240903 GCA_002007465.1 Ailurus styani | reverse complement strand
AAAAAAAAAAAAAAAAAAGACAAGGCAATGTGATCGAAGGCAGAAATAGGAGTGATGTGGTCACAAGCTAAGGAATGCTGGGAGCCATAGAAACTAAGAGAGTCAAGAAACGGATTTTCTGCTAGTACTTCTGGACCTAGAAAAAACCTACTGAATACCTGATTTGGGGCTAAAATAGTTTTTGGACTTCTGGCCTCCAGAAGTATGAGGGAAGACAATTTCTATTGCAATAAAATTTAGTAAGACTATAACGTCCTGAGGCCATATAGTTTGAGAACTGCCAGTCTGTGCCACCATAGTATGAAAGGGGATGCATACTAGCACACATCTTAACAGACATAACAACTTGGTAATTAACAATAGTTAAAAAAAAATCCTAAGAGAAACATATGTAAAGACCCACTAAAGTTTGTTATTTAATGGCATGTCTTACTTGGAAGTTTCAGGTAAGCCAGCTGACAGTTCCAGAAACACAGATAAGTAGTAACCTCGAACAACTCCATTTCCATCCTTAAAAAAAGGAAAAAGAGTCAACTATATTTCAATACCTAAAAAAAAGATGTTACACAAATACAAACTCTAGATTAACTCAAATGTAAAAAATTAAGCCACAACGAAACAAACACAGATTACTATCTCATATTTGGATTGGGAAATACTTCTAAGCTTAAAAGCAGTGGCAGAGATAATAAAAAGCTCAACAGAGTCTGTAACAATTGAGTCTGTAACAATTTAAATCTTTTGTACATTAAGGCATTCAAACTAAGGAAAATGTCAACAACTTGATAAGCGTTAAGAGTTCTAACATATTGGGCGCCTGGGTGGCTCAGTGGGTTAAAGCCTCTGCCTTCGGCTCAGGTCATGATCTCAGGGTCCTGGGATCGAGGCCCGCATCGGGCTCCCTGCTCAGCGAGGAGCCTGCTTCCCCCTCTCTCTCTCTGCCTGCCTCTCTGCCTCCTTGTGATCTCTCTCCCTCTGTGAAATAAATAAATAAAATCTTAAAAAAAAAAAAAGAGTTCTAACATACACAAAACATCTTAATATCTTAATTAATATCTTAATATCTTAAACAACAGCTTCCAAGAAAAATGAAACCACCCAAGAAATATACGAAGAAAAACTCTAGTAGGTATGAGACAAAAAAAAAAAAAAAATTTAAAATGAGAAAAACAGAAGGTAAAACTTGATGTTGAAAGTAATTAAACATAATTTCTATATAATGTCTGTATGTTAGGATTCCATATAAAAGTCTGTCTGAAGATTAATAAGTTGTGTAAATTTCTGTTACAAAGCTGTTTAGAAAGACACTAACTTCCCTCTCTATTTCACTACTTGCCCATATGTCTACCTTTTTAAATGACTATCATCACCGTAACTACATATATAAAGTGTTTCCCCAACCAGACCATGAGGACTGAGGGAAAGATTCTTATTATTCATCTCCAGTGTCTACTGGGATATGACCACAGAGGAGTACAAGTACTTATTAACTCCTTCATTTCGAGGCTACTTTGCTCCAAAAAGTTCTAAGGAAGCTTTCAGGGTTAGACAAGGTAATTGTTCAAACACCAAATAATAAACAAATAATCAGTTCAGTGAAAAATGTCAGAAACAAAAAATTATATATTGTATGGTCCCATTATATGAAATTCTGGAAAAGCACAACTATAGTGACAAAAATAGATCAGTGGTTGCAGAGGGCCCAGGAAGGGAAAAAAGAAGGGATTAGTTTAAAAGATGAACTGGATAACATTTGGGGGTAAACAAAAATCATGACGGTGATAACCACCTTATGACTATATATATTTGTCAAAACTCATCAAAATTAGTAAATTTTATTGAATATAAATTTTATCACAAATTATACTCTTTAAATGAAAAAAAAAGTTTAAAAATTTAAAAAGTTACAACTTGGGGTGCCTGGGTGGCTCAGTCCATTCAGCATCTGATTTTTGATCTCAGCTCAGGTTTTGATCTCAGGGTTGTGAGTTCAAGCCCTGTACCAGGCTCCACAAAAATAAAATTAATTAATTAAAAAATAAAATAAAAATCAATAATCCTTGTTCAAATGACTGGAGTTTTTTCTTCTAAATTATGCTACTAGAATAATTTCCTTGGAATAAATTAATAATTAATAAAACGGAATAAACATTTTTTACTCCTGATCTTTACCAGCTAATATTAGAAATTTCTTTTTGATTTTATTTTTATCATAAGATTTTTCAAAAGGCAGAGGATTCTATATATATATATATATATTTTTTTTTTTTTTTAGATTTTATTTATTTGTCAGAGAGCGAGCGAAAGCGTGCACGCACACACAAGCAGACGGAGCAGCAGGCAAGGGGGGGAAGCAGGCTCCCTGCTGAGCATGGAGCCTGATTCTGGGCTCCATCTCAGGACCCTGGGATCATGACCTGAGCCGAAGACAGATGCTTAACTGACTAGAGCCACCCCAGGCGCCCACCCCAAAAGGCAGAGGATTTTAGAAAGAGTGCAGCAATGGCAACATAATTTATGCAACTCTCTAAATACAAACAGAAAACAAATAAATAATTGGACAGAAAATCCAAAAACTCACAAGGAACATTTACAACAAAACTAGATGACAGATTATCTCCACAATCCCCAAAATACAAGCAGATGAAGATATATCAGTTACAACCATTAAGATCTGTATGATATAAACATCTGCATGGGAGAAAAGAGGGAAGCTATGGGACATCTAATGAACTAGGTAACAGAGAAACCACAAAATGGCAAAGACCCACTGAAAAGCCTCACAAACCAAAACAACAGCTGAAAATAGAATGAGTGGCTCAATGGATTACCAATGGAGTACAAGGGTGCCTTACATTAAACTTCTGAGAATTAAATGCAGTCAGGTCACTCTAACCTCGTGTAAATGGATATACAGGGCCTTTCAAGACAGGTCCCAAGATTACAAAGAAAGTACTAGAAGTGAAATAAAAAGTAAACAGCACAGAAATAATAAAAACAAAGGAAGAAGGGCAGAGCCAGGACATCGCTCAAGGCATCATATTTATTTTTTATTGCCTTATCACAGAGGATATGCCCATGCAAATGAAATTGGATGCTACTTCATGTACAAAAATTAAATCAAAATGGATCAAAGATCTAAATGTAAGTCCTGAAACTATAAAACTTTTAAAGGAATACAGAGAAGTTTCATAACATTAAATCTGGTAAAGATTTCCTGGCTATGAAACCAAAAGCAAAGACAGACAAATTGAATGACATTAAAATTTAAAACTTCTGTGCATCAAAGGTCAAAAGAATTAAGAAGGATCTTACAGAATGGGAGAAAATATATGTAAAACTTATATCTAACAAGCGGTCAATATCCAGAATGTATAAAGAAATTCCACAGCTAAATTTTCAAATGGGCAAGGACTTGAGTACACATTTCTCTGAACAGGATATACAAATGGTCAATAAGCACATGAAAAGATGCTCAATCTTAGTAATGAAGAGGGAAGCACAAATCAAAACCAAACTATTACTTCATGCCAATCAGAATGGCTACTATCAAAGAAACAGAAAACAAGTATTGACGAAGACAGGAGAAACTGGAACCCTTGTGTGTTGTTGAGAGTGTTCATCAAAAAATTAAAAACAGAATTATCATTTGATCTAATTCCACTTCTGGGTATACAGCCAAAAGAACTAAAAGCAGGATCCTGAAAAGATACTTGCACATCCCTGTCCACAGCAGCACTATTTACTACAGCCAAAAGGCAGAAGCAACCCAAAGTGTCAATCAACAGATGAATGGACAGGAATGCCTGGGTGGCTCAGGAAGTTAAGCGTCTGCCTTCAGCTCAGGTCATGATCCCGGGGTCCTGCAATGGAGTCCCACACTGGGCTCCATGCTCAGCAGGGAGTCTGCTTCTCCCTCTGCCTGCCACTCCACCTGCTTGCGCTCTCTCTCTCAACTCTGACAAATAAATTAAAAAACATCTTTAAAAAAAAACAAAACAAAACCCACAAGAGATGAATGGATAAAGCGTAGTATATATACTGGAATGTTATTCAGCTTTAAAAGAAGAATTCTCACACATGCTATAAAGTAGACGAACTTTGAGGGCATTATGTAAGCAACCAACCACAGAAAGACAAACACTGTATGATTCCACATATATGGGATCTCCAGAGCAGTCAAATTCATTGAAACAAAAAGCTGAGTGTGGTTACCAAAGAGTGAGTGGAGGGAAAAATGGGGAATTATCATTTAATGAGCAGACAGCTTCAGTTTTGAAAGACGAAAAGTTTGGAGATTGGTTGCACAACAATGTGAATACACTTTATACTACAATGTACACCTAAAAATGATTAAGATGGTAAATTTTATTCATTCAAGCATTATTTGCCGAAATAAAAAGAGACTAAAGAGACATCCTTACAGACAATGAAAACACTGTAGAAAAACACACTCAAAAAAAGACAAAAATTGTAACCCATTTCAAAACAACTTAAAAGACACTAAGAAAATAGTAATAACAGCCCACAGGAAGGAAAAAAAATATGACATGAAAGAATAACACAAATCGGAATTAGAAAAACTCAGAAATGAGGTGATAGAACAATTAGAAATAAGTCATTTAATAAAGACTGAATTAAAAGAAACAGGAGAGCAAATAAGCAGAACAGTTTTTATCTTAAATAAGTGAACAAAGGAAAATTTTTCAAGTGAAAAAGAAATGAAGAGCTAGGAAGACTAGAAAGTGATAAATATTGAAGACAGGAAAAGATTCAAAATACACATAATACAACAAGTCCCAAAAAAGAAAAACCAAAGAAAAGAACATAAAATAAATACTCAGAACTGTAATTAAGGAAACATTTTCTTGAGGGGGGATGGGAAAAAAAAGATCTAAATCTACATACTGAAAGAGCCTAGCATGTAATAATGACCCAAACTTAAAACATATAATAGTAAATTACTAGACTTAAACAAAAAAAGATTATTTGGCCCCCTAGACAATATTAGTGACTGACCTTTAAAGATTAGTTTATAATCAGACTTTACCTACAGAAAATTGAATTAAATATTTGAGATACCCAACAACAGAAAACATAAACTAAGGATTTTATATCCAGCAATACTGGCTCTAGAGTATATAAAACACAAACTGTTTTCAAAATATAAAAATTCAGAGAACAAGATTTGGACATCAAAATTCCTATCTAATGTGGCAGAAGTGGGGGAACAAGGGAGTATAAACACAAAAAAATTTTAAGCAGTTCTCTGTAATCAAATTGCTGGTAGAATTAAGAGTTCCTATCCTGAGATATTTGTGGCTATAAGGTAAAATAAAGCAAATGAGTGACTGATTATGAGATTCTAATTCTATAATTTCCAAAGGATTCAAGAAGTAGGGTTCCCAGAATGGAAGGAGACACAGGTGTAATATAAAGAGATTAAGTAAAAAACAAGAGTCCTTATTTGAATTGTAACTGTGAGCAATGATTCAAGAGCTATTTTATCTTTAAAAAATACATGCATGTTCAAAAAAACCTCCAATATTCAATTATATAGCAATTTGAAAGTGTTCATAAATATTTTTTCTCTGCTGAGATCCCTGGATATTATCCAATTCTATATATTATCTATATATTTATCCATACTCCCATTCAGTTTTTCTCTAACTATATTCTTTGGCATAAAAACAAACAAACAAAGCAACCCTATAACATACATGACCAATAATGAACTCTAATGTAAACTAGGATTTTGGGTAATAATAGGTCAATATAAGTTCATCAACTGTAACAAATGTACAACTCTGTTGTAAGATATATTGACAATGGAGGAGGATGTGGGGCCAGGGGGCATGTGGAACTCCCTGTACTTACCACTCAATTTCGAGGTTTAACTTAAAACTGCTCTAAAAAAAAAAGTCTGTTAAATAAATTTTAAATAAATAAATGCAGATTTCCCCCTTTACAAATACCCATATACATTTCTATGTATTTCCTACCTCTGTCCACTAAGGAGGCCTAGAAACTGTGACCAACTTGGTAGAAATAAGCATCCCTATCAGTTTGGTCTTGAAATACCATTTCCCCACTAAAAGGAATTAGGGCTCTTTGAATGAAATGGCCAATTCCAGATATGGAGTAGGAAATGGACAAGATGAACCTAGAATATTTTGCCATGGAAGAGAACAAGAAAGCTAACTCCTAGAGTCACTACTAGGGACTTTTAGGGTCAGAGCAAAGTGACAAAGAAGCCAACTTAAGGAGATTATGTATGTATAAATCTATGAGTTCATAATGACATTTTTAAAAACTTAATGGCTCACTTCCAGAAAATAATAAGGATAACTGGTAAATAACAGGAACAAATCCTGTTTCTTCTTTATGAACTGTAATAGTAGGTAGCCAAATAATAAACAATGGGAAGCAGCTCTTAGAAACATATCTTTATAAAAGTATTACAACGAATAAATGAAAAACAGTGAGAATATCACTATTTTACAACTCCCAGTGAATTAACAGGTGCAGGCAATGAGTATTGATAACAGCCAATATCACAAAAAGAGATGCAACTAGACATGACGTGATAAAAGAACACAATACTGCTTATACCCTTGCCACCAAAATCAACTATACATCTCAGTATGCCACTGGATCCAGCTGCCAATTAAAAAAAAAAATACATAGGTCAAAGAAACATATTGAAATGCACCGTGAAGGCGCCTGAGTGGCTCAGTGGGTTAAAGCCTCTGCTTTCGGCTCAGGTCATGATCTCAGGGTCCTGGGATCGAGGCCTGCATCGGGCTCCCTGCTCAGCGGGGAGCCTGCTTCCCCCTCTCTCTCTGCCTGCCTCTCTGCCTCCTTGTGATCTCTCTCCCTCTGTGAAATAAATAAATAAAATCTTAAAAAAAATAAAAATAAAAAAAATAAAAAACAAAACAAAACATAACTAAGAGCCTCTCAGTGGTGTAGGACTGATTCTAGACTATAGGAACTAAGTTTTTTCATGGGTCTCTCAGTGGAAAGTAAAATCTTTATGAGAACACTGTATAGAAAGAATCCCACCTTTTCCTTGTTAGACTGGTGTTAGCATTTGGGCTATTTGGAAAAAACACACACTGTATATTGCTAATTTTGTTANATACATATATTTTTGATGGCTTTCTATATATTTTATTTTTATTTAAACAACGATTTTTAAGGGTTCCTGGGTGGCTCAGCTGGTTAAGTGGCTGCCTTCAGAATTTTAAACATTTCTTCTAAAGATAAATATCTTCCTAGAAGCAAGAAATAAAATTCAGTAAGGTCAAGGTTCATACTGTTGACATTTAACTGATTTTTTTGGCACACTTAATAAATATATCCTATAAAAAAACATAATATTGTCATTAATTCTTTATTCCACTAAAAAAGTGAACCAGCAAGCATTTCTCTACCTGTGATATGGGATGCTGCCTAATTCGTGAATTGCTTAATAAATCCATGGAAATTTTCAAATTAAAAAAAAAAAAGTGGGGGCGCCTGGATGGCGCAGTCACTTAAGCATCCAACTCTTGATTTTGGCTCAGGTCATGATCTGAGGGTCATGAGACCAAGTCCCACAAAGGACTCTGCACTGGGTATGGAGACTGCTTGAGATTCCCTCTCTCCCTCTGCCCCTCCACCCACTGCTTGCTCTCTGGCCCTCTCTCAAAAACAAAAACAAAAACAAAACAAAAAAAAGTGAACCAGTACTCTACAGAATCCTGAAAGAAAGACCTTGGTTTCAAAATTTATTAGAAACATGAAAAACTTACTGGGTAAACTTTTAACCTCCAACAAAGTCCTGAAACTTGAAGAGGTGGACTGTAAACAGGATCTGCTCTCTGACGCAAAGTGCTGAAGTAAAAGAAAATCAACCAAATCCCAAGATCAAAACTGTTGTGAAATAGCAACAGGCAAAACCAAACTCTAAGCACTTTGTTACTTATTTGCAGTCCTAAACAAGTAAATGAAAGTGACTGAACAAATCAAGATTCTGCTACATAAATTTATATATACTTACATTCTGAAACAAAAGGAAATTTAATGATACTGAAATATTCAGCAGTATCTTTTCAGTTTCAGGTTTACAAACCCCTCAAAACTGCGACATTCGAGGGGCGCCTGGGTGGCTCAGTCGGTTAAGTGTCTGACTCTGGCTCAGGTCATGATCTCAGGGTCCTGAGAATGAGCCCCACTTTGGGTTTCACGCTCAGCTGGAAGTCTGCCTGTCCCTTTCTCTCTCCCTTTGCCCCTCCCTGCCCTCCCTCTTTGTGCACACACATGCATACACATGCTAATAAAATCTTTTAAGAAAAAAACCACAAAACTGTGACATCCAAGGGAAAAGGAAAATATAAAAATAAAACTAAGTGTCCTGAATTTAATTACCACCTCAACAAGCAGTCTTTCATCATTGAAAGAAAAAAATAATGTATTTCTCCCCCACATCCTTATAGTATAATTATTTTTTTTAATATGGAAAAACTTAAGAAATGTGCAAAATCTTAACATATATGGGGATATCCTCAGAAAGGTTCTATTTTAGTCACAAATTATCCCATAAGAAAAAACAAATGGGAAGTGGGTATAAATTCTCAGAGTTTGGCCTTATATTGATGGTTATCAACTCCTAGAACGTCTCTCCCCAAGGAAAGGCCTTTTTATTTCTCGGTTCTCCATTCCCAAACTGTCTTTGAAAAGTCCCTTAAGACCTTTGTGTTTTAAGATCCTTGCTTCTAAATCTTAGACAAAAAGCAGTAAAAGCTAACAAAATAACACGCAAGCTACAAAGCCTACAAATTTCTTATAATTATGTCCTCTCATCCATTATTTCTCACTTTCAGCTAGGATAAATGGATTCAAATGGACTTCTTCCCACCCCTCTTATTTCTAAGGATGGGTAGCAGGGGTCAATGACCTTAATAATCTCCATAGCCCCACCTTAGCAAAAGCTAAGTGGACCCTCTTCTTTAAAAAAAAAAAAAAGGTTCCTTCTCCCAGATTAGAGGAGAAACCTTTTCTGAAGATATAATACAATCTAGACAAATGACCTATTATGTTTCTAATATGAAATTTGTTTCTTCTAAGATTACACACTGAGTGACACAGTTTGCTAGGTCTGTATCCTACCCAGGAATGATACCTTCATATACCTATATATACCTTTTACTTCTGTATACATATAGAAAACCTCAGCTGTCAAAAAACTCTTACCTGAAATTCTCTAAAACAAAAGTTGCTGAATCATAAGATGGTACTAATTCACTAAAAAGAAGCAAAAGGCAAAAAAATTATTTGGCTTATTAAGTTTAAACATTCATTTAGTTTACTTAACCAAAGTTAAGTCTCAGTATCTTAAAAATGTTGTTAAACTAAGTCCCTAGGAAATATTTTTAAATCCTTACTAAACATTTAACATTAAATCAAATGAATTCATAAACCATCAAAAGCTGACATGAAAAGTTCACAATTAGAGACCCAACAAATACTTTATAAAAGAGTTGGGATTTTTTTAGAAGCAATACACAATTAAGTACTAAAATAAACATAAGAGACTTTCAAAAGTACTCATGGAAACAGGATAAAGAAGAAATGGGTGCTTAGGCTGGGAACCTAAAGTATGAAACAAATGTAAACAGGTTTAAAAAAGTCAAAAGAAACAGCAAAAGATATCACAATAAATCTCCAAACTTCCTTCCCTAGAACAAATAATGAGGAATACTGACATTCTTAAATACTTTAAATTCTTAATTACTTTAAGAATATTTACTAGCAAATGAATCTATACCATTTTATAGAATAAGAATACATAATCACATAGGAGCAAACAGAGTGGATAAACACATTAACAGTTTCTAGGCAAGGCAAGATTACTGCAGGCAACTTTAGTTTCACACTGTCTTCTCCAAAGAGAACTGAACTCTATATAACACAACCACAGTATATATATACCCTTAGATCATGTGAATAGTCTGTAGCACCGTCATTCAAACACCTCAAAAGTTAGAGTCAGTAAAACATTTATGATAAAGACACTATCATAGATAGTATTATAATATACAGTATTATATATTTAATATATAAAATTATAAATTTACCAAAAAGATATATTGCAAGCCATTTCACTGCATTCTCAGATCTTCTAAAGCTCAATTTATGAAAATTTATTACCAAAATAAGATACAAAATAACATCCATAGCATTTTCACATTATGATGGTCCCTAAAGAAATTAGTGACTTGCCAGGAAAAACACAGCATAGATATAAAAATATATGATTTGGCGGCGGGGGGAAAACCCTCCTCAGTGGCTCAGTCAGTTGAGCATCTGGCTCTTGATTTCAGCTGAAGTCATGATCTCAGGGTCATGACACTGTGTCGGGCTCTGCACTGGATGTGGAGTCTGCTTTAAATCCTCTCTCCCTCTACCACTCCCCCTGGTCCTGTGAGTGCACTCTGTCTAAAATAAATAAATCTTCAAAAAATATATATATATATTATTTTTTTATCTTATGGTTATGTACAGATAAATAGCTCGCATCTCTTTGATAGGAAATAGATGAAATTTGCCCTCCAAGAGTTAACTATATAGCTACTACCCTATTATCAAGGACTCCTAACCATATCCCTAGGCAGCTGTTACATTTTCTTAGAAGACTCACATTCCTCATTCCAAGATGTTTGCCTGGTTAATCTCTATTATTCCTTAGAAGTCACAGACCACTACTAGAGGTCTTCTCTAACTTCTCTCCATTATATGCTCTCCTCACACTCAATATACACAAACCCAAATTAGTAGGACCAATGTAATTGGTAATTAGGAAGCCTACCTGGAACCACAAACCTAATCAGAGCTCCAAGGAAGTCTCCCCAGGGTAGTTTTCAAATTTGGTCAAGTCATGATATGTTTTGGTTATAATTTCATGCACTTCCAATCATACCAGTGCTGGTCAGTTCTCCCACCAAATTCATAACATCTTTCATAATGTTTTTTTCCACCATATCCTTAATATCCAACATGATACATTTCTTTTGTTGCTGTTTTTATTGTAAGACCAGATTATCATATTTTATTAGCCATTAAGGGTCAAAGGGTTCAGCAAAACACAAAATAAATAGGAGATGACATTTAACTCAGAGCAGCAGGGTGGAAAGCTTAGGAGCTAAAGAGTTGAAATAGATGGCTAGAGCTCACTAACCAAGACAGCATAGTACGGGTCTGCCCTAGCTCTCACTCTGAGAGAAAATGATCACATTCAGAGAACAGGAAACATTTACCAATCCTAGGGTACTGCGATATACTACATATGTATAATTTTTAGGGAAACGTTTTGAAAAGTAACATTAACAAATTAGTGCTATAGGGCAGCATTAAGCAGGATGCGTCATACGCTTGACCCTTGAACAACACGGGTTTGAATTATAGAGGCTCACTTGTAAGCGGATATTTTTCAATACAGTACAGGACAGCAAATACATTTTCTCTTATGTTTTTCTCTTCTTTAGCTTACTTTATTGTAAAGAATACAGTATATAATACATACAACATGCAAAATATGTGTTAATCAACTTTATGTTATCAATAAGGCTTCTAGTCAACAGTAGGCTATCAGCAGTTAAGCTTTTGGAGAGTCAAAAGTTGAATGTGGATTTTTGAATGCTCAGGGCAAGCATCCCTAAATCCCACATTGTTCAAAGGCCAACTGTAACTGAGTAACAAATATTAGATTTTAATATACAATTCTCTACTATTTAATATGGAATGTGTACCTTCCTCCAGGTCTCTTGAGTAGCACCTACAACAGTACTAAATATATAGATGGTCTTAAATAAATAACACTGTACTTGTTCAGTAACTATTCTCCATTGTGGCTCCACCATGAATTATCAACTAATGGAACTTAAGGCAATCCATGATCACAAAGCTTAGGAACATTCACCACTGCCTTTGCACAACTAAAATTTATCTATAACTTAATGTCAATAACTGTTGGCCTTTCTTATTTGGATCCCCCTCTACTATGCTGATTCAATGCATCAACAGATGAACACCTGCTTCCTGTATACTGTAAAAATAAACTGAATTTCTCTTAAAAACTACAGTTAAGTTACAAGCCAAAATTTCCAGTAAGGCAGCAATAAGCATTACTGGGGAGAGAGAAGTTCCTAAGGTGAGCTTTATCCATGGGAAGCTAGCTCCTTAATTGTCATACTTTTTTGTTTTTTAAATTTTTGGTGGTTTTCTCTTTATTGATGTTCCTCCTACTTTCCTCCTGTGCTCCCTGCCTTCCCAATTTCAGTCCCTTTCATCTCACCCAAAAAAGAAGGTAATGAAAAGGAAGGGACTGTTGGGGTTCTGAGCCACTTGGGTAGTTAGGGAACAGAAAGCAAAATAATCACTGGATGTTAGAGAGATTAACAAGAAGTCTAATGCAGAGGTGCCTAATGAGCTGCTGCAAGCAGTGTCAGCACAGGAGTTTTTCTATATCTACAGTTCCCAAACTTCAATGCAGGATTACTTAGGATGCCCAAGATTCATTTTCTGGACACCACCACCAGACTGTCGGGGAAGAGGCCTGGGAATCTGCATTCTGGACAAATACTCCAGCTGGTTCTGATAAGTGATCCATGCACCATACTCTGAAATTAAAAACATTTACCTTTATTTATAGTATTTATGTCAAAACTTCTATTTCATTCCACTGGTGATGGAATGGTTCAGAAAAGGTATTCTTTAAAACTAAAATGACTGACCATGTTATCAAAGAGGCAGGTCTTGGGATACTGGTGAACATCCTTGGTTCACCCAAATCTACTTAAAGATAGCAAATACCAAGTCCTTTTAATAATATTCAGTGCTTGATTAAAATAGGAATATTATACCTGGTTTGTTAATTCAGAGAGAAATGAAGACTTAACATCACTGAGAACTACCTGAGTTCTGGTTGTCAAAAGAATTTACCCTTCTGACTGTGGGTGGTCCAATTATGCCAGTGATTCTAAACCAGGGGCAGTTTTGCTCCCAGGAAGCATTTGGCAATGCCTAGAAATATTTTTGTCACAACTGTAAAGGGAAAGATGCTACTGGGAAACTGAACATCCTACAATAAACAACATAGCTCCCTCAATCCCACAAAGAATTATCTTGATCAACAATATCAAGGTTGAAGAACGATGGCTTACACTGTACAGTCTAGTACCATCAATGCCCTGTGGCCATCAGAGGACATCACATATTAAAGAAAAAAGGCAGTTAAACATATAAACATTTTTAAAACAAAGGATATTTCCTAAAGGTACCACAGCTCTCAATGTACTAGAAAAACCTGGCAATATTCCATAAACCATCTTTAAATTTAAAGTCAAAGATGGACAAAAATCTGTTGTTATAATTTTATCACATAATTTTGTCTGAGGCAGTGATTTAACTTCTCATCATAAGAATCAACTAAGGAGATTTAAAAAGAACAAAATACAAATGTCTGGCTATATCCAATGTTATAGACTGAATTATGTCCCCCAAAATATGGACATTGAGGCCCTAACCCCCAATGTATTTAGAGACAGGACCTTTAGGGTGGTAATTAAAAATAACTTAAGTCATAAGGGTGGGAGGGATCTTAACTCAATAAAGCTCATGTCCTTAGAAGAGGAAAAGACACAAAACACTGATCTCTGTGCTTGAGAGAAAAGGTCTTACAAGGATGCAAGGAGAAGAGAGCTGTCTGCAAGTCAGCAAGGGGCCTCATCAGAAATAAAATTTCCTAGCACCTTGATCTTAGACTTCCTGCTTCCAGAACTGAGAGAAAATAAACTTCTGTAGTAGTAACCACCCAGTCTGTGGTATTTTGTTATGGCAGTCCAAGCAGACTAATCCATCTGTAGAGATTTTATTTCAAATGACCTGAGGTATGAGCCAGCACTGATAATTTTCAAAACAACCTCAACTGAATATACAGCTAATGTGAGGAACCACTGCACTAACACCACATGCTTGAAAGAATATGCTGTTCAAAAGAATCCTAAGACTGCCCCAGATAAAAACCAAAAAGATGCACAGAATGCAACCAACTGTTTTCTCCCACTACCTTTTAGGATATGAAGGTAACATGTCACCTTCAGAATCTTTTGGCATTTCATCTGTTTTCTGAGTTTTGCTTCTGGCAACATATATATAAACAATGTGTTACAGTCAGTGTGTAATGAGATGTAAGTAAATTCAAAAGGTAAATAAAAAAATGAACATACTACATCATGGATAGACCTTGAGAGCATTAAGCTAAGTAAAATAAGTCAGAGAAAGACAAATACCATATGATCTCACTTGTATGTGGAATCGAAAAAAGGGGTCAGACGGTATAAACTTCCAGTTATAAATTAACATATAAAATAAGTCTTGGGGATGTACTGCACAGTATGGTGACTATAGTAAAATAACACTGTACTACATATTTGAAAGTTCCTAAGAGAGTAGATCTTAAAAGTTCTCGTTACAAAAAAAGTCTTACAACTGTTAATGGTGAGAGATGTTAACTAGACTTATGTCATTATCAACTAATATGAAGTTACTGTCAGTTATATCTAAATTTAAAAAAATGAACAGATACTAATGAAATTGAACTGGGATCAGTTCACCTTCTACAGAACAAACTAACTCCTAATTCAAGATCCTCTCTTTATAATCAAGTGTAAGTCCACCAGTACTTTTTTAACCAGATTTACATACGTAACTAAAGTTCACCAGACCACATAATTATAAATAACACCTTAAAAAACCATGGAGTTAAGAAAAATTACATTCTTTTGAAACAAGTATATGTATTTGCACATAAATTTCAGATGAAAATCAAGTTAAAAAACTAGGCCATACCTGGTAAAGTCTGGTGGAACAGGAGTGGTAACAAAGGAAGCCATGGGCTTTCGATGAACTTGCTGAAACATCATGAGGATCTCTGAGCTCTTAGATATCAACTCACTCTTACTACAAGACCGCAGCTGTGTGAGGAAAAAAACTGAATAAACAAAATTAATATTTAAATGGCATCTCAAAGTCCTTACTAAAGAATAAAAATAGAAATTATTTTGGTTAGGGGCGCCTGGGTGGCTCAATTGGTTAGGTGGTTGACTCTCGATTTTGGCTCAGGTCATGATCTGGAGGCCCTGGATTAAGCCCCGTATCAGACTCCAGGCTCTGCGCTCAGGATTCTCTCCCCACCTTTCCCTCTGTCCCTCCCCACTGCTCGTGTGTGCTCTTTCTCTAAAATAAATAAATCTTTAAAAAAAATTTTGGTTATATGCTGAAAAAAAAATGAAAGAAAAATAGAATGACTTTCAAAGTGGTTTTGAGAATTAAGAATCTACATAGGATCTATGTTATTTCCACTCCAAAAAAGTCACTGAAGAAGCATATTTGATTTTAATGCATTTTTCTCTCTTTACGTATTAGCATAAATCCAATTTCAAGCAACCACAATATATTTTAGACTGATATAGTGAAGCTATTATGTATATTAACGAATAAACTTCTATAGGTCAGTAGCCTTCAAACAAGGATTTTTCAAATTGCCTTCCAGGAGGGAGAGAAATGTTAAGATGTATCAGACCCAAAGTTTTAACCTATATCAATATGGAAAACACCACTTTATGTAGTGCCAAAGGTAAAACTGAGAAATTCAATTTTAGTAAAGTAAGTACGGTAGATAAAAACACTTTCTATTCAAGACAACCAATTTGAAGTTCTCAAGCTCCCATGCACTAATTATATGACTTTCAGAGCCTGTTTATCTGTAAAACTGGAATAATATCTACTGCTGCTTGCTTCACTGGGATTGTTACAACAATCATGAAGCTGTATGTGAGAAAGCTTTATAAAGGTTACAGACTATAATCTGTCTCTCCACCAAACTCCTATTAAGACCTAAACCCTAGTAGCTCAGTGTAACTATATTGGAGATAAGGTCGTTAGAGGACACAGAGAAAGTAGCCACCTGCAAGAGACACCTCAGGGGAAACCAAACCTGCTGACACTGATCTTGGATTTCCAGCCTTTAGAACTATAAGAAAATATATTTCTGTTGTTTAAGCCTCTTAGTTTGTGGTATTTAGTTGCGGATGCCCTATCAAATTAATTACTATCAAATGCCATATAAATGATATTTATAACACTCACTACAAGGTTTGTATATTAAAATGATAGTTTATAGCTCAGGAAGAATAATATGACTGGTATCATGAAAAATATCAAAACTTGTAGCTCGTATTCAAATATTTATTGAATGCATATTATAAATATCCTTCCTTGATCTCATTTCCTTCAAAGATAATTCACTCAACTGAAGTTTATTATTGCTATACACGTATTTCCACATTATGTGTTTAGCAATGTTGTTTTTAGACTTCATATAAATGCTATCAAGCTATGTCATGATGTAGCCTACATTTCCCACTTACCATTGTTTGAGATTTATTGGTATTTATAAGTCTACTCATTTCAGCAGTTTTATTTTTTCATTTTTTTTAAAGATTTTATTTATTTATTTGACAGAGAGAGAGAGAGAGATCACAAGTAGGCAGAGGCAGGCAGAGAGAGAGGAGGAAGCAGGCTCCTTGCCGAGCAGGGAGCCCGATATGGGCCTCGATCCCAGGACCCTGAGATCATGACCTGAGCCGAAGGCAGAGGCTTTAACCCACTGAGCCACCCAGGCGCCCCATTTCAGCAGTTTTAAAGAGAATATCATTGCATGAATATAGAAGTTATTTTTCCTCTATCAATGGACAATTGGGTTGTTTCCCATTCTTCGTTATTGAAAGTAACTCCTGAGTGAAGACCCTTGTGCACAGTTTCCTGTACACATATGCAAGTTTCTCACATTATGTCTTGATATATGACAGGAATCTCAACTTTTTTTTTTTAAATCCAGGTGTATGTTGGTTATTTGGGATCCCTTGCTCTTCCGTATTAATATTGGAATTTTACCAAATTCTGAGAAAATTCATGTTGAAATAAAGACGGAACTACACTTGTAGAATGATACCAAGAGAATAGTACACTTGTAATATTGAATTTTCCTGTAGATAAATATACTGTGGTCCACAAAACGTAATAGGCCACATCATTAAATATAACTATTTTAGGCACCATTAAGAAAAAAATAGTCAATAAATCATAGCTATATCAACTGTTAAGACACATCCCATTTCAAAGACAGTATTACATACATCTGAGAATCAATGAAATACAGATATCTGTTTATTCGATTGCTTGTTTCTTTATTCTATTGCTTGTTTTATAACAGTGTCCACAATGGTCTTCAAAAGGGGTGCCCGGGTGGCTCAGGTGGTTGGTTAGGTGTCTGTCTTCAGCCCACGTCAACATCTCTGGGTCCTGGGATAGAGCCCCACATCAGGCTTCCTGCTCAGCAGGGAGTCTATTTCTCTCTCCACCTCCCCACTGCTCATTCTCTCTCTGTCTCAAATAAATAAATAAAACCGGGCGCCTGGGTGGCTCAGTGGGTTAAAGCCGCTGCCTTCGGCTCAGGTCATGATCCCAGAGTCCTGGGATCGAGGCCCACATCGGGCTCTCTGCTCAGCAGAGAGCCTGCTTCCTCCTCTCTCTCTGCCTACTTGTAATCTCTCTGTGTCAAATGAATAAATAAAATCTTTAAAAAAATAAAACCTTAAAAAAAAAAGTCTTCAACATCTTTTATTAAACTTATTCAAAATCCTTCATTTTTGTTACTATTATGAATGGGATTTTTTTTCAATTAAGTTTTCTAACTGATTATTCCTGATATATGAAAACACTATTGATTTTTATCTTGATTGCACATCCAACAACCAAGATTAGCTCACTAAAAAGGTGTAAGTTATATACTTTCTATGGAGATAACCACATCCTCTGCAAACACCAAATTTTATTTCTTTCTTTCAATATACTTATACATTTATTGTCTTAATTTAATACATAGGACCGGGCCTGGGTGGCTCAGTCAGTTAAGTGTCCAATTTGTGGTTTGGGCTCCAGTCATGAGATCAGGCTCACATCAGGCTCCATACTCAGCAGAGTCTGCTTGAGAGGCTCTAAATAAAAAAATCTTCTAAAAAGAACATACAGGACCAGCACACTCAGAAGTGAAGCGATGATAGGCGGCAACCCTGGATGCCTACCTCTGATAAAGAGAGACTGTCAAGTTTTATCATTTTACCATTTTGTTTCCTATAGACCTTTAAAATAAAGTTACTGTTGGGGCTCCAGGTGGCTCAGTCTTGGGTGTCTGACTTTGGCTCAGGTCATGATCTAGGGACCTGGGATCGAGCCCTGCATTAGGCTCCCTGCTCAGCGGGAGGCCTGCTTCTCCCTCTCCCACATCCTCTGCTTGTGTTCCTCTCTTGCTGTCTGTCAAATAAATAAAATCTTTAAAAAAATTAAATTAAAAAAAAAAGTTACTGTAGTTCCCTTTTATTCCTGGTTTGCTAAATAATTTGGCTGTGAATGAGAATCAAATATAATAATGCTTTTAAAATTATTATCCTATTCAGTTCTATTTATATATTCATACGGTTTTGCCCTTTTATCTTAAGATATTATCAAGAATTTTAGGATAATGAAACATTTCTTTCATTCCTTTGATAAACCTTGCCCAGTCTTGCGTTTTTGTTTTTTGCCTTTTTTTTCCCCAAGATTTTATTTTTAAGTAATCTCTACACCCAATATATGGCTCAAACCCACAACCCCAAAATTAAGAGTCGCTCCAAAAACTGAGCCAGCCAGGCACCCTGGTCTTGCTTTGTTTGTTTTCATAAATATCTTACTGATTTTTGGCTGCTACTATATTTTTAAGATTTTGGCATTTAGTTTTCAATAAAACTGAGCTTTAATTTTCTTATACTGTTCTTACAACTTGTTATGTTACACTGTCTCAAAGAATGGTATGTAGTACTTTTGTATTAACTAAGAAAAAATTACTTCTAGGCAACAGATATTTCAAGATTTAGTAAAAATTTTCCACTAGTCTGAATTTTATGCCTTTTGAAGTAGATTTATAAATAAAATTTACTTAATGTTTCTTGTTTAAATTACAGACATTCTATGGGTGCCTAGGGAGCTCAGTCAAATGCCTAACTCTTGATCTCAAATCTTCATCTCAGGGTTGTGAGTTCAAGCCCCACATGGGGCTCCACAGCGGGTATGGAGCCTACTTAATAAATAAAATAATTAAACTAATTAATTATATACTCTTAAGTGACTCTTGGCAATTACAATTTCCTAAAAATTATCCTCTTCGTGTAGATTCTACCTCAATAAAATTGCTCATATTTGTAAAACATAGAGAACACTATCTGGTATATAGTAAGCACTATGTAAATATTTACTTTTAAAAATTATTTTTATTACTTAAATTTCTACTATACTTGTAGTCCAATTCTTCCTCCCAATATAATATTGGACACTTACTTCATTTTTCTCAATAACCTTGCTAGAGTATCTATTTATGTTTTTCAAAGACCCCTAATATTGAGTATGCAGATACTCCCAACTATTTCATGGTACTCTCTTTTGTGAATTTCATCAATATCTTCACGATTTCTTTCCATTTTATGCTTCTACACTATTGTTCCTTTATGGGTTTCTTCTGCTGAACATTTAACTCATTTATTCAGTTTTCTTAAACTGCATTTTAGACGGCATTTTAATTTTTTTTTTTAAAGACTATTTGAAAGAGAGAAAGATATAGTGAGAGACAGCACAAGCGGTGAGTAGGGGATAGGGTGGGGGAGAAACAGGCTGCCCACTGAGCAGGGAGGCCAATGTGGGGCTTGATCCCAGGACCCTAGGATCATGACCTGAGAGGAAGGCAAAAGCTTAAATGACTTAGCCACCCAGGTGCCCCAATAATTTATCATTTCAATTGCAATGTCTTCTTTAATTCAAGAACTATGTAGATATTTAACACTTCAGTGCATAGTTACATACATATAATTTTTAAAATAATGCTTTTGTTTTTGATATCTACCTTAACTGTACTGTGGTCACAGAACATGTTTTTTATATAAATTTCTGAAATTTCTTCAGACTTCTAAATACCTTAGTACATGATCAAGTATTGAAATGGTTTCATATGGACTGCAAAAGAATATGTATTCTCGGGGCGCCTGGGTAGCTCAGTGGGTTAAAGCCTCTGCCTTCGGCTCAGGTCATGATCTCAGGGTCCTGGGATCGAGCCCTGCATCTGGCTCTCTGCTCAGCGGGGAGCCTGCTTCCTCCTCACTGCCTTTCTCTCTGCCTACTTGTGATCTCTCTCTGTGTCAAATAAATAAATAAAATCTTAAAAAAAAAAAAAAGAATATTTATTCTCCATTTGGGGATTCAGGGTTCCACACATACCTTTTAGATAAAACAACTTAATTTTGTTTCTTAAATATTCTCTATTCTTATATCTTCTGTTAGTTGGTACTATCAGTTTATTAACTATTTAATCACTTACTATAGTGATTTTATCAAAATCTTATAATTCCATCAGTATCTGCTTTTTTAATTTATCCTAGAATACAAAATCATAACTGTCTTATTTGTCACTGTTACTTTTCATCACTAGTAATGCTTTTCCCACTTTAAATTCCTCATCATTCCCTAGATCTAGGGCTTATTAAATAGATCACTGTGGGATTTTTTTTTCAAATTTCAGATTAATCCATATACTCAACATAAAAAAAAAGTCAATTTAAGAATGACCAAAACAGGAAATGAGAAACTAATAAGACAAACAGAATACAAATAGCAAGATGTTAGACTCAAACTTCACCATATCAATAAGTACAAGGAATGTGAACATCCTAAATATCCCAGTCAAAAATCAAAGATTGTCCAGGTGGATATAAAAGACCAGAACCAACTGTATGCAGTCTACTAGACATAGATTTTAAATACTTAGAAATAAATACATTAAAAATAAAATGTCAGAAAAAGATATGTCATAGTTACACAAGTTAAAGATGAAGTAGCTTTTTGAAATCACATACATCTCGAAGCAAAAAATGTTATGAGGATAAAGAAGGTCATTTCACACTGATAATGGGAACAATTAATCAAGAGACTACAACAATCCTAGATGGTTAGGCTCCTAATAGTATGGCTTCAAAATATATGAAGCAAAAACTGATAGAACTGCCGAAAGAAAAGACAAATACACAACTGCTGAAAATGTCAACAGATCTCTCTCAATAAAACAAGTAGACAGAAAATTCACAATAATATAGTAGACCTAAACAACATCACCAACCACCTTAACCTCATATTACAGACTATCAGAAAAACGCCTGGAATATCTGGAAACTAAATAACATTTCTGAAGGACCCATGGGTCAAAGAAAAAAATCACAATGGAGAAAAGTATTTTGAACATAAATGTCTCAGATCTGTAACGTCAGCTTCCATCTTAAAATTTTTAGAAAGAGCAGGGCGCCTGGGTGGCCCAGTGGGTTAAAGCCTCTGCCTTCAGCTCAGGTCATGATCCCAGGGTCCTGGGATCAGGGCCTGCATCGGCTCTCCACTCAGCGGGGAGCCTGCTTCCTCCTCTCTCTCTGCCTGCCTCTCTGCCTACTTGTGATCTTTCTCTCTCTGTCAAATAAAAAAATAAAAATCTTTAAAAAAAATTTTTTAGAAAGAGCAAATGAAATGCAAACAACACAAAACAATTAGATCAAAACAAAAATCAATAAAATAGAAACCAACCAACCAAGAAAAACCAAAAGCTACGTCTTTGAAAACATCAACAAAAATGGATATCCTCTCTCTAGCCAGACTGATCACGGGAAAAAGACAAAAATTACCACATCGGGCTCCCTGCTCGGTGGGGAGCCTGCTTCCTCCTCTCTCTCTGCCTGCCTCTCTGCCTACTTGTAATCTCTGTCAAACAAACAAACAAACAAACAAACAAACAAACAAATAAAGGAATCTTTAAGAAAAAAGTTAATCCATTTAAAGAATGAAAAAAGAATTTCAATACCTGCAGAAAAAGAATCTGACAAAATCCAACATTCATTCTGTTTAAAAAAAGATTTTATTTATTTGAGAAAGAGAGCAAGTAAGAGAGAACAAGAGAAGGGAGAAGGTCAGAAGGGAGAAGCAGACTTCCCGTGGAGCTGGGAAACTGATGTGGGACTCCATCCTGGGACTCCGGGATCATGACCTGAGCTGAAGGCAGTTGCTTAACCAATTGAGCCACCCAGATGCCCCTCAACATTCATTCCTAATGAAAATTCTTATCAAATAAGAATAGAATTCCAAAAACCTGATAAAGAATATCTACAATAGGGCGCCTGGGTGGCTCAGTGGGTTAAAGCCTCTGCCTTCGGCTCAGGTCATGATCTCAGGGTCCTGGGATCGAGGCCCGCATCGGGCTCTCTGCTCAGCAGGGAGCCTGCTTCCTCCTCTCTCTCTGCCTGCCTCTCTGCCTGCTTGTGATCTCTCTCTCTCTGTTAAATAAATAAATAAAATCTTTAAAAAAAAAAAAAAAAAGAATATCTACAATAGGGGCGCCTGGGTTGTCTGAGCATCCAACTCTTGATCTCAGGTCAGGTCTCAATCTCACAGTTGTGGGTTTGATCCCCACAGTGGGCTCCATGGTGGGCGTGGAGGCTCCTTAAAGAGAGTATCTACAATAAAATCACTGCTAACATCATGATTAAATCAACATTATACTAGAAGTTCTGGTCAGTAAAACCTGACAAGGAACTAAATAAAAAGCAGATCAAAAAGAAAACTGTCTATATTTAAAGATAACATGACCATCTGCAGGCAATCCCAGAAATCTACAAGATAGCTACTAGGGTAAATTTAGCAAAATTGAAGGATACAGGATCAAAATATAAAAATCAATTACATAAGCACAAGAAATGAAAATTTTTTAAAAATACCATTTACTATAACTCCAAGAATCTGAAATGATGAATAAATTGGACATAAAATGTGAAAAACTTGTATCCTGAAAACTACAAAACACTGAGAGAAATTACATAAGACCTAGAGTCTCCATGAACAAAGACTCAGTATTAAGATGTTATATCTTCCTAAACTGATTTATAGATTCAATGCAATTTCAATCAAAACCCCAAAATTCTTTGGTACAATTAACAAGCGGATTCTAAAATTCATACAGAAATGCAAAGAACCGGGAAGCGGCAAGATGGCAGGGGAGTAGGAGACCGATTATAATCAGGTCTCAGGAATTCACCCAGATAGCTATCAAACTATTCTGAACACCTACAAATTCTACAGATAAAAGAGAAGAGCAGCAATTCTAGGAACAGAAAATTGACCACTTTCTGGAAGGTAGGACGTGCAGAGAAGTGAATCTGAGGTGACGCGAGATAGACCCTGGGGGGAGGGGCTGGCTCCCGGCAAGGGAGGGAGCAGCGGAGCAGACTCGGAACTGTTAGAAGTCGGCTCCACTGAGGGACGTTGCCCCAGAGGCCAAGCGGGGGTGAAGCCCCCGCAGGGACAGTGTGGTCTCAGGACCCACGGGGACACAAAAAGACCAGGGGTGTCTGAGCGCAACCGAGCTCCCAGGTATCAGAGAGAAGCTGACAAGAGAGAGGAAGCCAAGATGAGAAGGGGTCTCCCATCTCGGTGATATCTTGGGCTGTGATCTGAAAAACAGCCAGGCCACTGCTCTGTGAGGGGGGACCCCACGGGCGGCAGACCTGGAGAGACCCCCTACTTCCTCCCGGGAGCAGCTGTAGGAGTCTGCCAGGTTCGGAGATTCTAAACAGGGCCACGCTAGAGACAGAGACACTCAGTCACAGGCCGGGTGAGCTCAGAGAGTGGCCGGAGACCAGGAGATGGGAGGGACTGCTTTTCTCTGAGGCGGACTGAGGCCCCGAGCTCTCAATGGCTCCTCCAGGTTGGACACTGGGAGCCGCCATTTGCAGTCCCGTCCTCCAACGAGGTATGGAAAGCCTTCAGGGAACAAAACCTCCCGAGAGCGAACCCGAGCTGATTATTTAGCCTGGCCCCTGGCGAGGGCGGTGCAAATCCGCCTCAGGCAGAGACACTTGAAAATCACAGCAACAGGCCCCTCCCCCAGAAGACGGGGAAAAAAAAACATCCAAAGTCAAGTTCCAGATTGCTGAGAATTCTGGAACACCGGAGCTAGGGGAAAGCAACGTAGAAAATTCATGGCTTTTTCCCCATGATTCTTCAGTCGTTCAAAGTTAAATTCATTGAATTTTTTTCTTACTTTTTTCTTTTAAATTTTTTCCCTTTTCCTATTTTAACGTTCTTAATTCTTATATCTTACCAATACTTTTTAATCTTTTTTAATTTTCATTGTTATAATCATATTTTATCCCTTCATTGTATTTAACCTTATTTTTTATATACTTATAGGATTTGTTCAATTCACCAGTCTAATAGATACAGAGATATAGAGTCATAGACAGACATAGATATAGAAACAGAAATAGATAATATAGATATAGATATAGGATTTTGTTTTATTTATTTTTGTTTTGTTTTTATATGATTTTGTGGGTTTTTTTGTTTTCTTGGTTTTTTCCCTCTTTCTTTTCTCCCCAGTTCCAGGTCTCTTCTAAGTAGGTTAGTGTACATTTCTCTGGGGTCATTGCTACCCTTTAGTATTTTGTTCTCTCATCCATCTATTCTTATCTGCAAAAAATGAGAAGGCGGAAAAAATCAACACAAAAAAAAGAACAAGAGGCAGTAATGACGGCTAGGGACCTAATCAATGCGGACATTAGTAATATGACAGAACTAGAGTTCAGAATGACGATTCTTAAGGTGCTGGCTGGGCTCGAAAAAAACATGGAAGATAACAGAGAAGCCCTCGCTAAAGAAATAAAAAACCTTTCTGGAGAAATAAAAGAACTAAAATCTAACCAAGCTGAAATCAAAAAAGCTATTAATGAGGTGCAATTGAAAATGGAGGCTCTAACTGCTAGGATAAATGAAGCAGAAGACAGAACCAGTGATTTAGAGAACAAAATGTCAGAGAAAAAAGAAGACGATGAAGAGAGAGACAAACAACTACTGGACCATGAGGAGAGAATTCGAGAGATAAGTGATACCCTAAGATGAAACAATATTAGAATAATAGGGATCCCAGAAGAGGAGGGGGGGGCACAAGGTATATTCGAGCAAATCTTAATACAGAATTTTCCTAATGTGGTGAAGGGAACAAGCATCGAAATCCAGGAGGCACAGAGAACCCCCCTCAAAATCGATAAAAATAGGTCCACATCCCATCATCTAATAGTAAAACTTACAAGTCTTAGTGACAAAGAGAAAATCCTGAAAGCAGCTCGGGACAAGAGGTCTATAACATACAATGGTAGAAATATTAGACTGACTGCAGACCTATCCACAGAGACCTGGCAGGCCAGAAAGAGCTGGCATGATGTATTCAGAGCACTAAATGAGAAAAATCTGCAGCCAAGAATACTATATCCAGCTAGGCTGTCACTGAAAATAGAAGGAGAGATAAAAATCTTCCAGGACAAACAAAAACTCAAGGAATTTGCAAACACCAAGCCAGCCCTACAGGAAATATTGAAAGGGGTCCTCTAAGCAAAGAGAACCTAAAAGAAACATAGACAAGAAAGGAAAAAACACAATATACAGTAACAGTCACCTTACAGGCAATACAATGGTTCTAAATTCATATTTCTGAATAGTTAACTCTGAATGTAAATGGACTAAATGCCCCAACTAAAAGACACAGGGTATCAGAATGGATAAAAAAACAAGACCCATCACTATGCTGTCTACAAGAAACTCATCTTACATGCAAAGACACCTCCAGATTTAAAGTGAGGGGGTGAAAAACAATTTACCATGCCAATGGACAGCAAAAGAAAGCTGGAGTGGCAATCCTTATATCAGATAAACTAGACTTTAAGGCAAAGAATATCATAAGAGATGAAGAAGGACACTATATCATACTAAAAGGATCTGTCCAACAAGAAGATCTAACAATCATAAATATCTATGCCCCTAACATGGGAGCAGCCAATTATATAAACCAATTAATAACAAAATCAAAGAAACACATTGACAAGAATACAATATTAGTAGGGGACTTGAACACCCCCCTTACTGAAATGGACAGATCATCAAAGCAAAAGATCAACAAGGAAATAAAGGCTTTAAATGACACCCTGGACCAGTTGGACATCACAGATATATTCAGAACATTCCATCCCAAAACAACAGAATACACATTCTTCTCCAGTGCACATGGAACATTCTCCAGAATAGACCATATTCTGGGTCACAAATCAGGTCTCAACAAGTACCAAAAGACTGGGATCATTCCCTGCATATTTCAGACCATAATGCTCTGAACTAGAAGTCAACCACAAGAGGAAATTTGGAAAGAACTCAAGTACATGGAGGCTAAAGAACATCCTATTAAAGAATGAATGGGTCAACCAGGAAATTAAAGAATTAAAAAAATTCAGAGAAACAAATGAAAATGAAAACACAACTGTTCAAAATCTTTGGGACACAGCAAAAGCAGTCCTAAGAGGAAAGTATATAGCAATACAAGCCTTTCTCAAGAAACAAGAAAGGTCTCAAGTACACAACCTAACTCTACACCTACAAAAGCTAGAGAAAGAACAGCAAAGAAAGCCTACACCCAATAGGAGAAGAGAAATAATAAAGATCAGAGCAGAAATCAATGAAATAGAAACCAAAAGAACAGTGGAACAAATCAATGAAACTAGGAGCTGGTTCTTTGAAAGAATTAATAAGATTGATAAACCCCTGGCCAGACTTATCCAAAAGAAAAGAGAAAGGACTCAAATTAATAAAATCATGAATGAAAGAGGAGAGATCACAACCAACACCAAAGAAATACAAACAATTCTAAGAACATATTATGAGCAACTCTACACCAGCAAATTTGACAATCTGGAAGAAATGGATGCATTCTTAGAGAAATATAAACTACCAAAACTGAACCAGGAAGAAACTGAAGACCTGAATAGACCCATCACCAGTAAGGAGATTGAAGCAGTCATCAAAAATCTCCCAACGAACAAGAGCCCAGGGCCAGACGGCTTCCCAGGGGAATTCTACCAAACATTTAAAGAAGAATTAATACCTATTCTCCTGAAACTGTTCCAAAAAATAGAATTGGAAGGAAAACTTCCAAACTCCTTTTATGAGGCCAGCATTACCTTGATCCCCAAACCAGGCAAAGACCCCATCAAGAAGGAGAATTACAGACCAATATCTTTGATGAATACGGATGCAAAAATCCTCAACAAAATACTAGCCAATAGGATCCAGCAGCACATAAAAAGGATTATTCACCACGACCAAGTGGGATTTGTTCCTGGGATGTAAGGTTGGTTTAACATTTGCAAATCAATCAATGTGATACAACACATTAATAAAAGAAAGAACAAGAACCATATGATCCTCTCAATAGATGCTGAAAAAGCATTTGACAAAGTACAGCACCCTTTCTTAATCAAAACTCTTCATAGTGTAGGCATAGAGGGTACATACCTCAATATCATCAAAGCCATCTACGAAAAACCCACAGCGAATATCATTCTCAATGGAGAAAAACTGAGAGCTTTTCCCCTAAAGTCAGGAACACGGCAAGGCTGTCCACTATCACCACTGCTATTCAACATAGTACTAGAAGTCCTAGCCTCAGCAATCAGACAACAAAAAGAAATAAAAGGCATCCAAATCGGCAAGGAAGAGGTCAAACTCTCACTCTTTGCAGATGATATGATACTTTATGTGGAAAACCCAAAGGACTCCACTCCAAAACTGCTAGCACTCATACAGGAATTCAGTCAAGTGTCAGGATATAAAATCAATGCACAGAAATCAGTTGCATTTCTATATACCAACAACAAAACAGAAGAAAGAGAAATTAAAGAGTCAATCCCATTTACAATTGCACCCAAAACCATAAGATACCTAGGAATAAACCTAACCAAAGAGGCAAAGAATCTGTATTCAGAAAACTATAAAGTACTCATGAAAGAAATTGAGGAAGACACAAAGAAGTGGAAAAACATTCCATGCTCATGGATGGGTAGAATAAATATTGTGAAAATGTCTATGCTACCTAGAGCAATCTACACATGTAATGCGATCCCCATCAAAATACCAGCAATTTATTTCAAAGAAATGGAACAAATAATCCTAAAATTTATATGGAACCAGAAAAGACCCCGAATAGCCAAAGGAATGTTGAAAAAAAAAAGCAAAGTTGGCGGCATCACAATTCCAGATTTCAAGCTCTATTACAAAGCTGTCATCATCAAGACAGTATGGTACTGGCACAAAAACAGACACATAGACCAGTGGAACAGAATAGAGAACCCAAAAATGGACCCTCAACTCTATGGTCAACTAATCTTCGACAAAGCAGGAAAGAATGTCCAGTGGGAAAAAGACAGTCTCTTCAACAAATGGTGTTGGGAAAACTGGTCAGCCACATGCAGAACAATGAAACTGGATCATTTCCTGACACCACACACAAAAATAGTACTCAAGTGGATAAAAGACCTCAAAGTGAGAAAGGAATCCATCAAAATCCTTGAGGAGAACACAGGCAGCAACCTCTTCGACCTCAACCGCAGCAACTTCTTCCTAGGAACCTCACCAAAGGCAAGGGAAGCAAGGGCAAAAATGAACTATTGGGACTTCATCAAGATTAAAAGCTTTTGCACAGCAAAGGAAACAGTCAACAAAACCAAAAGACAACTGACAGAATGGGAGAAGATATTTGCAAATGACATATCAGATAAAGGGCTAGTATCCAAAATCTATAAAGAGCTTCTCAAACTCAACACCCATAAAACAAATAACCCAGTCAAGAAATGGGCAGAAGACATGAACAGACATTTCTCCAAAGAAGACATCCAAATGGCCAACAGACACATGAGAAAGTGCTCAACATCACTTGGCATCAGACAAATACAAATCAAAACCACAGTGAGATACCACCTTACACCAGTCAGAATGGCTAAAATCAACAAGTCAGGAAATGACAGATGTTGGCGAGGTTGCGGAGAAAGGGGAACCCTCCTACACTGTTGGTGGGAATGCAAACTGGTGCAGCCACTCTGGAAAACAGTATGGAGATTCCTCAAAAAGTTGAAAATGGAGCTACCCTACGACCCAGCAATCGCACTACTGGGTATTTATCCTAAAGACACAAAGGTAGTGTTCCTCAGGGGCACGTGCACCCGAATGTTTATAGCAGCAATGTCCACAATAGCCAAACTGTGGAAAGAACCTAGATGTCCATCAACAGATGAATGGATTAAGAAGAGGTGGTATATATATACAATGGAATACTATGCAGCTATCAAAAGAAACAAAATCTTGACGTTTGCAATGATGTGGATGGAACTAGAGGGTATTATGCTGAGCCAAATAAGTCAATCAGAGAAAAGACAATTATCATATGATCTCTCTGATATGAGGAACTTGAGGGACAAGGTGGGGGGTCGTGGGGGGTAGGGAGGGAACAATAATGAAACAAGATGGGATGAGGAAGGAGACCAAGCATAAGAGACTCCTAATCTCACAAAAGAAATGGAACAGAACAGTCCAGAGAGACCAATGTATGTACGGACAACTAATTTTTTAAAAAGATGCAAAGACAATTCAGTGAAGAAAGGCTGGTCTTCAACAAACGGTGCTGGAAAAAATGGATAACCATATACAAATAAATAAATAAACTAACTTGGATTCACATTAAAATTAAAAATTTAAATTTTTAATGAAAAATTATTTAAACTAAAAAATTTAAAACTCACATTAAAAATAAATAAATAATTCAATAAAGAGCATAAACCTAAATATAAAATCTAAAACTACAAGTTTTCTGCAAGAAAACACAGGCAAAACTTTTTATAACCTTGGATTAGGTAAAGATTTCTGAACTACGACACCAAAAAAGCAAATTGATAATTTATACTTCATTAAGATCAAAATAGACACCTCAACAAAGAAAATATACAGATGGCAATTTAAGTTCAAGAAAGGAGGCTTAACTTCATTAGTTTACAACATTAGTTGTAAACTAAAGACATAATACAATGCTATCACACTCTTATGAGACTAATTAAAATTCAAAAAGTGAGTATATTATGTATTGGCAATAATGTGGAGGAACTGGTACTCGCATAGACTACTGATGGAAATATAAAATGGTACGATCACTTCAGAAAACAGTCAGCAGGCACTAAAAAGTTAATCATACACCTACCAATTTACCAAGCCATTCTAGCTTAGGTAGACCTAAGAGAAAAGGAAATGTATGTCCATATACAAATTTGTACATGAATGTTCATTACAACTTTATTTGTAACAGCCCAAACAGGAAGCAACCCAAATGACCATAAACAATTGAAAAACAAAATGTGGCATATCCAATACAGTGTGTGTGTGTGTGTGTGTGTGTGTGTGTGTGTGTGTGTGTGTATAACATACATACATACACACACACGAGGCACCTGGCTGGCTCAGTCAGAAGACAACGGAACTCTTGATCTTGGGGTCATGAGTTTGAGCCCCACAATGGATATACAGATTACTTACAACAAAGGAATACTACCCAAAATTAAAAAGCAAAGAACAACTGATATATGAACTGCAAAATAATTTTGCTGACTGAAAGTCAAACATAAGTACGTAATACATATACGATTCCAATTATATACAACTCTAGAAAATGCAAATTTATCTATGATAGAAAGCAAACAAGGGGGCTGCCTGGGGAAGGGATTTCTAGGAGGATGACATTTTAAAGAAGCACGAAGGAATTTGGGGGGATAATGAATATGTTCACTATCTTGACTACGGTGACAGTTTTACAGGTATATACTTTATCAAAATTTAACAAGTTATACACTTTAACTACATGCCAATTACTGTCAATTATTCTTCAATAAAGCTGTTAAAAAAAAAAAGCACATAGATCCCCAGATCCCTGCCCCTATTCCATCATAGATGGTTTAAATTTGTCCCAGCACTCCAGCAGAAAGGTGCTAGTTTATTCTCTGGAGGGAAAAAAACCTCTCTGGACTAGAGGAATATGCACAATTAAGAATGAGAATACTAAAGAGAAAAACAAGAGTCTTTAAATAAAATGTATGTACTGAATTCTATTAAGCTGTCAGTCAAGTGTAAAGACTGAATAAAAATATTTTCAGACATGCAGTTTCGAAAAATTTATTCGGAGGGGCACCTGGGTGGGTCCATCAGTGAAGCATCTGACTCTCGATTTCAGCTCAGGTCATGATCTCAGGGTTGTGAAAATGAGCCCTGCGTTAGGATCTGCACTGGGCATGGAGCCTCCTTAGGATTCTCTCTCTCCCTCTGCCCTGCCCCCTCTGCCCCTCACTCTTGCTGTCTGTCTCCCTCTCTCTCTCAAAACAAAGAAAAATTTATCCTGATTAACCTTTCAGGAAAACTAAAGGAAGATATGTAATACCAAAACAAATAAGTAAAGCAAGAGATGGGAAGCCACGGAAGTCAAGAAACATGGGCACCTAGGTGGCTCAGCCAGTTATACATCTGTCTTTGGCTGGGGCCATGATCTCCAGGTCCTGGGGATTGGGTCCTAGGATTGGCCTGGCGTCCTATGGAGTTGGGCAGTGGAGATCCTGCTTCTCCTGCTCTCTGCCCCTCCCCCCAACTTGTGCGCTCTCTCTCTCTCTCTCTCTCCCCCCAATAAACAAAATCTTGAAAAGAAAAATGTAAACAGAAAGAAGTAAATGGAATCCCTAGGATGATAATTAATAATGAGGAAATAGCTACATATCAAGAAGAGAAAAATCTAATTCTAAAACCAAAAATAAGACAGATTAATATATCAAATGTAACACTACTTTATTCATTCCCTATATAGTTCATCCCCACCTACCCCATTCCTTTTTTTTTTTTTTAAGATTTTATTTATTTATTTGACAGAGAAAGACACAGCGAGAGAGGGAACACAAGCAGGGGGAGTGTGAAAGGGAGAAGCAGGCTTCCCGATGAGCAGGGAGCCCGATGCGGGGCTTGAACCCTGGACCCTAGGATCATGACCTGAGCCGAAGGCAGATGCTTAACGATTCAGCCACCCAGGCGCCCCCCTCCTTCTTTTAAAGATTATATTTATTTATTTGTCAGTGAGAAACAGCAAAAGCAGGGGGAGCAGCAGGCTCCCTGCTGAACAGGGAACCTGATTGCAGGCCTTGAACCTGGGACCCTGAGATCATGACCTGAGCTGAAGGTAGACGCTTAACCAACTGTGCCACCCAAGCATCCCCTCACCTACCCCATTCTAAAAAAATGCCAGTTACATATTTGGTACTTAATAAAAATTTCCTTAACAAAAATGTTAATTTTACCATAAGAATCACTGTATATAACTGGCAACATTGTATTTCAAAGTCATGACTTAAGTCACAATGTCAGAAGATTTTTATCTTTTATAGATTCACAGATTTCTATGGGCTATTCCCCATAAAAAATAAATGCACTCTTACAAAACAGAATAAATCTTATTAATTTTATCCTGTTCTCAAACATGATGGAGAAAACTTGAATCAGCTGATGCCTATTTCATAAAAATTCTTAATATAGCACATAAATCTTACATAATACTGTCCAAAAATTAATTTTTTAAAGCCTCTGGCTAGACTTTATTTCATTACATTTATTATTTCATCACCTGGTGCTCTACCTCCTGAAGTAAGGATTCCAAGAGTTCTGTTTCTTGTGTTAGAGATGTCTTCTGACCTATTTTAAAAACAAAACAACACTCAGGTTCATTACTGGTTAAAAATGAAATTAACTTTCATTGAATATAGTCATTAACAAAGAATCAATTTCAAGTAAATAAAGCTTCACTACAGCTATCATAAAAAGTTTTCCCAGAGCTTTAAAAGGTTCAATCTAATATTGTAGTAGCTTTGACAAGGGGATTTCAGAATCAATCTTAACTACAATTTTAGACAAATTCCAATTCAGGCCTATTAAATACATCTAGGAATTTAGACAATATATTCTGTAAGGAAATTAACATTATTTCTTCCAAAGGAGTATAAATATCTAAAAAAGTACATTTTTTACTCAATCAACTCTACTGAAGTAATTCTTTCCCAGCATTTAATGGCTTAAAAAGAAGAATATAGTAAGTTGGCCAGATGTTACATTACAGGTCAGCAAAAGGTATGTTTTTTAAACATAAGAATGTTAAAAAAAAAAACAAAAAACCCCAGACAGAAATAGTCTCAAGAGGCTGGAAACGCACAGGAATAAGGAATTATTATTACAGAATTACTAGAGAAGGAAGAAACTGCTTTACATGTTGGGGGGGGGGGGAAGATGATGACAAGGCAGGCATGCTTGCCAAATCAGGCCATTTTCTTTGTAAATCACTAGTCTAAAGAGCTAAAGCATACATATCCATGAGTTTAGTGAAAGTTATATCAATTACATGTCATGTTATTTGATACAGAGGAACATTTAATAGGCAGAACTTTCATTTTTGAAAGCATCTTTTCCTAGCCTATTAGCAACTCACCAACCTTTACTCTTTCAAGAACGAATTTCAAGGAGGCTCAAAGCACCACATATTCCAATAGCATAAGAAAACACTCACCCATTAGTGTTATGAGTTTATTCTTCAGCTGTGTGTCTAACCGTGCAATCATCATCTCCACTGCATTCCTAATTTCCCGAACACGCTCATCTTTTGCATTTCGAACAGCTTCTACATTTCTTTCCTAGAAGATAAAAAAGTTAAAAAAAAATTGAAGAATTTTTAAAACAGAAGCAAACAGACATTAATGCAATCACTGCAATTATTCTTAAAGTCAGTTGATTTCCTCTGTAAAAGATGCAACCCAATAATACTTTTAACTGCTTATATGTCAAAGGAAACTCACTGCTTTAGAAATTATGCACTGATGGGTTATGGACATTGGGGAGGGTTTGTGCTTTGGTGAATGCTGTGAAAGATGTAAGCCTGATGATTCACAGACCTGTACCCCTTGGGCAAATAATAAAAATAAAATTAAAAAAAAAAAAAAAAAAGAAATTATGCACTGAAATGAATCAGGAACAACTCTTAAATGTAAACAAAGCATAATGAAGTACAAGCTCTTTTAACAGTGAAAGATATTAAAAAATATTGGTTAGGTCCATATACAAAACACATACTACTCAAAGCCCCAATCATATCTGACAAAAAAATCATTATCAAAAATAAGAGTATATTGATGCCAGGTTCACATCGTGCAAAACCTTGAAACAAATGAAAAATTTCAAAAACCGTTATCTACCTAGTTTACAAAGTTCTAAATTTTTTAAGAAAGATTACAGAGTACATTGCAGATTTCATAAAAGCATACCACCAAAAGTAGAAACAATCTTTCCTATATTTTTATTATATATACAAGCAATGAGAATTTCAACATTAGAACACCCTCCCTAACAACCAAATTATGTTGCCAAGAGGAAATAATAGAAAAAAAGGTAGTTAGATGAAGTCCAAAGAGAAGCCATTCAACTTGTTCATATTCCAAAATTTCTTTGTAGGTAGCATAAATGCAACTCAGAAATGTTACTTTTTTGTATAAGAAATGTTATAGAACAATGGTTTGAATCTTGATTTCTGAAAGGGTAAAATGAAGACATCTTAAGTTAGGGATGGTCCTCAAACCTCATTAGTTATAACTGCCTTTCTGGCAACTTTAAACAAAATATATTCCAAAAGTATATTCAGTACTTAAATGATTGAAACTTATCACATTTCCCCATATAAATAGTATTACAAATGGTAAATATCTCACCAACGCTGTTTAACCCATAAAGTATCTGAAGAGTAGGGTTAAATATTACTCTTTCAATTCTGCAGAGTTCTAATTCAAACATCACAAATAGCTCATTCACTGGTAGCAAAAACACTACCAAAACCTAGGGGTTCGAAGAACGAATGACTTAATGACTTTGTAAAAGTCAATACTGACTATTTAGGAGTCGATTACTGATTCCATATCAAACAGACTTATTCAACACATTTTCTATTTCTGCTTAAGAAAAGGCAATTCTCTGGCTCCAAATGTGGAACAGGTCTGGGTCTGGATATAAATTCCTCAGCTAGTTTGAAGTTGGTGAAACGGACTATAAATTTATCTTACAGATTTTCAAATCTTGATTTCAACATACTTGATTCATATCATAAAAAATATATTATACAGGCTAGACTATAAAATGGAAAATGATCTTTCAGTAGCAGTCTTACCACTTCTTGAACTAAGCTGATCAGTTCCATGAGACGCCGACGAAGTTTAGCTACTTCTTCATTCACTTTAGTAACATGCTGCTCATAAATTTCTGCCAAAGGTTTAAAGGTATGTCCACCATGCTATTTAAATTAATAAAAATAGTTTCAGAACATTTTCTTTTACCTCAACCATTTATACTTTATTAACACTCCATGGATGTTAATAAAGTGGTAAATATTTTCAAATGAAATTTTTTTGGCTGTCTTTACTTTGTTAAAATCAACAAGAGCTTTCTTAAAATCACTTGGCCCATACAGGAAATCCTTAAAGATTGCAGATAAAGAACTTTAACAAAACACTTACACTTCATCTAGAAATCTGTACTCATTAGAAAGAACCAAAATCTTTAACCATGGCTCAAACCATCTGACACAACTTTGCCACTCTCTTCTTGGTCAGCACCAGCCTTTTTCACGTTCTCAAAGTTCTTTCCACTAGGCCTTTGCAAAATTAACTCCTTGGATGACTGGCTGGCTCAGTCAGTTGAGCATCCGACTCTTGATTTCAGCTCAGGTCATGATCTTGAGGTCATGAAATCAAGCGCCCATCAGGCTCTGTGCTCAGCATGGAGTCTGCTTGGGATTCTCTCTCCCTCTCCCACTTATGCTGTCTCTCTCTCTAAAATGAAAAAATAAATTGGAAGGAAGGAAGATAGGAAGGGAAGGGAGGGAGGGAGGGGAAGGGGGACAGGGAGGGAGGGAGGCGGAGAGGAGGCAGGGAGGGAGGGAGGAAGGAAGGAAGGAAGGAAGGAGAGAAGGAACGAACGAACTGCCTATTAATAGGTAAGTTCTTACCAGAACTGCCTTGTCCAACCAAAGCACCCAACCATGGTCTCGAAGATAAAAAAGATACAGATTTTTGCCTGTCCACTTAAATATGTAAAAGAATGTTTCCATTGTTACTTACTAAACCCATGTATTTAAGTACTAAATTGTAAGAATTCAATTTTTTCTACTCGTCCCGTTAGTTTTCAAATCTTAACAGAAAACTCTCTAAATTGAACTCTACTCAACCAGGCTGCCTGTCATTCTCTCCCTAAAATATGCTGAAGCCCAAAGAATGATTTTTATTTTATTTTTTTTAAAGTGGGCTCCACACCCAGCATGGAACCCAACTCAGGGCCTGAGCTGAGATGGATGCTTAACCAACTGAGCTACCCAGGTGCCCCAAGAGTGATCAATTCTTATTGCTAATAGATAGGTCTAGTTGTCTAGCAACTTCTGCTCCCACTTAACTCTCCCCACCAAGAACCTATACTGTTTATTTTCAAGCCTATTTACATTAATTGTACCTATTACATAAGTATACAGTTTAATTAAGTATTAACTAAACAAAAGATACAACTGTGAAATAAAAAGCTGTTTCCAGGAAAACTAACTTGAATGTTTTAGACCTGATAAAAAGTACAATGCCTTAAAAAACTACTTTTGAATTAGAATGGAAAAAGGAAAAAAAAACAACCATAAGGATCCAGATGTTTACATTCATATTGTTTCACAAATATCGAAAGTTGTTGTTCCATTTTAAAGAAAAACAAAACTGTAAATTGTGGCCAGGACATATCAACTGGCCTTTGATCAAAGATAAGACTTTGATCCTACAACAAAAGATGTGCAAATATACATTTTTTGTGATTTCATTTTTTTTTTCATTTTTTATGATTTCAATTAAAATATTTATGTAAGAGGTATACATTCCACATCAATATCTCCTACAAAGGAAGGTTGTGGTATGATGCCTCTGCTATAAATCAGATGCATTTAAATTTCATTCTATGAGCATAGTAAAATATTATTTTCTATCTAAATAAAACAAATATTTCTAGCTAAAAGTAATACGCTAAATTTTTTCTGCTCACCATTCCTCCCCAAAGTGCACACTGATGGCAGATACACTTCTTACAAGTCCAGCAAAACACACTAAGTTTTTCATGGTGATTTTCACATCTATATATTATGAAAAGAAAATATGGTTTAAATTAAATAAATTAAATTATAATTACCTCAACAAATTCCTAAGTTTGCAAAACAGGTCAATTTTAGATGATTACATCTCAGGAAACAATATAAAATGCATTCCATGCTTCTATAAATTAAGCTAAAAAAATCACATGTGGACACAAATTTTTTAGTTTTTTTTTAATTTCATAAAAAATGCAGACTAATTTCTAAATAATGCATAATCATTTTTTTGCATCACCATAAGTTCTTACATTTTGAGATCACATTATGAGTCTATACCTACACAAGCATGTATATATACACAAAGATTTGCCCCACATATGGCCAATGCTAACAATAATCGAGACACATGGAATTGTATAATGTAATACCATATCCTCATAAGAAATGAACAACTCAATTTTAAAAAATGAGTTTCTCCTTAAAATGGATATCCACATGTAAAACATGAACTTGGACCTGGTTATGAACCGAAATATATCCTCCCCAAATTCCTATGTTGAAGTCCTAATGTAAATGTATTTGGAAAGAGGCCCTTTAAGAAGGTAATGAAAGTTAAATGAGGTCATAAGGGTGGTATCCTAATCCAACAAAACTGGTCTGTCCAAGAAAAGAAAGAGAACAGAAGTGTGGACACACACAGAAAAGGCCGGGTGAGGACACAGTGAGGAAGAACCTTAATCCAAGTCAAAGAGAAAGGCCTTACCAGAAACCAACCCTCATAATACCTTAACCTTAAACTTCCAGCCCCAAAACCATGAGAAAATAAATTTGTTATGTAAGCCACCCAGTCCGTGGTATTGTTATGGCAGCCCTAGCAGACAAAACACCTTTAACTTTTAACATATGCAAAATTTAATTCAAAGTAGGTCATAAGACCTAATCAAAGATAAGAATTTGATGCTATAACAAAAGATTTGCAAATGAATATACATTTTATGTATTTTCATATAATGTAATTCTTAGAAGAAAACACATGGGAAAACCTTTATGATACTGGATTTCAAAATTATTTCTTAAACATGACACCAAAAGCACATGCAACAGAGCCAAAAATAAATAAATTGAACTATATCAAAATTTAAAATTTCTGGGGTTCCTGGATGGTGCAGTCAGTCAAGCATCCAACTCTTGGTTTCAGCTCAGGTCGTGACCTCACGGTCATGAGATCAAGCACTGTGTTGGGCTCCAAGCTCAGGGAGTCTGCATGACAGTCTCTGCATGACAGTCTCTGCATGAAAATTCTCTCCCTCTGCCCCTCTCACTTGTGAGCTCCCTCTCTCTAAAATACATAAATAAATCTTTAAAAAAATTAAAACTTCTATACATCAAATGACACAATAAGCAAAGTGAAAGGGCAATCTATGGAGTAAGAGACTGTATTTGCAAATCACATATCTGATAAGGAGTTAATATCCAAAATATATAAAGAACTACAACTCAACAACAGAAAAACCACCAAAAAAACCCCCCAAAACCCAATTAAAATATGGGCAAAGGACTTAACATACTTCTCCAAAGATGTACAAATAACCAATAAGCATTATGAAAAACGTTCAACATTCAAATCATCAGATGAATGCAATCAAAAACACAAGATATTTCCTCATACCCATTAGGATGGCTACCATCAAAAAAATAAAACAAGAAGTGTTGTCAAGAATGTGGAGAAATTGGAAGCTTATACACTGCTGGTGGGAATGGAACATGGTGCAGCTACCATAGAAAACGGTATGGAAGTTCTTGAAAATATTTAAAATAGAATTCCATATAATCCAGCAATATAACTGCTGGGTATATATCCAAAAAGGGGTGCGTGGCTGGCTCAGCCAGTAGGGTGTGCAACTCCTGATCTCGAGTTCCACATTGTGGTATAGAGATTACTTAAAAATCTTAAAAAAAAAAAAAAAAAAAAAGGAAAAAAAGAAAAAATTGAAGGCAAGGTCTAGAAAAGATGAACACCCATGATCATAGCAGCATTGTTCACAATAGCCCCAAAATGGAAGCAATCCAAATGTCCATCAACAGATGAATGGATAAACAAAATGTGATACATATACATGATGGATTATTAATCAGCCTTAAAAAGGAATGAAATTCTGATATAAACTACATGATGTAAAGTCAGGAAAGACTAGCAAAAAGACAAAACTCTTATGATTTTACTTACATGAGTAATCTAGAGTAGTCAAACTCACAGAAACAGAAGGTGAAATGGTGGATGTCACCATTGGGTTGGTGGAAGGAGAAATGGGGAATTATTGTTTAACGGGTAGAGAGTTTCAGGTTTGCAAGATGAAATTCTGGGGACAAGTATACAATGTGAATATATTTAATACTACTGAACTGAATATATTTAACACTACTGAACTTAAAATGGTTAAGAAGTAAATTTTATATAATGTGTATTTTAATACACTTTAAAAAAATTGGGGGTCCTAGGTAGCTCAGTTGTTTAAGCATCTGGCTTTGGCTCAGGTCATGATCCTAGGATCCTGATGCAGCACCATATTGGGATCCTTGCTCAGTAGAGGGCCTGCTTCTTTCCCTCTTCCTGCCGCTCCCCCTATTTGTGCTCTCTGTCAAATAAATAAATTCTATTGCCTATAAAAGAGACACACTGGGGCACCTGTGTGGCTCAGTTAGTTAAGCATCTGCCTTTGGCTCAGGTCGTGATCTCAGGGTCCTGGGACTGAGCCCATATAGGGCTCCCTCCTCAGTGGGGAGTCTGCTTCTCTCTCTCCCTCTGTGCTCTCAAAGAAATAAAACCTTAAAAAAAAAAAAAAAAGGAGGCACACTGTTGCATTTCTGAAAAAGCTTCTCACTAGGAGCACCTAGGTGGCTCAGTTGGTTGAGCACTCTTGATTTCAGCTCAGGTCATGATCTCAGGGTTGTGAGATCGAGCACTGACTGTGTCAGGCTCCTTGCTCAGCGTGGAATCTGCTTCTCTCCTTCTCCCTCTACCTCTGCCCTCCTCCCTGTGTGTGCTCTAATAAAATAAATAAATCTTCAAGGGAAAAAAAAAAAGTTTCTCACTAATGAAGTGCACTGAGCTTAAATACCTTAACAGGTCTACATTTTATATTTCTTATTTGTAAATAATCTGAATACCAAAAGAAAATAAAAGTGTAAAAAAGCAGCACAGTAGATACTATCTGGAAGTTCATTTGGCCTGATTTCCACACTACCAAATTTAAAACACAGCTTTTTTAATAAAGGAAATTTATCAGAATAATTCTTTATCAATGGCCTATATACACCTTCACCAAACCAAGGGAAGAGGGGCCAGCAGGCATCTAGCAGTTGCACTCCTTTTATGAGAAGCTCTCATAAAAGAAGCTAATCAAGAGTTAGAAGGGTCGGGCGCCTGGGTGGCTCAGTGGGTTAAAGCCTCTGCTTTCGGCTCAGGTCATGATCTCAGCGTCCTGGGATCGAGGCCCGCATCGGGCTCCCTGCTCAGTGGGGAGCCTGCCTCCTCCTCTCCCTGTCTCTCTGCTTGCCTCTCTGCCTACTTGTGGTCTCTCTCTCTGTGTCAAATAAATAAATAAAAATCTTAAAAAAAAAAAAAAAAAGATTAAAAAAAAAAAAAAAGAGTTAGAAGGGTCTTTCAAAACAGTGATATCCACACCATGCCAGAAGAAAAATACTTAAGTGTTCACCTATAAAACAAAAAAGAAACTTTCAATAGTGTCATTAAAATAACATATGGTAGGGGTGCCTGGGTGGCTCAGTCAGTTGAGTGTCTGCCTTTGGCTCAGGTCATGATCCCAGGGTCTTGGGATGGAGCCCAGAGTCCAGCTCCCTGCTCAGCAGGGAGCCTGCTTCTCCCTCTCCTACTCCTCCTGCTTGCGCTCTCTGTCAAATAAATAAATAAGATCTTAAAAAATAAAAATAACATAATGGCAACATCCATGAAACACTTGAAAAAAGAAATTGAAAGCATACTTGTCCTTTTCATTTTCTTCATGTTTGGTGAGACTGCAGAGTTGAAGCGTATCAAGCTGTTGTGTTACTTCTTCTGCCCAACGACAGTTTACTAGTTCTCGTAGCTGGAGTGGAGCACTGGAAAAAAAATATGTACATATACTCTGATTCAGGAATTTGAGACTGTTTTTTTAACTCAAACACATTCCACAGGTAATCATGTGAGATGAGTATGTTAATTAAATCAACAGAGGAAAACTTTTCACAATGTATACATACATCAAATCGTCATGTTGTACACTTTTAAGTATCTTACAATTTTATTTGCCAACTACACCTCAAAATATTTTTTTTAAAGATTTTATTTATTTATTTGACACACAGAGAGAGAGATTACAAGTAGGCAGAGAGTCAGGCAGAGAGAGGAAGAAGCAGGCTCCCTGCGGAGCAGAGAGCCCAATGCAGGCCTCGATCCCAGGACCCTGAGATCATGACCTGAGCCGAAGGCAGAGGCTTTAACCCACTGAGCCACCCAGGCGCCCTACACCTCAAAATATTAAAAACACAATTTTACCATATAATCCAGCAATGCCATATCTGGGTATATATCCAAAAAAACTGAAGGCAGGTCTAGAAAAGATGAACACCCATGATCATAGCAGCATTATTCACAATAAGCCCAAAAGTGGAAGAAATCCAAATGTCCATCAACAGATGAATGGATAAACAAAGTGTGATATATGTACATGACAGAATATTAATCAGCCTCAAGAAGGAATAAAACTCTGACATATGCTACAACATGCATAGACCTTGAGGACATCATACAGAGTGAAGGAGGATAGCCATAAAAAAAGAAATTATCAAATAAACATATTCCTCAAAACAGAGCTAACAATCATTCATACCATGTTACTATTAAAATACAACACTCAATGAAAAGTATGGGTTGCAAGTTATTTTTACCTTAATACATCATTTACAAAAAAATTCAGATTACAGACTGAATTCTCAATTCCTCAATCTAAAATTATACTATCCAAAATGACAGCCGCAAGTCACATGTGACTATTTAAAATTCAAATTAAGGGTGCCTGGGTGGCTCAGATGTTAAGTGTCTGCCTTTGGCTCAGGTCATGATCCCAGTGTCCTGGGATCGAGCCCCATACTGGGCTCCCTGCTCAGCAGGAAGCCTGCTTCTCCCTCTCCAGCTCGCCTGTGCTTGTGTTCCCCCTCTCGCTATCTCTGTCATAAATTTTTGAAAAATCTTTATAAAAAATTAAATAAGAATAAAACTTCATTACAGGGCACCTGGGTGGGTCAGTGGGTTAGAGCCTCTGCCTTCGGCTCACATCATAATCTCAGGGTCCTGGGATCGAGGCCCGCATCGGGCTCCCTGCTCTGCAGGGATTCTGCTTCCTCCTCTCTCTCTGCCTGCCTCTCTGCCTACTTGTGATCCGATCTCTCTCTGTGTCAAATAAATAAATAAATAAAATCTTTTAAAAATAAATTAAATAAATAAATAAAACTTCATTACGGTCATACTAGACATATTTCAAGTGCTCAATTGCCACATGTATCTAGTGGAATTGGACAGCAATGCTACAGAACATTTCCATCATTACAAAAAGTTCTATTTGATAGTGATGGTTTTCTTAAAAGTTAATATGAAAAAAGTAAACAATAAATGATGAAAATGGGCAATCAAATGAGGTGAAGAGACAGTGTAAGCAAAAAAGAAATATAAGTAGCTAAATGTTTCAAAAAACGCTCAGTTTCATTTAAAAAGCATATTAAAGGTGGATGGGCTATGGATATTGAGGAGGATTTGTGCTTTGGTGAATGCTGTGAAAGATGTAAGCCGGATGATTCACAGACCTGTACCCCTTGGGCAAAGAATAAAAATAAAATTAAAAAAAAATAAAAAATAAAAAGCATATTAAAAACGAGATCCTTTTTCATTTAATGGAATGACCAAAAAAAGACGGATATAGTCAGTATTGGCAAGAATGTGAGAAAAAGGCAATTTTTTATCTATTATTATGAATTTAAAATGGTAAAAACCTTTCTTCCAATGTAATCTAGCATTATTATATGAAAAAACCAAAAGTGAAAACCAATGAATGTCTCTGAATATAAGCATAAGTAAGTCAACATACAGTCATAGTGATTACTCACACTTGTACTTATCAAGGAAAGTCCCACCATATTTTATATGAAAAAAAATCCAAGAGTATTATATCATTTGTGTGTTTTAAGAAAAAAATTTATATTTATACATATCAGTATACTCCCAGAAAAATGTCTAGAAGGATAGATATGAAATCTAACCATTTCTTTTGTAAGTGTTATTTAATGAAAAGGTCAGGCAGGGAGTATCGGAAACAGAAGACTTTTAATTTTATTTATTTGTACTAACTCGAAAACTTTTCAATTTTAGGGGCGGCTGGGTAGTTCAATCAGTTAAGCATCCAACTCTTGGTTTCAGCTCAGGTCACAACCTCAGTCAGGGTCATGGGTTGGAGCTCTGTGTTCAGCTCATGCTGGGCATGAAGCCTGCTTAAGATTCTCTCTCTCCCTCTATCCTACCCCCTGCCCATGCAGGTTCGTGCTCTCAAATAAACAAATCTTTCAAAAAAAAAAAAAAAGTTCTCCCCCTCCCTCTCTAAAAAAATTAAAAACTTTTCAATTACTAAACAATGCTTCTCTAAAAGAAGGTAAATAATGTAATCCATTCCACATAATTTTGAGTCAAATTAGTTTGCATTTCTTTATCTAGACAAATTGTTTATTTTCTTTCAACTCTATTCACAAAGAGGAGAAATGTGGCAGGATGCAGAAAAACTCTGAATATTATGGCATACTCTAATCCCATCACCTTACTATTTTCCAAATTCACAAATAATCATAGAAAAGCACTTACCGGCAATGAGGGCATTGAGCTCTCTGCTCTGTCAGCCAGCGCTAAGGAGGTAAAAAATTAGATTTTGATTATAGAAACATCATTACTTTAATTTGTACATGGTGAATACTTACATACCAAATTTAATGAGTTTAACTCTCTAGTGTCTGTACTAATTATAAAGGTACTTATAGAAATAGCAATCTACTATCTCCTCATTATCATCACGATGGGGACAAATTTTCAAGGGGACAGAACTCATTCTAAAATAGTTAAGAAGCTATTTTTTTCACAGGAAAAAGTGATCCTAAGACTATCTGGATCTTACAAGGAAGATGTTGATAATCTTCAAAAAAACAATGATAGAGTAACCACCACTCTAAAAATAAACCAGTGATGATTTATTTCTAACTAACCTCTCATAAAATCCCTGAAAAAGTCTAAGGTGTTATTAAATTCCTTTCTGAAAAGCAAACTAATTTTGGATAATATATAATATGGATATATAAATCAGACCTAAAGTATGAATAAGCAATACAAAACTTTATGTCTTAAGAGTTCTATAGTTCAGTAATGTAATATCTGCATAATTTGGTTTCTTCACAATTATAAAAAGCTTTTTATAAGAGAACGATGTCTCTACTAAGCTTCAAATTTTATTAATCATTTTAATTATTAGTGGTTAGGGAACAGGTTTATATCATATACAAAGGAGATTTTCTGAATATCTTTCCAAAAACAATAGCTTTCTGGTTAAATATTAAATGTTTTAATTGACTAGTAAATGCTTCAAGGTAAGTAACTAACTATAATTCCATACCTATATACTCCCCATAACTGTTACTTCTATTTATCCCTTTCAATTTCTATAAAAGAACATAAGCTTTTAAAGTCAAATAATTAACTCAGAAATGAAACTTCCCAAGGAAACCTTAAAGAATTATAAATGATAAAATGTAATAAAGAGAAGGACACTTTACAGCAAAGAATATAAAGCTGGAAGAAAAAGAAAATGACACAAAAGGATTCTCTGTTCTTAATAACCTTGAAGATCATTTCTTTGGTCCCTCAGCAAACCTAAGATTTGGGTCAGGTTTTGTCCTCTCAAACAATGCTCTGCTAAATCCATAGTACTCATTTAGGGCTAGTTTCAGCCCAAACCCCTCTAGTCTCATCATCTACCTCACTCTAGGGGATCCAACAAGGTTAAGCCTTTAGGTATATTTCCTCTCTCTGCCCAGGATATTCTTCAACACCACTCTTCAACTATATTATTCCTACTCATCCTTTAGACTTCAGTTTATACATCACTTCCTCCAAAAAGATTTCCCTCTCTACAGATTACCATAGCAACCTGTACTTCTCCCTTCACTGTGCTTATAACACTTTATTACCCTGACTTATTTGTTGGGTCTCCTCTGCCCTGCTATACTATAAGCTCTATAAAAGTTGGGACTGGGGCACCTGCACTCAGCATGGTATCTCCTTGAGATTCTAACCCCCCCTTCTGCCCCTTCCCCTCCACTGCTTATACGTGAGCTCTAATAACTAAAATCTTAAAAAAAAAAAAAAAAAAAAAAAAAAAGGTTCGGAGTGATAGGGAATGGCCAATTTTTTTTTTTACTTGGGGGGTAGGGGTGTTTCTTTTAGTAACCAGAATCACACTGTATGTATTGTTCTTTGATGTGTTTGTTGGAGATGTTCTCAGCCTAGCATTCTCTTTTATCCATTATATATTCCACAGAATTACTGTCACAATTTGGGTTGCTTCATTCTGCTGTTGTAATTATGCCCACGTTTGTGCATAAACTTGAGCACAGCAGCTGGAATTTGAGGGTAAGAGCATCAGTATGAATCCTTGTCATTCTGAGGTGAAGGCGTGTTTACTTGCATTGAGTAGGTGGCAGGCAGTGCATGCTGACTCGGGCAAAAGGGCAGCTAGACTGTGGATTTGGGACCCACAGGCTGATGCCACTGTGTGTGATAGGAATGTGGCTGGCTTTGCTCCTGGTCATGAATTCCTTTAACTTTTGTTTTTCTGGGAAGGTCTACTTTTCCTTCTATTCTGAATGAAAGCCTTACTGGATACAGTATTTTTGGCTGCATATTTTTTCCTTTTAGCATATGAATATATTGTGCCATTCCCTTCTGGCCTGCAAAATTTCTGCTGAAAAATCCACTGAGGGCACCTGGGTGGCTCAGTGGGTTAAAGCCTCTGCTTTCGGTTCAGGTCATGATCTCAGCGTCCTGGGATCAAGGCCCGCATCAGGCTCTCTGCTCAGCAGGGAGCCTGCTTCCTCCTCTCCCTGTCTCTCTGCCTGCCTCTCTGCCTACTTGTGATCTCTCTGTGTCAACTAAATAAATAAAATCCTTAAAAAAAAAAAATCCACTGATAGCCTTATGGGGTTTCCCTCGTATGTAACTGCTTTCCTTTCTCTTGCTGCTTTTAAAATTCTGTCTTTATCACTACTTTTGGCCATCTTATTTACTTTGCGTCTTGGTGCAGACCTTTTTGGGTTGGTTTTGTTGGGGGCTCTCTGTGCCTCCTGGATCTGGATTGCTCTTTGTTTCCCCAGATTCAGGAAGTTTTCAGCCATTAATTTTTCAAATAAATCTTCTGCCCCCTTTCTCTCTCTTTATGCAATCCCTATCATGCACCTGTTATGCGTGACAGTGTCATTGAGTTCCTTGGGTCTATTCTCATTTTGCATATATTTTTTCCCCTCTCACCTGCCCAGCTTGATTACTTTCCAATACTCTGTCCTCCAGGTTGCTAATCCATTCTTTAACTTCCTCTTGTTTGCTATTTATTCCAGATGGTCTATTTTTAATTTCATTTAGTGAGATCATGATCTCTAACTGTTCTTTTTTTTAAGTTTCCTATCTCTTTATAGAAGTATCTCTATGAGGAATACTTTTAAATTCACTATCAGACACATTACTTATCTCCATTTGATTTAGGTCTCTTGTTATGATTTTGTTCTGTTTTTTCATCTGGGACATATTTCTCTGTCTCCTTACTTTGTCTATTACTGTGTCTGTTTCTGTGTCAGAACAGTCAACTATGTCTTCCGCACTTAAAAGCAGTGGCTTCATAGAGGTCCTGTAGTTCCCCACAGGGCAATGTCTCTTCTTCACCAGAAAATGGCGCTTCAGGGGAGACTCCTATATGTGTTGCTACAGGGGTGTCCTACTGTTGTGGCCCAGCTGTGTTTGCCTTCAGTCCAGTGTGCGGTGGCTCTCTGCCTGTTGTGGGCAAGTCTGGTACCTGTGGTGCTAGTGGCCCAGTCTGGGGCTACGTTGGGCTTGAGTTGAGTCAAACCAGGTGTTTGCCAGAGATGAAGTAGCATCAAACTGCAGAGCACTTTCCCTGTGTTGTTGTGTTAATGTACAAGGATTATTAAAGAAAATAAATATTACAATATAGCAATGTCCCATATTCAATTTAAGAATTTATCTCCACACAGGGTGCCTGGGTGGCTCAGTCATTAAGCGTCTGCCTTCAGCTCAGATCGTGATCCCAGGGTCCTGGGATCAAGCCCTGCCTCAGGCTCCTTGCTCTGTGGGAAGCCTGCTTCTCCCTCTCCCACTCTACCTTCTTGTGTTCCTGTTCTCATTATCTCTGTCAAATAAATAAATAAAATCCTAAAAAAGAATTTCTCTCCATTAAAATGGAAGAATCACAAATTTTAGACAATATTCAGACCTGAGTCTGACTTCTAGCTCTGGCACATAATGGCTACATGATACCAGACATATGACTGAGCTCAGGTTTACTCATATGCAACCAGAGAATCAACATACCTACTTCTGCAAAATTCTGCTAGGGAAATTTAATAGCCTAGCAAACTGAATTCAACAGTATATTAAAAAGATTAGATAGCATAACCAAGTGGGAGTTACTCCTGGAATGCAAAGATAGTTCAACATACAAAAATCATTCAAGATAATATGACATTAATTAAATGAAGGAATAAACCCACATGATCATCTCAATTGATATACAAAAGGCCTCTAACAAAATCTGATATCCTTTCACGATAAAAACACTCAAGGAAAAGGAACAGAAGAAAATTTCCTCAACTTGAAAAGTCCATACTTAAAAAATCCAGAGTGGGGGGCACCTAGGTGGCTCAGTCATTAAGCGTCTGCCTTCAGCTCAGGTCATGATCCCAGAGTCCTGGGATCGGGCTCCCTGTTGGACGGGAAGCCTACTTCTCCCTCTCCCACTCCCCCTGCTTGTGTTCACTCTCTGTCAAATAAATAAATAAAATCTTTAAAAAAAAATTCCAGAAAGAATATCATACTCAATGGTAAAACAAAAACTTTCCCCTTAAGATCAGGAAAAAGATAAGGATTCCCATTTTCACCACTTCTATCCAATACAATACCTCAAATTTCACTGAGCACAATTAAGCAAGAGATAAAAAGCATCCCAACTGGAAAAGTAAAATTATTTGTTGGTGATGACATAATCTTGTCAGTAGAAAACCCTAAAGATTTCACAAAAAAAAAAAACTGTTAAAGCTAATAAGCAAATTTGCCAAAATTGCAGAACGCAAAAATCAACAATATTAAACATTAAAAAAACCCCACTTACATTTCTATATGCTAGCAATGAAGAATTCAAAGAGGAAATTAGGAAAATACATCTATCAAAAAAAAAAAGTAAAATACCTAGTTATATATTTAACCAAGGATTTGGAAGATTTATATAAGGAAAACTACAAACATCACTGAAAGAAATGAAAGAAGTCCTAAATAAATGGAAAGACATCCATGTTCATGCACTGTCAGATTTAATATTGTTAAAACGACAATGCCACCCAAAGCAATCTACAGAATCAACATAATTCCTATAAAAATCACAATGATACTTTTTACAGAAGTAGAAAAACCCATTCTAAAATTCAAATGGACTCTTAAGGGACCCCAAATAGCCAAAACTATCCAGAAAATGATCATGTGCACCTAAAATGTTTTTTATGTCAATTATATTTCAATTTAAAAAAACTATAGAACTCATATTTCCTGATTTAAAAATTTACTACAAAGCTACAGTAATCAAAATAGTATGTTACTGAGGTGCCTGGGTGGCTCAATGAGTTAGGCATCTGACTCTTGATTTCAGACTGGGTCATGATTTTAGGGTCATCAGACCGAACCCTGAGACAGGCTCTGTGCTCAGTAGATAGTCTGAGATTTGTCCCTCCCTCTCACCCTCACCCTGCTCCCTTGAGTGCTGTCAAAAATAAATAAATCTTAAAAAATGTTCATAGCAGTTTTCTGTATAAATGCCAACAACTAGAAGCAAACCCTATGTCCATTAACAGGTGAACGGATAAACAAATTATGGCATATGCATACAATGGGCTGCTACTACTCAGCAATAAAAAGGAATACTATTGATCCACACAAGACAGATCTCTAAATAATTTTGCTGAGTGAAAAAAATCCAGACGCATGAGAGAACATACTGTAAGATTCAATTTGTAAAAAGTCCAAAAAATGGGACATTTGGGTGGTTCAGTCTGTTAAAGGTCTGCCTTTGGCTCAGATATCAGGTCATGATACCAGGGTCCTGGAATTGAGCTCCACGTTGGGCTCCCTGCTCAGAGGTGAGTCTCCTTCTCCCTCTCCTTTGGCCCCTCCCCTCCACTCATGTGCTCTTGCTCGCACTCTTTCAAATAAAATCTTTAAAAAAAAAGAAAGAAAGAAAGAAAGAAAAGAAAAACTTGTACATCTATAATCTACCCAACCTGTTCTTCCCCAAATTTCTTCTATCTCAGAATAATAGAAAACCATTAATTCATCCAAATGTTGTATAAAACTTTCCTCATGTCCCATCTTTAAGCAAATCCATTGGCTCTACTCTCAAAACATATCCAGAACTGCCCTATTTTTCACCACCTCCACTGTTACCATTCTAGTCTAAATCTCCATTCACCCTTCACTAATAAAACACATCCCAACTAGTCTCACTTCCTCTCCCACTTGCCTACAGTCCACTTTCTACACCGCAGCAAAAGTGATGGCTTCTAAACATTAATTATTTCTTATCATTCAAAGCTTTCAATGGCTACCATCACAGTTAAAATAAAATCCAAGGTCTTTATCAAGGCCCTAAGTTATATCTCCAAACTCAACTCCTTTCCATCTCCCTCTGTCCATTCTGCTCCAGCCAGGCCTTTGCCTCTTCTGACTTCTCTGCCTGGGACTTTCTTCCCCTAGTCACATCATTCCCACATTTCATTCTGGTCTCTGCCCAAATGTCATTTCCTCAGAGACCTTCCCAGACACTCTGTCTAAAATAACTAACAACCTGCCTGTATCCTCCTCAAAGTCCCCACTCTATACCTTACTCAGTTTCATTTTTCTTCACAGCACTTACTGGTATCCAACATATGTCTATTTACCTTTTCGTCTATAAACCAACTATTAAATAAGTCAACTCCCTGGGATGTCAACGCTTAACTCCAAGTAGGCATGTAATTAATATATGTTGAATGAACGAACACATCAATGGTACATTCAGGAATCAAGACAGCTTTAGAAAGATTAGAACCAGATTATCCAGGTGGTCTGAATATAAAGCTAATGGTCTAAGGGATTAAGGCAATGAATCTGAGGCTAAGGAAAAAAAAACAAATGACATTATTGGAAAACGTCAATATGGCAACAGGATATAAAATGAACCAGAGATAGAAAAGACTCAAAATAGATCAATTAAAAGGTAATTACAATCATCTAAGCATGAGATAATAAATGTATTTCTCTACTAGGATGGTAATAGAAATGGATAGGTACTGGGGCACCTGGGTGGCTCAGTCAGTTAAGCATCTGTCTTCAGCTCAGGTCATGATCCCAGGATCCTGAGGCTCCAGGATCCTTGGGCTCTCTGCTCAGCCAGGAGTCTGCTTCTACCTCTGCCCCTCCCCCTGCTTGTGCTCATGTTTGGTCACTCGCTCTCAACTAAATAAAACCTTAAAAAAAAAAAAAGGAAAGGAAATGGATAGGTAGGACAGATATAGGTGACAGCAGGAGATAATTGACAAAACGTAAAAATCATTGGTGTAAAGGGTTTCAAGTTTGAGCGACTGGCAGAACAGAACAAAAAGAAGTCAAAAAGAATCAATTTGAAAAAACAGAATTTGATCTGGAACAACATTCAAGATGCTGGAAGGTCAATGCCAAAGGAAGAGATTTAAAAGCCATACACACAAAGATCACAGTTAAACTGGCAAGAGTAAATCAAATTTCCCAAAGTAAATAAAATTTTCCCAAACACTTCTAAGTACAGGATGCCAGCAGCAATATTAAAAAATATATGGCTTTAAGGAGTAGAAGGAATTAACAATGAAGAAACAAAGAATCAGTAAGGTTTAATATCCACAAGTCATCCATACACTGGACCTTCACTACAACAGCTGAGTCCAGACACAGACTCTACCACTTAATTAACTACAGTGATAGAGGCCAATTACCTAATTTCCCTAGCTTCAGTTTCACTGTTTATAAAACAGATGACAGGTCAGTTGCTATTTTAACACCTTACAAGTGGATAGTACTTTACAGTTTGTAAATTACCTTTTGACTTATTTAATGCCACCACTATCCTCTGAGGTAAATCTTACCTCATTCTGTGACTGAGGCAATAGGCTAATAAAGATGGAGTTTCTCGGTTTATGAGTGGGAGAACTAGGATGATATGTAAACCTAGATCTTCCGCACACAGTGTAGTGGCAAAGAAGACAGGCTCTAGAGCCAGAATTCCTGGACTCAAATCCAGCTCTATTATTTGCGAATTGTGTGACTGGAAGCAAATGATTTAAGTGTTCCAGATATTACTCTCAACAAAGGGATATCTATCTTCCTTAGGTAAGAATAAGGAACCACAGAGAAATTTTGAGGTGAAAAGCACGTTAGGTGGCTTTGATGTTCTCAATAAAGGACATAATCTACTAAGAGTAATGTGGGCAGGAAAGGTTTCAACGGTGATCTGCACACGTGCTGTTGAATTCCCCCCCACACATCAAAATAAATTCTTGTTTCACATCTTAGGTTTTCTCACAATTTTGTTTGAAGGGTTCACCTACATTTAAGTTTTAAAGCCAATGGATTATATTACTCTCTAAAGTCTCTTATATCTGTAAGATTATAGGATTTTAATCTTAGCCTCTGAACCCATTACTAGCTTTTTCTCCATCTTATTCATCAAACAGTATAAACTCTCCTTCTGAGTCTCACAGCAGTTTGTTAGTGCCTCTTGATGACACTATACATTCTTCAATATCAACAGAGTCCATTCTCTCACTTAGATTTAAGCTCGTTTAGGGCAAGCACTTCATCATTATCTTAGAATTCCTCAACCCCAAACAAAGTGCAGGCAACCACTTTATAAGTACTTGTTAAATTATTTAATGATGTAAATATACTAAAATTACAGTGGTTTTGGGGGCACCTGGGTGGCTCAGCCAGTTAAGCGTCTGCCTTCAGCTCAGGACATGATCCCGGGGTCCTGGGATTGAGCTCGCATCGGGCTCCCTGCTCTACTTCTTTCTTTCTCTTTCTCTCTTTCTCTCTCTCATAAAGTCTTAAAAAAAATTACAGTGGGTTTTGATTTCTAGACATTTTATGGCAGTTATCACTTGATGATCATTCACCTCCATAGTACCAAGTAGTATACACTGATGGTCTCCCTATTAAGGAACATTCATTTAAGACATTTTTAAGGGTTGCCTGGGTGACCCAGTGGATTAAGTGTCTGCCTTCGGCTCAGGTCATGATCCCACCATCCTGGCATCAAGCCCCGTATCAGGCTCCCTGCTCACCAAGGAGCCTGCTTCTCCCTCTCCAGCTCCTCTGTGCTTGTGTTCCCTCTCTCGCTATCTCTGTTATAAATAAAAACCTCAAAAGAAAAAAAAGACTTTTAAAAAGAGCACAAAATGTAAAATTTTTTAAAAAGATAAAAATGGTTAATTTTTCCATATCCTATATACACTAAGAGCATGTAAAAAGAAATACAACTTACCCTGATACAGCTGAAACAACAAAGCTTAGAGCAATGAGGACACAGGCGTGCATCCCGCAACTTCTCCATACAAATGAAACATCGGAAAACCTCAGCAATGCTCTGAAAATAAAAGAAGGTCCACCAGAATTAGACTACTGAATCAAAAGTAAAAAGTATGTTTAAAGTTATTCACTCAACATTTACATTTATTTGAGCTGATATCATCTGTTTTAAAATAATTCCACATCAGTGCTTGGGTTAGTCAAGGTCCAGTGTGCCTCAGAAAATCTCCTAAAAAAGTGCTTTCTCTTTTCTAAGCCTCACAATGATTCTAAGGAAAGGACATGAAATGCAAACACAGACTTATGCACAAATATTTCCACCAAGGCATAAATCATAATGGCAAGAATGTGGCTGTAGCCCAAATTTTAAAATATTAAATTATGACAGTCAAAAAAAATTACGTCACTTAACATAGATTATAATAGTCTCTAGAAATACTTCTTGAATTATTTGATACAGAAAAAATGCTTATGATGTATAACAGTAAAAAAATAAAGGTGGGGGCACCTGAGTGGCACAGTCCGTTAAGCCTCCACCTTTGGCTCAGGTCATGATCCGATAGTCCTGGGATCTAGCCTGTATTCGGCTCCCTGCTCAGCCAGGAGCCTGCTTCTCCCTCTCCCTCTGCCACTCCCCCTTGCTTGTGTGCTTGCTTTCTCTCTCAAATAAAATCCTAAAAAAAAAAAAAAAGAAAGAAAGAAAAAAGAAAAAAAGTTGGACTGTATGATTGAGTGAACAATATAAACTTTTTATTTGTCCTGCAATTTCCCCAGGGGGGTGGGTTGTTTTTAAAATTAAAAAAAAAAAAAAAAGTTTAGAAAAGATACATATCCTACTGGCTAGTATACTTTGACCAGGAGAGAAACTAATTCAGAATCCAGAAATCTGCCTTTCTGCCCTCACTCTCCAAACAATTAGCATCTTATTTGAACCTGAGTTTCTGCCCCTATTGAGAATTTAAGTGGTAGCCCCATGAAGGCTTTGCGAAGAAGAAATAAATAGAAGAAACGATGTCCTTTGCAAGCCTCAGGTGAATCCATTTAGGAAGTAACTGACAAAATAACAGTATTAAATGTAGGTTATTGCATATTTCAAGTTTATTTTTTACCATACTCACATTTATTTTTACTCCATCCCAAGAGAATTAAACGCTCCTAAACCAAGAAAACGCTACAAAACCTTTATAATACTTTCTCATGAGGAATTAAGGAGAAAATTATTCACAAGTCTAATCATGACTCTGCATAACAAGAAAGAACCTGTGAGATGCAGACGCTGGCGGGGGATAGACAATAAGACCATTGGGTGAACTACTTTCAAGTGAAGTGCCCAGTAATATAGTTCCCGCTTACTAAGCAGCAAGGATTCAGTATTAAGAAGGTTCAAAAATTTGACAATTATTAAATAATTACGTCCAATAAGCAATCTATTTTTATGTTCCTGGCCTTTACGTAAATATCCCAACCATTTGAAATTACAAGTCACAAGAGTCGGATATAATAGGTTATTCTGGAAAACTACAAATAGGATAATAAAAGTGTATCTTCATTCAATTTAGGAAGGGCAGAAGTCTGCAAAATGTACCGGTGAGAGGGAATGAATGATTCCATTTGGAGGGAGTTTGGATCCCGGCAAGCACTCGCAAGAACTGGTAGCAAGTGCACGGCAAGTCTAATGAATTTGCAGTTTTGCTCTGCCCAGGCTGTAGTTTGCAAAAACCGTCTGGGAACGAGTACCGGTGCCAAGACATCCAGAAAACGCCAGGATACGCACTACCTGACTTGGGGAACGGTCAGAACACAAGGCACCTGGAGGGCTGCAGACCGAAGACCGCGTCCTTCGCACTGGGCCAGCCTTCACCACACCGGCAGCGTCGGGGTGGGGGTGCCCTAGCAGAGGGAGGACTGGGGCAGGGCGCCCCAAATAAAGAACGCTCGGCGGGTGGCTGGGGGAAACTACCTGTCAACCTTCTCAACCCGCCTCACCTCGACGCTCTGTTCATCCATTGCCTCCGGCTCCCGGCGGGGCCCTCGGCGACCCGCGGAGTCCGTGGTCTGACCTACTGGGCCCCGGCCCGAGGTCGCCCCGTCAAATCGCCGACGAGAACAGCCTGGCGTCCACGTCAGGGGGCTCCGACGACCGCCCCACCTGCGCGCCCCATCGCGTTGGGTTCGGCGCCAGCTACCCCCACTTCGCCATATTTATCCGCGCACCCGCCCTAGGGCGCAGTGGGAGAGGCGAGCGGTGGCCACAGCTCCTTCCTCACCGCTAAGCCGCCCGCCAGCAACCGCGAGGCAGCCTCGCACCACGTGACGCGGGCGCGCGCGTATGGAACTGCTGCTAGAGGCCAGCCGGTGCTGGTCTCCGGCGAAGAAGGTGCTGCAGGGAATTCACAAACACCAACGGTAACCAGGGCAGCTGAAGGCGCGGCGGCGAGGGAAGGCGCGCTGCGCATGCGCGCAGGACGCGGCGTTAGGAGAGCGGAGTGGAGAGAGGCGGGCAACTAGTTCCCGCGGTGCGGGGGCGCACACGAGATTTGGCTGCTAGCTGCCGCAGGGCTGCGTGCCTTTAGCCCCAGTGTAGCGCAGGCGGCGGAGAGCTTGCTGCTACTTTCCGCGTCGCCCCTCCACCCCCACTCTCTGGGAAGGGCGGCGCTCCACCGGTCTCAAATTTAGCGCGGCAAAGACTGGAACCACCTGGAGTGGTGGTGGGACGCTGACTCCGCAGCCACACCCCTAGGTATTCTTACTCCGTGATTCTAAGGTGCTACTCCACGAAATCAACGTCCTCAGCAGCCACTCTCGCTGATTTGGCCAGGTGGACTGTGGCCCGCACCTCTGAGAAACCGTGGTGTGTTAGGATTCGAGGCTAGTGGTTCTTTCCCTGGAAGGAAGCCCAGGTTCCCAGGTTTTGAGCCTTCCGCCCCACCGACTCAGAGCTCCAGATTGTGAAGCCCAGAGCGGTGGTTTCTCATTTCAGGGTTGGGAGCATGGAACCACAAACCGTAGAGGTCAGATTCACAGCACTCCACACTGCATCTCTTGCTGCCCGAGGTGAGCTGTAGCTATGGGACTATCGGAAGTGCAAGGACTGTGTTCAGCTTTACTATGTTGGCGTTGTCTTTACACAATTTTCTGTCATGGGAGGGCCAAAGATAGCAGGAATTGAAGGTGAGACAAAGGGCTTACATCAAATTCTTAATTTGTATTTAATTTTTACTTTGTGGTTTATTGCAGACTGTTACACTTAATCTAGAGTGCACACGTAAAGAATCAACAATAACCTAGAAAAGTTATTAATTATCAAGAGATTTGGACTTTCTTATAGTGGGCAGCAATTTCCTTTTTACTATGTGAAGCATGGACAGGGATATAATTTAGTAAGATTAATCTGTGACTGAAAAGTTCTTTAGAAATTATGGTCGTGATGTTTGCATGCCCCCATCTGCACTAAAACGGTTAATGGTTAAATGGTTAATTTGTTACGTGAATTTTACCTCAATTAAAAAAATTATTTGTGGAACACAGTATTGTATTTGGGATTCAAAGAGTAATGAAAAGTGGAAAAATAAGACAAATTACTACATGTGATAAATACTAAAATAAGTTTTTGTACTAAAAGGTATATTTGCCCAAGAACCCAAAAATGTTTAAATTTATTGCAGTAGTTCATATTAGTGGAAAAACTGGAAAACCTATACAATTAGGGGTCATTGGTTGCAATCACAAAGTCAGATTCTGATTAACTTAAGCAAAAAAGAATTTAGTCCAGGGGTGATGCTAAGCTACCACATGGTGTTGGGAAATCTGTGATCTGCTCCATCAGAATTCCTTAAGGGCCAACCTAATTGCCTTTCCCCACCCACACCTGGACAAATCTTACTTGTCTATTATACAGTCTATCAGTGCCTAGCAATAAGAAAATGGAAAAATCATGTTATATCCATATATTGGATGGATTACAGCTGTTCAAAAGAATAGCATATGTGTGTCATGAAAACATCCAAAATATATTTACAATGAAAAAAACTTACGTGCAGCTGCAGTACAACATATGGTATCAACTTATTTTTGTAAAAAATTTTATTTTTAATTTGTATATATGTACAAACATCTGAAGAGATTGCAGATGATTTCTGGAGAATAGATATATTTTTTAATTTCCTAAAATTAAATTTGTATTAAAGGATAAATTAAAATTAATTTGTATTACTTACAACTTAAGACATAAAACACTATAGTCCCATAGAAAATAATTACCCAGACGAGAAATAAAAGACCTAAATCAGGGTAGTAAGAGTGAAGATAAAGTGGAGGTTGGATACTATAAACATTTCAGAAAGATTTTATTGACTAAGAAGATAAAGGGATGCAAACTTTTTAATTCCAGGTAACAGAACAGTGGCCATTGACAAAATCAGTAAGTACTCGATGTGATTAATTTGAATATTCAGGTAGACATTTTTATTGGAAATTTGGACCTAGATCTAATGGAAGAAGTTATATTTGGGAATCATCCACAAAGAGTCAGTAAATGAAATATATTGAATATTGGGAAACAAACGAATATATAGAGAAGTACGCAGAGGATAGTTTTAAGGATGCTGAGGGAAAGAACCAACATTTAGAACACCACTGTGAGGGAAGTCACAGAGGAAAAACTCCAGGAACTTGTTATGATACTAGTAGTATGATGATAATATGAAACTACTATTTTTTAATTCCACCAATCAACATCACATCCCATAGCCATTCCAGGACAAAAACTTCCTTAATATTAACTGCCCGAGTACTGAAGAAAATGTGTTACTGAAGTGTGACTTATTTCTCTGTAATTTAAAAAATAGGGGTTTTCTGTTCTTTAAATATTCAAACCGTCCAGTACAGTTTTAACTGAAGCTACTCTCCCAACCCTGTTTATCACCTATTACAAGTTTGTTAATGGACAAGTAAAATGCTCATAACAAATTTTTAATTATATGAAAGTATAATTCTGTAACCTGCAGAACTAATATTTGATGCATTTTTCCTAGTCTTTTCAATGCCTCATTTTTATTACATATACAGAAATATTCACTGAGGGATTACTAATTATCAAATTCAAACACTTTACCATTTCATTGTTCTTCACTCATCCTGACACACAGAAGTTAAGTGATTTGCTCAGGAACACATAGCTAGAATTTAAAACCTATTTACATCTCAGACTCCAAGGCCTAATCTTAATTATAAAACTGAAAGCTCTGCTTCTCCTCTCCCCATTTAACATAACTTCAGCATTTTCCAGAACATTAACAATAGTTAAGTTATTGGCAGTTTCACCTCTTATTGTATGGATACACTATGATTTATTTTCCTATTTACCTGCCATTAGCCAGGTACGTGTGTGTACTACTAGTATAAATACGCCTGTGATTAAATCTGTCCCTATGATTACCTCATTGCCAATAGACCTTATTGCCAATAGTTTTTTAAAAAGTTATGAATAGGGCGCCTGGGTGGCTCAGTGGGTTAAAGCCGCTGCCTTCGGCTCAGGTCATGATCCCAGGGTCCTGGGATCGAGGCCCACATCGGGCTCTCTGCTCAGCAGGGAGCCTGCTTCCTCCTCTCTCCTCTCTCTCTGCCTGCCTCTCTGCCTACTTGTAATCTCTCTCTCTCTGTCAAATGAATAGATAAAAATTTAAAAAAATAATAAATAAAAAAAAATAAAAAGTTATGAATAGGGAAATTCACACACACACAGGCAAGCAGCAGTTGCCAATGATCCTCTGATTTCTGTTTCTTAGCTTTCGTATAGAATGAATAATTACAGTAATACAGGCTGAAGGAGAACAAAGGTAGTGTTGATATACAACAGAGACAGTCTAAAACAGCATTTGAAGGCACAGTTCATGTTGCTCAACATTAGCAGGCAGAGGAATACGGGGAAAAAAGTGAGGCTATCACAGAGAAGCCAATTTATTACTACCAAAGTTAGCTTTTGTGGAGGACTACAGGCCACATATTAGCAGTCTCATCAATAATGTAACCATTTTTAATCAAAATTTTCAAAAATAAAATTATATACATATATATAATGTAATACAAATATTTTTCTACCCTTTAATTTCCAAAGCATGCTCATTCACATCTGATAGTATATATATCCTTTCTTGACAGACCAGGACATCTGTGTTATCCCAACTACACAAAAATAGATGCAAAATAGAATTATGTGACTTCCTTGCTTGAAATTATAAGATTAAGTATGTGTGCATATATATTTTTAAATTTCTTTATTCCCATTCCATCCTTTTGGGTAACTTCATTCCTATAATATCTGCCCTTTTTATAGTCTCCTCTCTTGTGAAAGACATCATTATCCAGTCACCCCAGCCAAATCTTCTTCTTCTCCATTCCCCCACCTCTAGTCATTAAGTGCTAACAAGACAGCTTCTTAAATCTTTCTGGAATGGTTCTCTTCTCCATCAGAATTCCCTTTTGCAAGTCCATTTCTTCATAAGTCTGACATGAAAGATTTTAATTGCTCTGCCGCCGTTTGCTCTTCTTCACTCAGTGGTAACAGCTAGAAAGCAAATGACAAAATATTTCAAAATCTTTAAAACATGTTTGATTTAATTCTACTTTTTTATGTTTCCATAAACTCATACTATGTCTATGATCACAAATTTAGGAAGGCAGGGGAAAAAAACAGATTTGCCTATCTATATACAAGATACTTTTAATGTCTGAGCTTTCAAAGAACTTGCAATTAAGTTGAAGAAACAAGACCAATCAAACAGTTTAAGGATTGTAATTTATTTATTTATTTATTTATTTATTTATTTATTTATTTATTTACGAAACAATAGCCATTTTATTATGTTCGTGGTATAGGGATCAGAAATTCAGGCAGGGCATAGTGGGGATGGCTTGTTGATGGTCCACAGAGGAATTCAGTTGGGAAGACTTAGTAGCTGAAGGATGATTAGTATGGCTGGAGTCTGGGATCATCCAATGCTTCCTCACTTATAAATTTAGCACCCAAAATAGGGTGACTTGAAGACTTGGCCCAACCAAGCTCGTTAAGGACTGTAATTTAACAAAACTAAAGAAGTCACGTCTGAATGCCATATTCTAAAAGCATTTTTAAAAAGAAATGTGAATGGGTGCCTGGGTGGCTCAGTAGGTTAAAGCCTCTGCCTTCGGCTCAGGTCATGATCTCAAGGTCCTGGGATCAAGCCCCACATCGGGCTCCCTGCTCAGCAGGGAGCCTGCTTCCTCCTCTCTCTCTGCCTGCCTCTCTGCCTCCTTGTGATCTCCCTCTCTGTGTCAAATAAATAAATAAAATCTTAAAAAAAAAAAAAAAAGAAAAAGAAATGTGAACAAAATAGCCTGGAAATTTCCTCAGAATTGGGGACTTGAGCTAAATTTTGAAGGATAATTAAGATATTTTAGCTGCAAGTAACAGCAACACATTTCAAAATGGATAAATAGTAGAATTTATTATTACACAATAAATACAGAAAAAGGGCAGACCAGGGCTGGTTCATTCAGCAGCTCAATTAAAGACTCGTTTTTCCACCTTATCTAATATCCTTGCTGGTGGCTTTATTCTCAAGATGATTGGAAAAATGGCTCGAGCAGTGCTACACATCACATCTATACACAATGTTTAAAAGAAGTATTTTCTCGGGCGCCTGGGTGGCTCAGTGGGTTAAAGCCTCTGCCTTTGGCTCAGGTCATCTCAGGGTCCTGGGATCGAGGCCCGCATCAGGCTGCCTGCTCAGCAGGGAGCCTGCTTCCTCCTCTCTCTGCCTACTTGTAATCTCTCTCTGTCAAATAAAATCTTAAAAAAAAAAAAAAAAAGTATTTTCTCTTCCCGTGGGTCTCTCAGTAGTGAGGAAACTAACTTCCTACCTCCAAACTTTCCCTCCTTACATGCCATATGGGTTACAAATCCATTCCTGAACCAATGTTAGTTAAAGGAAAATCCATTCCTCTTGCCAGTCAGATACAACCCCGGGAAGCTGAGGAAAGCACCAGCTTTGCCTCAGATACGAGTGGGGGGATGGCACACATCTCAAGAAGGTCAGTCCTATTCGGCAGCAAGGGAGACTAGATGCTGAGAAAACAACCCAGCAGACAGTATGCACCAAGAACAGGTACAAGCAAAAGCAGAGGGACAAAGAAAAGCCAAAAGGCAGTTTTTAAAGGACTTCCACATAGCACTAAACAACAGGCTAGCTAAAATAAAGGGTTAATAGGGAAATTATAGGAGGTACAGCATGAAGAATTAAACAGTTAAAACTCGGGCGCCTGGGTGGCTCAGTGGGTTAAAGCCGCTGCCTTCGGCTCAGGTCATGATCCCAGGGTCCTGGGATGGAGGCCCACATCGGGCTCTCTGCTCAGCGGGGAGCCTGCTTCCTCCTCTCTCCTCTCTGCCTGCCTCTCTGCCTACTTGTGATCTCTCTCTCTGTGTCAAATGAATAAATAAAATCTTAAACAGTTAAAACTCTCCCTAACTATATAGGTCATCTCTAGAGAGACTGCCAAATCTGGAACATGCCATACCTACAGAATAAGAATCTCTAGAGCACTGCTGTCCAGTAGAACTGTGATACTGAAAATATTCTATATCTGTGCTGTCTAATCAGTAGATGAAGAAATGAATTTTTCATTTTATTTAATTACTTTACTTCTTAATTTACATAGCCACATATAGCAACTGGGCTGCCCAGCTGGTTTGGCTAATCAAGCGAACATTTACCAAAAATGTTCACATGGATAAAATGAAAAACAATCATATATGTCTTCCTGCAATCTAAATTGTTACAGAATGTCCCTCTTCTATCTCAAAAACAGGAAATAGTTCTGGAAAGACTTTGTTCTCTGTGAGTCCATGTTTCTCTTTGTGATAACCGTTCAAGGGATTTCAGACCATCCATTTCATAAACTTTCAAAGAATTTTTCCAGGAATTAACCAATCCAAAGCTTGTAGAAAATTTTCTTCCTTAACACAGGTATTTCGGAGCATCAGTGAAATATCACACATTCTTTGTTTTTTGTTTCTCTCTCTTTTTTTTTGACAGAGTGCACAAAAGAGGGGGAGTGGGGAATCTTAAGCAGGCTCCAAGCCCAATATAGAGCCCAACGGGGGGCTCAGTCTCATTACCCTGAGATCACAACCTCAGCCAAACCCAAGAGTTGGACACTTAACTGATTGCACCACCCAGGCACCCCATTCTGTTTTTAATGCCTTTTGAATTAAATTTGTTTTAGGGGTTTGTTTTGCTGATTTTTATTTTGGAACAAATCTATTTCAACCTTAATGGCTTAGGGCACCTGGATGTCTCAGTCTGTTAAGCATCCCACTCAGTTTTGGCTCAGGTCCTGATCTGTCGGTTGGGGGATGGGGTGGAGCCCAGCATGGGTCTCCCTGCTCAGCAGGGAGTGTGCTTTCCTCTGTCCCTCCCCCTGCTCACATAGTCTCACTCTAAAATAAATCTTTAAAAAAAAAAAGCTTTAATGTCTTCATATTAACTAAAAAGATAAGGAAATATATATTCCCTTCATTTCACCTCCTTTTCTGTTCTCATCTCCCTATTTGTTTTTTAGTATTATCAATCCATATGCTATTTTTGAATAGTATCGATTCAAATATATTCTCTATCCTTGCAAGCAAAAAACTATGTACCTTGATAAAGATTATAGCAAGATAATACCTGAACAGCTTTACTTTCTATTTGCTTTCTGTTGTCTATAAATAAAGCACCATTTGCCCTAAATAGGCTTATCTCTTTCTTGTTCTTCATGTTCCCAAAACAATTTAAAGGGCCTTTTGGTTATTTTAGAAAATTTCAGAAGCCTGGACTTAAACAAGCCTTTGGCTTTCTTAAGTATTCTCACAGTTCTGTCCTATGACTGATACACCTTGTTTTATACTTCCTTTATGGGGTCTACCTTACATGTCCTTCAAACTCTGACCTCAGGCAATTGGGAGGCTCAGTCAGTTAAGTGTCTGCCTTTGGCTCAGGTCATGATCCTAGGGTCCTAGCATCAAATGCCACTTTGGGCTCCCTACTCAGTGGGGAGTCTGTCCCTCCCTCTCCCTCTGTGTGCTTGCACACACACTCTCTCTCTCTCTCTCTCTCTCTCTCAAATAAATTAATAAATCTTAAAAAAAAACAACAAAACAAAAACTCTGGGCTCATAGAACTATTTCTGGTGATGGGGCACCTGGGTGGCTCAGCGGGTTAAAGCCTCTGCCTTCAGCTCAGGTCATGATCTCAGGGTCCTGGGATAGAGCCCCACTCAGCGGGGAGCCTGCTTCCTCCTCTCTCTGCCTGCCTCTCTGCCTACTTGTGATCTCTCTCTCTGTGTCAAATAAATAAATAAAATCTTTTAAAAAAACCCACAAAACTATTTCTGGTTATACAACTCTCCACAGATGTCATTCCCTTTTCTTCCACATTTTGATCATGAAAATTTTCTCTAAACTTTCTACTGTCTCATTTTTATAGTAGGTACAAGATCCATTATATCCAACATTCCCCAAAATGGCCATCACTGAATCTAAAATATGATCTCCTTTATCAAGGTCTATAACCAACCTTTCAGTCATATCTCCTTGTTTTTAATTCTGTGATCCAAAGTAAAAGCTCCCTTAGCTTTCTACGTTCAATGTAATTATTGCTCATTGCAGATACTTCTTTTAAGTGAATGAAGATCTTTACAGATATTTAGATGACTGAAATCCTCTATCACTATTATAACTATTTTCTGCACCATTTTTATATATCAGTCAGAAATATAGCATCTTGGGCGCCTGGGTGGCTCAGTGGGTTGGAGCCTCTGCCTTCGGCTCAGGTCATGATCTCAGGGTCCTGGGATCGAGGCCCGCATCGGGCTCTCTGCTCAGCCGGGAGCCTGCTTCCTCCTCTCTCTCTGCCTGCCTGTCTGCCTACTTGTAATCTCTCTGTCAAATAAATAAACAAAATCTTTAAAAAAAAAAAAAAAAAAAGAAATATAGCATCTATTTATTGTATCCAGTGGGGACAATTTTTAGTTAACATTCAAAATAGCATTCTTCTCTTTTTTCACTCACCTTAATTTATCCTGCGCTTCAATAAATTTATGGATTTCTATATAATATATGTTAATATGTGCATCCAGAACTACACCCAGTCTCCTCAAGATTTGTTATGAGCTTCTATTTTCAGGTTCTGATCACCTACCACAAAGAGTATGTAACTTGAGCTGTATTTATAGAAGTTATCATATACATACTTCCTTTGCATTTTACATATTAGTATTTGTCACCACCCTTAATGTTTTAAATTCCTACTTCCTATTCCCTCTGTACCCTTTTTAATTGCTCTTTCCTCCTTTACTCTTCATCTCCCCATGACATAACGTCTGAGTTATATCTAAGGTATCATTTTATACTTTTAATTGGGCACTGTTCTCTTTTCTGCCATTGGCAATATAAAGTATTATTGACCAAATTAACCTCGGTAATCAATCTTTGAGGTTTACTCTCAGTACAAGCCCATAATTCAAGTAACTTAAACCAAATGTAGTTCAGGTTGGCAAATAAATAAATAGATAGATCAACCAACCAACCAACCATGTATATTGCCCCTAACTGCATTTGTGCAATACCCAGGCACAGTTCCTCAATACAGGACTCTAAGAAGCTATTACCAGTTAATTAATTTGACTTGACACCAGAAATAAAAACCTACTGGCCATCTTTTGTTCATATAATTAAGCTCTACTCTCTGATTCCAACTACATACACGCTATATTTTCTTTTGAAAGCCCTCAACTTTGCTTTAATAGTAAATGCAAATTTTACCAAATCCTTCACTAGGCTATTTAAGATCATACTGCCTGAGTCATCAGCTCACATTTTTTTCTTAAAGATCTTATTTATTTATTTGAGAGAGAGAGAGAGAGAGAGAGAGACAAAGGGAACACAAGCAGGGGGAGTGGGAGAGGGAGAAAGCTGGCTCCCTGCAGAGCAGGGAGCCTGATGTGGGACTCAATCCCAGGACCCTGGGATCATGACCTGAGCTGAAGGCAGACGCTTAACTGACTGAGTCGCCCAGGCATCCCTCATTGTTTTGTTTTGTTTTGTTTTGTTTTTTTAACTCTATCATATCTTAAGAGTTTTACACAATCATTGATAGAGGCTCACAATTACTAGGATTTTTACCTGAAATCAGAAGGGAATGGGGAATGGAGAGAGAATGAAGGTCAGGCTTACCCAAGCTCACCAACCCAATTAAAAAAGAACTAAAAAAGTCACTGATATAGATGCTTTCCACATTTCTCAGTCTCACTAGTTCTTACAGGAACTACAAAACTGGAGGATTTAATAAGCACTATTAAGTTTTCTCTTCTAACATGACTATATAATCCAAGATAGCACATTAACCATGTCAAGTCCACAGGCTTCTTTTTCTTAATTTTTAAAAAAGATTTTATTAATTTATTTGAGAGAGAGAACATGAGTGGGAGGAAGGGCAGAGAGACAAGCAGACTCCCCATTGAGCGGGGACCTCAATGTGATGTGGGGCTTGATACAGGGTTCAATCCCAGGACCCTGAGATCATGACCTGAGCAGGTCAGGCGCTTAACCAAACTAGCCACCCACCCAGGTGCCCCCACATGCTTAAAATCTGATTTCTATCAAGTTAAAACTAACTGCTGAATCTCAAAATGAAAGTTAATGGGGATTTATCTTTCAAAAACACACTCAGAATTGGGATGCCTGGATGGCTCAGTCAGTTGAGTGTCTGCCTTTGGCTCAGGTCAACGTCCCAGGGTCCTGGGATGAGCCCTCCATCAGGCTCCCTGCTCAATGGAGCCTGCTTCTCCTTCTCCCTCTGCCATTCTCTCCTGCTTATGCTCTCTGGCTCTCTCTCCCTGTCAAATAAATAAATAAAATCTTAAAAAAAAAAAAAATTAAAACTCTACAAATCCAGGGGCTCCTGGGTGGTCAATCAGTTAAACAACTGCCTTCGGCTCAGGTCATGATCTCAGGGTCCTGGGATCAAGTCTTGCTTCAGGCTCTCTGCTCAGTGGGAAGCCTGTTTCTCCCTCTCCCTCTGCTGCTTCCCTTACTTGTATGCTGTCTCTGACAAATAAATAAAATCTTAAAAAAAAAACAAAACAAAAACCACAACTCTACAAATCCAATTTGTCAATTGAAAGCATTACCTCCAGGTCTGTTTGCTTTTGTAGTTCTTGTATCATGGTCATAGTCTTACTGATAGTAGCACAAATGCGGTTCTTAGTCTCCTTCTGCTCTGCAGCAATTGGTTTAAAGCGTGCATGCAAAGTTTGATATCGAGACTTTATTGCTGACAATTCCTTTAAGAGTGTAACTGGGTTTTTCTACATTAGGAAAAAATATAAAATAGTGAAAAGGAAAAATTAAGCTTCTTTTAAGAATTAAAATAAATACAACACCATCCATCTAATTCTACCATCCATTTAAATGAACACTGTATTTAATTATGCAACTCGGGAAGAGAGGATGGGAGGAGGGGGAAAAAGAATTATAAGACCTAGATCCTAGTCTCAAGGAAATTAAAGCTTAGGTACAGAAATAACACACACATGCACACAAAATAGCAATATTAAAATAAGCAAATAAGGTCACCTAAGATACATAACATTTGATACATATTTCACATTACATGGTATTTTAACAATACAATTCTAAATACTATTCAGAAGGTGATTAAAGGAACTATTTTGATTTGTTCTTAAATAAGACAATTTAAAACTACTTATAAAATTCTTAAACATACTGTCTTGGTGTTAAAGTATGTAGATGTGCCAATTAATTGACCTCACTATACAAATTCATGCCAATTCAAGCAACTTTATAAGTTACACTGGTTTTTCAAATTCATTTTAGAATATAAATAAACACTATTCCGTAAGAGACATTTGTAAAGGGTCCTTTTCACCACTTGGTAATTTTCATCCCCAGATGGTTCCTTAGCAAACACTGTAATACTCACTATTCCAAACATTCTCCACTCCCTCCAATTCCCATGCACTCTTTCTTGACACAAGACCTCACCAACTACTATACCAAGAAAACAGAAAACATCTAGTAGAAACTCCATCTTTCTGCCTTTTCATCCAAAAAGGAAAACATCTATGGACACTCTTACCCTACTCTGCCTATAGGACTACCACTATTATTGTTTCATCCCCAAATCCTCCAGAACCTTCAGTTTCCTATATTTCTATAAACTTTTCAATATCTCCCTTTGCTTTTCGTTTTGCTTTGAAGTTTTTATTTATTTATTTATTTTAGTAATCTCTACATCCAATCTGGGGCTTGAACTCACAACCCTGAGATCAAGATTCACATGCTCCTCCGACTGAGCCAGCCAGGCACCCCTCAACATCTCCCTTTGTACAGACTTCAAATATGAATAGATGTTCCCTATGCTGGGGGGGGGGGGTTAACTCCTTCTGTTGTCACTTCAAAACCAGTTTTATTCTTCTCATTCCATTTCCACCAGCCTACTAGGTCTTATAATAGTAACTTCCCTAATTTAACACTCCATAGACTAGTATTCTTTGCCAAATTATTATAAACAATCAAAAGGTAAGGTTGTCAAATAGCATATAATTTTGACACCCCTCCTTATGCCTCTTTTTCCCTTCATGTTCCTATCTTCTTAAAATGAACTCTTGATTTCTATAAAAGTATACTATCTTGGTTAGTTTCCTATTCTTCAGATTATCTCCTTCAGAGGCCCTATGTCACCACTGTGGCAGAGACTTAGTTTATGGCCCTCTTTTCCCTATTTCCTTGGAGATTTTTCTTTAAGTTTTTGATGATGGAAATAGTTAAAAATGATTCTCACAGGAAGGGGAAAAGAAGAGAAAATCTAACTTAAAAACTGTTGAAATAATTCTGCAAGGAGTGATCAAGACCTATAGCATGAGCAATACAAGTAGGAAAGGGACAAAAGAGAGACCCCTTGAAAACATTTAAAAGATCTTAGTGAGACAGTTGATATGAGCAAAGGAATAACAGATGACACCAAATGCATCATGTAGTATATAAAGGAATGTATATATTAGATGTCTTCTATTCAGTATATATCCCAATGATATTGAGACTGTCCTCTGACCGTCAGAGCTGTATTTCCCATCATGTTTTTAGATGCTAGACATTGTATTGGATGAAAGAAATACAGTAGAAAAACTGAAAAATACAGTTTATAATAACTAGAAGATAGGGGATGGGAAACACAAAAATGAAAACAGGAAAGAAAAAACAAGAAAAATGGAGAATAGATCTAGGAGGTTCAATATGTCACTGAGATAAAAACATAAAAGAGGTTTTCCTCTGAATATTCTTTTCTTATGAATACAAAAGGTAAGTAAAGTTATGAAATTTCAAATGCATGAGAAGACCTATACCATAACCATTAAATCACCATAAAATATTCTGAAAGTTCTAAGAGAGATGGGTTCAGGAAGGGGGGAGGGTAAAATAAGGAGGGAGACACAATTAGAATGGCATCAACTTCTCAACAGGAACACTGAAAGCTAAAAAAACCCCCACAAAACAATGACGTTAAAGTTAAGAGAAAATAATTTCACCTGGAATTCCATACGCAACCAACTATCCATCAACTAAAAGATTAAATAAAGGTTAAATAAAGGCATTTCCAAATAGTCAATATCTCAAAAAGTTAGCCTTTTGTGTACTCTTCCTCAGGAAACTTCTAAAAGATATGCTTCACCTGATCAAGGAAATGAACCAAGAAAGAGTAAGATATGTGATCCAAAACAGAAGTAAAGCAAAGAGAATTACTAAAATGATGTGTAAAGAAATACCAGAAACACAGTCACGCAGGACATCTGTAGAGCAAGAGCATAGATGGCACTGGGAGGGATGTGGAAGAAAATGAAAGTCAGGAATCATGTGATGTGTCAGACAACGTTGACAAGAGTTCTACAGTTGTTAGAGAAGTCTGAGGTTAGAGGTGGCTCAGTCAGTTGAGAGTCCAACTCTTGATGTTGGTTCAAATCATAATCTGGGTCCTGAGATCAAGCCCTACATTGGGCTCTGTACTCAGCCAGGAATCTGCCTGAGATTCTCCCCCTCTCCCCTGTCCCTCCCTTGGCTTGCAGACTCTCTTTCTTGAATAAATAAATCCTTTAAAAAAAAAAAAGGCTGACTGAAATAATGATATATGCATAGAAAAACTAAGGAAATTGAAGGGAAAAAAGAAAAAACAATTATTAGCTCCAGAAAAACTGTATAAAAAAAAGGAAAAGGAAACATAGTATATTACATGACTGATAGAAGCAATATTTGCAGAATACTAACTGCTATGGTCTGAATGAGTCTCTCCAAGTCATTTTTTTAAAAAATTTCTTTTAAGTTTGTTTACTTGTTTAGTAATCTCTAATTCTAGCATGGGCTTGAACTCATTATCTCAAGATCAAGAGTCATACACTCTTCTGATGGAGCCAGCCAAGCGCCTGTCAAAATTCATTTGTTGAGGGGCACCTGGGTGGCTCAGTTGGTTAAGCGACTGCCTTTGGCTCAGGTCATGATCCCAGGATCCTGAGATCAAGCCCCACATCAGGCTCCACCTGCTCTGCGGGGAACTTGCTTTTCCCTCTCCTTCTGCCTGCTACTCCCCCTGATTGTGCTCTCTGTCAAATAAATAAAATCTTTAAAAAAAATTCATTTGTTGAAACCTAACCTGATGTAATTAGGAGGTGAGTTGTTTGGGAGGTGATTACATCATGAGGGGAGAGCCACCATAAATGAGATTAGTTCTCTGGTGGAAGAGGCCCCAGAGAGATCATCCCCTTCTGCTATGAGCATACAACCAAAAGTCTGTGACCCAGAAGAGGCCCCCAACCTATCTATCCTGGCACCCTGATTACAGACTTCCAACCTCCAGAACTGTGAAACTAACTTTCTGTTTGTTTATAAGGTACCTAATCTGTGGTATTTTATTACAGTAGCCCAAGTGGACTAAGTCATAATAATATAAACACTGAATATGGATATAGCAAGAAATTGTGAAGATGGAGGTAAGTATGGGCAGTAAAGTATTTAATATTTGTCTTCCATAGCAAGAAGTTATTTTAATAACAACAGCTAAAATATAGTGCATACTCTGGACCAAACTGTTCTAAATATATTATATATATTACTAATTTTATCCTCTTTCAACCTATGAGCAGATAGTATTATCCCCATTTTATAGACGAGGAAACTAAGTACAGAGGTTAACTGATTTGCATAAGTCACAATGCAGATCTCAGATTTGAACTAGAATAGGCAGTATCTAGGAAATCAATTTCAGATGGGGAGGGACAGCAACGTAAGCATACTATTTTTTTTTTAATTTTATTTATTTATTTGACAGGGAAAGAGAGAGAGAGCACAAGCAGGGAGAGTGGATGAGAGAGAAGCAGGCTCCCCACTGAGAAGGGAGCCCGATGCGGGACTCAATCCCAGGACCCCAAGATTGTGGCCTGAGCCAAAGGCAGTTGCTTAACCAACTGAGCCACCTAGGCACCCCAACACAAGCATACTATTTAGAAGTATGGAGGTAAATACAAGAAGATGCTGAAATAAAGTGGTGGGTGGTAAAGTATGAAACAAGGAATTACTGTTTCATTATATACTACTATTGTGACTTTTCAAATTATTTATAAAAATTAATTTGACAAAAATAAAGGTTTAAAGTTGGGAGGAAAACTGGTATGAAGGTAGAGGAGATCAACCGTGAGGTGATAGTGGATTATGCAAATATAAATGATCTTGTAGGTAATAGAATGAGACTCAGTTGTGAATTCCCAGAGACCTGTACATATAAATCAGAAGAATGATGAATTCCCAAACACAAATTCATAGGGAAAAAAAAAAGTGACAAGAACTAAATTCATTGGGGAAAAAAAATGTAGCCAGTATACTAATCCTTCATGATCTACCAATCTAGGAAAAGAAAGAATTGGTGAACAAGACATAAGGAATAAACAGCCATAGAGCTAGGAGTTAGGATAGGGTAATTAGGCAATTACTATACAACATATTGTTATGACATTAATTGGCTCTAATAAACTTGATACGGCAATGATGAATTCAGGATAACTAGATTTTACAAATTAGCACCATAACACAGACGAAAAAAGTTTTGTGCACATAGCCTGTTCTGTTTGAGTGATTGGCTTCTTGGGAGCCACTGTGTTCTTTTATTAGTGTTTGTAAACTAGCTGCATTTTATTTAATTTTGTCCCTGTAACACTTCAATTCCTTTAGGGTTTTGTTTATTACAAGTGGCCAATCAGGGCGCCTGGGTGGCTCAGTGGGTTAAAGCCTCTGCCTTCGGCTCAGGTCATGATCCCAGGGTCCTGGGATCGAGGCCCACATAGGGCTCTCTGCTCGGCAGGGATCCTGCTTCCTCCTCTCTCCTCTCTCTCTGCCTGCCTCTCTGCCTACTTGTGGTCTCTCTCTCTGTGTGTCAAATAAATAAATAAATAAAATCTTAAAAAAAAAAAAAAACAAGTGGCCAATCATTTATGACAGGTCATAAGAATATACAAGGTGTGCTTGGGTAATGATAGTGCTAATGATGAGAGAAAAGAAAAAAACAATATGGGGCTCCTGGGTGGCTCAGTTGGCTAAGTGTCTACCTTCCGCTCAGGTCATAATCCCGGGGTCCTGGGACTGAGCCTCGCATCGGGCTCCCTGCTCCATGGGGCCTGCTTCTCCCTCTCCCTCTGCCCCCCACCACCTGCGTGTGCTCTCTGTCTATCAAATAAATAAAATCTTTAAAAAAATTAAATTAAATAAAAAGAAAAGAAAAACTAGTATGTGAGCAAAAAGCTCAACACAATTCTTTTAAAAGAAATAAAAGGAAACATGCCATTAGTTGTATTACAAATTTAAAAGACCTACAGGGGGCGCCTGGGTGGCTCAGTGGGTTAAAGCCTCTGCTTTCGGCTCAGGTCATGATCTCAGGGTCCTGGGATTGAGGCCCGCATCCGGCTCTCTGCTCAGCGGGGAGCCTGCTTCCCCCTCTCTCTCTGCCTGCCTCTCTGCCTCCTTGTGATCTCTCTCCCTCTGTGAAATAAATAAATAAAATCTTTAAAAAAAAAAAAAAGAAAAGAAAAGAAAATTATCTTTCCACAGGTAAAGAAGACAGTAATAGAAGCTAGTAGTTTACTGTATCTTTATATCTGATTCCTATATAGAATTGTTGACTCTTATGCAGAATTACTGACAGACTCAAAATCACAGTAGAATAAAGGTAAGTAAACAAAATTATATGTATGTATGCGAATATGAATATACACAGACACATCATAGTGGTTGGTACACAGCAATGTTCACTGAACATTTACTGCCACTGTCACCATGTAGACCTATTAGAAGTTAGTGTAACCGGTTGTTTATTTTCCTCTTTCTTGGAGTATATATATAATCATCAGAACTAATATCAGTAAAATCTACAAACATTAAGATCATGGTTTTCTTCCCAAATGTCACACAAAAAAAGGGGGGGGGATAGTTACTGGATAAATATTATAAGTGTTCGAAGTTACAGTTCTTCAAAACTTGAAACAGAATCACCATATGATCCAGCAATTCCACCTCTAGGTGTGTGTGTGTGTGTGTGTGTGTGTGTGTGTGTAGAACTGAAAACAAGGACTCAAAAAGATAAACATATAGCCAGTATGTAGCAACATAATACCCCAAAGGTGGAAGCAAACCAAGTGTTCACTGATAAACGGATTTTAAGAATGAAGTATATACATATGATGAAATATTATTAAGCCTTAAAAAGGAGGGAAATTATAATACACGCTACACCATGAATGAACATTGAAGACATTACACTAAATGAAATAACCCAGCCACAAAAGGACAGATGTATGACTCCACTTAGATGAAGTACTACCTAGAGTAGTCAAGGTCATACAGAAGAGAGTAGAATGATGGTTGCCAGGGATTGAAGGGAGTGGGGAATGGAGGGTTATTGTTTAATGGGTGCATAGTTTCAGTTTGGAAAGATGAAAAAGTTTTGGAGATGGTGATGATGGTTGCATAACAATGTGAATGTAATTAATACAACTGAACTGTACACTCAAAAATGGTTAAAATGATACATTTTATGTCACATATATTTTACCACAATGGAAAAACAAACTAAGAATGTAAAATACTACAATTGCTTTTGAAAACAATTAGGCAGTTCCTCAAAATATTAAGCATAGCATTACTATATATGGCCAGCAGTTCCACTCTTAAGTATAAACCCAAGAAAAATGAAATGTCTACACAAAAACTTGTACATGAGTGTTTATAGTAGCATTATCAAAACAGCCAAACGGAAGAAACAACCAAACTATTAACTGATGAATAAGAAAATATGGTATAGTCACACAGCCATAAAAAGAAATGAAATGAGGGGCACCTGGGTGGCTCAATGGGTTAAAGCCTCTGCCTTCGGCTCAGGTCATGATCCTGGGGTCCTGGGATCGAGCCCCAAGTTGGGCTCCCTGCTAAGCGGGGAGCCTGCTTCCTCCTCTCTCTGCCTGCCTCTCTGCCTACTTGTAATCTCTCTCTCTCTCTCTCTGTCAAATAAATAAATAAATAAAATCTTAAAAAAAAAAAAAAAGTAATGAAGTGAGGTGCCTAGATGGCTCAGCTGGTTAAGTGTCTGACTCTTGATCTCAGCTCAGGTCCTGACTCAGGGTAGTGAGTTCAAGCCTCACAATGGGCTCCACTCTCAGTGTGAGTCTACTTAAAAAAAAAAAAAAGGAATGAAGTACTGATTCATGCTAGAACATGGGTGAAACTTCAAAACATTCTAGTGAAAAAAGCAAGACATAAAAGCCACATATAGGGAATAAGGGAACAGGGATGCCTGGGTGACTCAGTTGGTTAAACATCTGCTTTCAGCTCAGGTTGTGATCCCAGAGTCCTGGGATTGAGTCCTGCATTGGGCTCTTTGCTTGGCTGGGAGTCTGCTTCTCCCTCTGCCTGCTGCTCTCCCTGCTTGTATGCTCACTCGCTTGCTCTCTCTATCTAACAAATAAATAAATAAAATCTTTAAAAAAAAAAAAAGGCCACATTGTGATTCCATTTATATGACATGTTCAGACAGCAAATCTATAGAGACTGTATAGACAGAAAGTAGATGGTGGTTATGGCTGCACAACTCTGTGAATCTAAAAACTACAGAAATGTACATTTTTAAAGAGTGAATTTTATGGTATGTATATTACAGATCAATAAAGCAGTTTTTTAAGGAAACTTGTATAAGAGAAAGATGACTGAAAGTAGAACAAAGATGAGGGACAGAAGGTGGAGGAAAAGTGGAAGCACCACATGAATTTTTTTTTAAGATTTTATTTATTTGACAGGAACACAGCTAGAGAGGGAACACAAGCAGGAGGAATGGGAGAGGAGAAGCAGGCTTCCCGCTGAGCAGGGAATCCGATGCGAGGCTTGATCCCAGGACCCTGGGATCATAACTTAAACCGAAAGCAGACGTTTAACGACTGAGCCATCCAGGCGCCCCCATGAAATATTTTATACCTGGTACCTGAAAGATACTGACTCTGATGAGTCATGTGGCCAGTCATTAGGTGATATCACTGGACCAAACTGGTTGGTTGATTTTCAGTCAAAGAAAAAAAGAGGAAAAGGCAAAGAAAAAAATCAACACACTTAAGGAGCTAAAACAATTTAAATTATACTCCCACAGAACTCTAGCATTAGAATCAAACAGTAAAATCTGAACATTCACAATGATTTCCCAATTTTATGTAAAATGTTATTTTAAGACTACTATGAAAAATTATATACTAAAAAATTGGACAACCCAGAAGAAATGGATAAATTCCTAGAAACATACACTCTTCCAAAACTGAATCCTGCTGTGAAATAAATAAAAATAAAAAATCTTAAAAAAAAAAAAGAAATAGAAGTTAGAAAAGCTGAACAGACTGACTTCTAACAATGAAATTGAATCAGTAATCAAAAAATTCTTACTGGGGCACCTGGGTTGGTATAGTTGGTTAAGTGTCCAACTCTTGGTTTCAGCTTAGGTCATGATCTCAGGGCCGTTAGATGGAGCCGTGTGTCAGGCTCCACACTCAGCATGGAATTACTTAAGACTCTGTCATCCTTGGAGGCTGGGTGGCTCAGTCGGTTGAGCATCCAAGTCTTGATTTCGGCTCGGGTCATGGTATTGGGGTCATGGGGACAAGCCCCACGTCAGGCTCCACATTCAGCAATGAGGAGTCTGCTTGAGATTCTTTCTCTCCCTCTCCCCCCGCCCCTTCCCCTGCATTCATTCTCTCTTTCTCAAATAAACAAATCTTAAAAAAAAAAAAAAAGACTCTCACCCTCTCTCCTGCTGTCATTTTCTCTCTCTAATAAATAAATAAATCTTAAAAATAAAAACTCCCACCAAACAAAGTCCAGGACCAAATGGATTCACAGGTGAATGCTACCAAACATTTAAAGAGTTAATGCCTATTCTCTTCAAACTATTCCAAAAAACAGAAAAATGAAAGCTTCCAAATACGTTCTACAAGGCAAAATCTACCTTGATTCCAAAACCAAACAAAAACACTACCAAAAACAAACACTATATATAGGCCAATGTCCCTGAAGAACATAGATGGAAAAACCCTCAACAACGTATCAAAAACCATATTCAAAACTATATTAAGGGTGCCTGGGTGGCTCAGTGGGTTAAAGCCTCTGCCTTCAGCTCAGGTCGTGACCTCAGGGTCCTGGGATCGAGGCCTGCATCAGGCTCTCTGCTCAGCAGGGAGCCTGCTTCCTCCTCTCTCTCTGCCTGCCTCTCAGTCTGCTTGTGATCTCTCTCTCTCTGTGTCAAATAAATAAAATTTAAAAAAAGATTTAAAAAAACTATATTAAAAGGATTATTCACCAATCGAATAGTATTTATTCCAGGGATGTAACTATATCTGCAAATGGATCAATGTCATATATCAAATTAACTAAATGAAGGAAAAAATCCTATCATTTCAATATTACAGAAAAAGCATATTACAAAATTCACCATCCATTCATGATAAAAACTCAACAAAGTGAGTTTAGAGAGAACATACCTCAACGTAATAAAGACCATATATGACAAACCCACAGCTAACATCTAACAGCTAAAAACTGAGAGCTTTTCCTCTAAGCTCAGAAACAAGACAAGGATGTCCAATTTTGCCACTTCTATTCAACACAGTACTGGAAGTCCTCTAACCACAGCAATCAAACAACAAAAAGAAATAAAAGGCATCCAAATTGGAAAAAGTAAAACGGTCATTATTTGCAAATGATATATATTCCACCAAGAAACTATTGGAAGTAATAAATTAATTCAATAAAGTTGAAGGACATAAAGTTAATACAATCTATTGCATTTCCATATACTAACCATGAAATAGCAGAAAGAGAAAACAATTCCAGGGGCACCCGGGTGACTTAGTGGGTTAAGCATCCTACTCATGATTTCAGCTCAGGTCATGATCTCATGGGTTTGAGACTGACATACAAATGGCCAACAGACACATGAGAAGATGTTCAATATCACTAATCATCAGAGAAATGCAAAATCAAAACTGCAGCAAGACACCACCTTATACCTATCAAATTGGCTAGCATCAAAAAGACAAGAGGGGCGCCTAGGTGGCTCTGTTGGTTAAGCATCTGGCTTCAGCTCAGATCATGAGCCCAGAGTCCTGGGATCAAGCCTCAGGCCAGGCTCCTTCTGGAGTCTGAGAGTCTGCTTCTCCCTCTCCCTCTGCCCCTAACCCCACTTGTGCTCACTATCTCTCAAATAAATAAATAAATAAAACCTTAAAAAAAAAAAAAAGTGTTTGTGTGGAAGCAGAGAAAAAGGAACCTCCATGCTCTCCTGGTGGAAATGCAAACTGGTCCAACCACTGTGGAAAACAGTATGGAGGTTCCTCAAAAATTTGAAAATAGAAATACCATATGAAACCAGTAATTCCACTACTATTGGGTATTTACCCAAAGAAAATAAACACATACACACACACATAAACACTACATGAAAGAAAACAAAAACACTCTTTGAAAAGATGTATGCACACCTGTGTTTATTATAGCATTACAATAGCCAAGATATAGAAGCAACCTAAGTGTCCGTTGATAGATGGATAAAGAAAATGTGGTATATATGTACAGTGGAATATTACTCAACCATAAAAAAGAATGAGATCTTATCATTTAGAACATGGCTGGAGCTGGAGGGTATTATGCTAAATGAAATAAGTCAGACATAGAAAAGTAAGTACCATATGATTTTGCCTATATGTAGAATCTAAAAAACAAACAAATGAACAAAGCAGAAATAGAATGAGAACAAACTGATAGTTGCCCAGGGGAGGGGATGAGGGGATGAGCAAAATGGATGATGGGAGTACATGGAATAGGCTTCTAGTTATGGAATGAAAAAAATCAAGGGATGAAATGTACAGCAGAGCAAATATAGTCAATGGTATTGCTATGGTATTATTATAGTATTGTATGGTGTGAGATGGTAGTAGCTACAGTAATGGTGAGCATAGCATAATGTATAGAGCTGTCCAATCACCATATTGTACACCTGAAACTAATGTAAAATTGTGTATCAACTATACTTCAATTAAAAGACAACATCATGGGGCGCCTGGGTGGCTCAGTCATTAAGCATCCGCCTTTGGCTCAGGTCATATCCCAGGGTCCTGCGATCGAGTCCCGCACTGGGCTCCCTGCTCTGGGGGAAAGCCTGTTTCTCCCTCTCCCACTCCCCCTGCTGGTGTTCCCTCTCTCACTGTGTGTGTCTCTGTCAAATAAATAAAATCTTAAAAAAAAAAGACAATGTCATTACAGGGGTGTGAGGGGGGGAAAACACATTATTTTAATTTGTACTTCCACCAAAGTCAAAATAATTCTTAAGTACATAAAAATTTTGTCAAACTATATGATATTTCTTATCTGCTGTCAAAGATAAACATTAATGATCTAAGTAGTCAATTGCTATTAACGACAATGCTTAAAAACTATTTGCTTTAAGAAAAACTGTTGGCGTGGCTGAGTGGCTCTGTCAGTTAACCATCCAACTCTTCATTTTGCCACAAGTCATGATCTTGGGGTCATGGGATCAAGGCCCATGTGGGGCTCCATGCTAAGCGAAGAGTCTGCCTAAAGTTCTCTCTCCTCTCCCTCTCTCTCTCTGCCCCTCCCCCAGCTCTCTTTCTCTCAAATAAATAAAGAAATCTTTAAAAAAAATTATTTTTATCTCCATGGGCATGTGTACATGTAGTTAAAATTTTATGGAATGTAAGTGGAGTTAATATTTCAATCAATCTAAAGTTAGAATAACTAAGTATATAATTTTATGCAAAAATCACAGTTCATGTAATAGATTTGTAGTATATCATCATCTTCCTCAGAGAGTATCATCACTGTCATGGTTTTTCCCTTCTTATTTAACAACTGATCTACAGATATCTACATTCCCTCTCAGAATTTCAGAGGCTTCCATAGTGGTTCGTACCTTTGAATTCAGTAATTCTTGATTAAGCATTAAAAAAAAAGTAGCCACACATTTCCTTGACTACGGGTATAATCTCTCTAGTATGCTGTGACCAAGCTTCTAAACACAAAAATATTCTAAGATTCTGTAAATTTAGTACTTAATAATTTAACTTAAAATATACTACTATTAGAAATACTATCAGAAAATCTTTTCATAAAGTAATCTGTTAACAACAGATTTCTTTTGCAGATTACCTTGCCTGCTGTATCAGGATGATTAGTCTTGATTTCATATTCCAGCCTGTATTGAATGTAATCCAGATCAGAGTCAGCTTTCTGGAACTAAAGATCAGCACAAATAATTTTTTTTGTGAACCAAAAGACATATTAATAAACATGATACTATTAATTATTCTTTCTTTTTCCCTCTTATTTTTTTAGTATTTCAGTAATGTGAAATAGACTAATTTTGGAAATATGGAAATAGAAAAGTATATAAAACCTCCATCATCTATAATATGCTCTATTAAAAATTTAAAAACTAGTTAGCATTTTGAAAATTGTTTCTCTATGCACCTCTCTTAGATTTAGAGATTTAGATTTAGCCAAAATCAAGACACCAAGCTACTACTGTCACATATTAATACAAGAACTAACAATGGTTTCCAAAATTCCCAGGGTTGACACTCTCATCAGTGAGGCAGCATTTTTCTACCTTTGGTAGGAAATGTTCAAGCTAAAACACAGAACAAATTTGTTTTCAGGATACCTGCAATTTTACCATTATCTGCAACCCCATTAAATAATGAACTATAAGTATTTGCCACACAGACCAAAATTAGAGACCTTAAAGAGACATAAATTATACAAGGAAAGCTATGTACGGTACATGAGTAGCAGTCTAAATTACCCCAGTTTACTGAACCTGGGTCCCAACCTGGGACCTTGATCTTCAGTAAACCCCGAAGGGAGAATGGAATACTCTGTGACTACCAAAATTCTATCTTTATAACCAAAAACTTTTGGAATAGAAAAAGAAGAAAAAGAGAGTTTTTATTTTTAATTTTTCTTCTAAGAATCTATAGCTGATTTGCATCTCTAATAGCAGAGAGTTGCTGTGAACCGGAAAAACAAATATATTAGTTCTTAATTAAAAATGGTACTTCAAAACAAAACAAAATAAAAATGGTACTTAAAATGTTTTTCAGAAAAGGGCACCTGGGTGGCTGAGTCAGTTGAGTGTTCAACTCTTAGTTTCAACTCAGGTCATGATCTCAGGGTTGTGGAATCCAGCCCTGAATGGGGCTCCGGGCTCTGCATAAATTCTCTCCCCCTGCACCACCCCCCAAAAATAAAATTTAAAAATCTTTTTAAAAAATGTTTTTCAAAAATGAAGACTTTTCATTTGCTTATATAATTTAGATTAGATGCTATGATTAAACTATCCAGTAATTAGGCTTCATTAAGCAGACTAATAATAACTATATAGAGGGATGCCTGAGTGGCTCAGTTGGGTGTCTAACTTCCACTCAGGTCATGATGCTGGAGTCCTGGGATCAAGCTCCACGTCGGGCTCTCTGCTGGGCAGGGGAGTCTGCTTCTCCCTCTCCCTCTGCCCCAGCTTGTGTGCTCTCTCTCTCTCTCATATAAATAAAATCATTTTTTTAAAAAAATTACAGGTAACTGGGTGGCTCAGTTGGTTAAATTGGATGGAGTCCCACATTGGGCTCCCTGCTCAGTGGGGAATTTGCTTCTCCCTCTACCCTTCCCCCTGCTGTGATCTCTCTCTAATAAATAAAATCTTTTAAAAAAATTAAAAATTAAAAAAAATTACTACATATGTGTATGTATGTAAAGAAAATTCCTGGGGCACCTGGCTGGCTCAGTCAGTAGAGCACACGACTCTTGATCTCAAGGGTCCTATGATCAAGCCCCACACTGAGTGTGGAGCCTACTTAAAAAAATTTTCTTTTAATTAAAAAATTAAAGAATATTCCTGTTGGCATAATTTCTCATATTGGAATACACTCAGGGATTAACATTTCCCTTACATAAAAAAGGCATACAAACCTATACTAACATTTGGATGGAGAGTATGAGGATAGGGACAAGGGAGAGGGTAAATCAAATTATTAAACAAAGACTATGCATTCAAGACCTGATTTGTTTAATTATTGAAAAGGACAGTAATTCCATACCTTTATGTATAATTCAAGATGTTATTTAACAGTCTAAAGCATAATTTTTCGTAAAGATTTTATTTTTAAGTAATCTGTGCAGCCTATGTGGGGCTCAAACTCAACACTGAGGTCAAGAGTCTATGTTTGGGCACCTGGGTGGCTCAGTTGGTTGGGCATCTGATTCTTAATTTCGGCTCAGGTCATGATCTCAGGGTCATGGGATCACAACCCCCACCTTGGGCTCCACACTCAGTCAAGGGTCTGCTGAGATTCTCTCTCCCTCTCCCTCTGCCCTCCCACCCTAAAATAAATAAATCTTTAAGAAAAAAAAATACTTTAGGAAAATGGGCAGAAGAGGGGCATCTAGGTAGCTCAGTGAGTTAAGGATCAGCCTTTGGCTCAGGTCATAGTCCCAGGGCCCTGGGGTCAAGCCCCATGTCAGGTTCCCTGCTCAGCAAGGAGTCTGCTTCTCCTTCCTCCTCAGCCCCCACCCCAACCTCCACTCATGCTCTCTCTCTCTCAAATAAAATCTTAAAAAAAAAAGGCAGAAGACATGATCAGACATTTCTCCAAGGAAGACATACAGATGGCAGATACATGAAAAGATGCTCAACATCACTAATCATCAGGGAAATGCAAATCAAACCACAATGAGACATCACTCCATACCTGTCAGAATGGCTAAAATAAAAAACTCAAGAAACAAGTGTTGGTGAAGATATAAGGAAAAAGGAACCCTTTGCACTGTTGGTGGGAATGCAAACTGGTGTAGCTGCTATAGAAGATGGCATGGAGGTTCCTCAAAAAGTTAAAAATAGAACTACCTTACAATCCAGTAATTGCACCACTGAGTGTTTATTGAAAGAATACAAAAACACTAATTCAAGAGGATCCCTATGTTTATTGCAGTATTATTTACAATAGCCAAACTATGGAAACAGCCCAAATGTCCACTGATAAATGAACTGATAAAGAATATGTGATATATGGGGTGCCTGGGTGGCTTAGTCAGTAATTACCTGCATTCAGCTCAGGTCATGATCTCAGGGTCCTGGGACTGAGCCCTGCATCAAGCTCCCTGCATAGCAGGGAGTCTGCTTCTCCCTCTCCCTCAGCCCCTATCCCCTGCTTGTGCTTTTCTTCTCTCTCAAATAAATAAAATCTTTAAAAAAAAAGAAAATGTAATAGATAGATAGATGAATGGAATATTATTTGGTCATAAAAAAGAACGAAATCTTGCCATTTCCAACAACATGGACAGAGCTAAAGAGTATAATACTCTGTGAAATAAGTCTGAGAAAGACAAATACCATATAATTTCACTCATATGTGGAATTTAAGAAACAAAACAAGCGAACAAAGGGAAAAAGGAGAGAGAGAAACCAAAAAACATACTCAATTAGCAAGCAAACAGATGGTTACCAGAGGGGAGGTTGGGGGGATGGGTGAAATAGATGAAATATATGAAGGGTATTGAGAGTACACTTTTATCCTGATGAGCACTAAGTAATACATGGAACTTCTGAATCACTGTATTTTATACCTGAAAGTAATAAAAAGTATAATAATAATATATATTGTAATTATATAATTTATATATTTTACATATATTTATATTTTATATATATTTATATGTTTATATATAATATATAATATAATAATATAAACTATATTAGAATTTAAAAAAACAAAATTTCTATTCTAGAGCCCTTGTTTATGAAACAAATTCTTAAACCTGTGTGTCTGTTGTTTTTGTTTTTGTTTTGTTTTATTTTTAATTTGTCAGAGAGAAAGGGAGAGAGCACAAGCTGGCAGAGTGGCGGGCAGAGGCCGAGAGAGAAGCAGGCTCCCTGCCGAGCAAGGAGCCTGATGCAGGACTCAATCCCAGGACCCTGGGATCATGACCTGAGCCGAAGGCAGCCACTTACCCGACTGAGCCACCCAGGCATCCCCACCGTGTGTGTTTTTAAAGATTTTATTGATTTTATTGATATATTTATTTATTTATTTATTTATTTGAGAGAGAGAGAGAGAGAGAGAGAAAGAGCAACCGGGTACAAAGAGGAAGAAGCAGATACCCCGTCGAGCAGGGAGCCAGAGGAGGGGCTCAATCCCAGGACCTGAAAAGAGGGCAGACACCCAACCAAATAAGCCACCCAGGCACCCTCTACGTGTGTTTTTTAACTTGATATTTTAGCTCTGCTTAAAGTTTAACTACCATAATCCCAAAGACCATTTAACAATATCTTCTTTTCAAGAGAGCTGTTTTGGCTATGGTTTCCTATAATACCTGGAGGTCCACAATATATTAAAATCATCAAACAGTATCAATAATAAGTGGTTCCTGCTTTTAAGTAACTTATATTTTAATAAGATACCAAAGAGTATGCTTCCAATCAATGATATGATGGAGTCAGCTAAATTTTCAAATATGTTTGTAAACCAATTTTTTTAAAAGATTTTATTTATTTATTTGACACAGAGAGAGCAGATCACAAGCAGGCAGAGAAGCAGGCAGAGAGAGGAGGAAGTGGGCTCCCTGCTGAGCAGGGAACCCGATGTGGGGCTCGATCCCAGGACCCTGAGATCATGACCTGAGCTGAAGGCAGAGGCTTTAACCCACTGAGCCACCCAGGCGCCCCTGTAAACCAACTGTTAAATACAGGTATTACTAAAAATTAAATTACATAAATTTACAGGTAAACAAACTATTAAAAACAAATATGCAAAAATAATAACTTCCTAGTTATTTTACTATTATATATGCTTTTGAGAGCAATCATATATATATAGTGAAAATATTATATCATGTGCTACTGTGCATGTCTTCCCAACTCCACTTTTAATAACATCATGCTGGTAGCTTGCAACTGGCCAGGGTGGGAATATTTATACCAGGGAAAATTGGAAAATGCTAAAATCCAGGATTTCCCACCTCCTCCTCCCCCTAGCTGCTTATATGTATACTTACTTATATGTTTATATGTATTACTTACTTCTGCTTCCAAAAGATTTTTTTAACCCCATCCCCCACTTAAGTAAGGGGCCCACATTTCTACTGGAAAAATACTTCAGAAGATAAAATGAATTTCAAACAGACTTTCAAAAACAGGAGAAGGGAATGGGGAGTTATCATTTAATGGGTCCAGAGTTTGAGTATGGAAAGATGAAGAAGTTCTAGAAATGGGTGGTGGTTGGTTGTACAAGAATGTGAATGTACTTTTTTTTTTTTAAGAATTTTTATTTATTTGACACAGAGAGAGAGAGAGAGCAGAAGCAGGCAGAGTAGCAGGCAGAGGGAGAGAGAGAAGCAGGCCCCTTGCTGAGCAAGGAGCCTGATGTGAGGCTCGCTCCCAGGACCCTTGGACCATGACCTGAGCCGAAGGCAGTTGCTTGACCAACTGAACGACCCAGGCACCCCAAGAACGTGAATGTACTTAATACCACCAAACTAAAACTTAAAAAGGTAAATTTTGTTATATATATTTTATCACAAATAAAAATTAAAAAAAAAACAAAGATGGGAAAAACAGCTTGAGATTAGAATCTAATCCTCTGTGAAGAACTGAACAGAACATTTCATGATAATACACGGGAAGGATTTACTTATCAGTGAAGTTGGCTGGCTTGGGAATAAGCACAAAAAAGATAAAAAATACCAATGCAATGTTGAAAATAGAAAAACAATCAAGCTTTTCTGATTCCCTTCATTTTATAAATGACGAAAGAGTCTAAGTGATTTGCCTCTAGTTCTATTTTCATTGCTATGTTTTTTATGCAGTTAGATAAAAGTCTATACATGTTATATAGGACATTAAAGCCAATAAAAGTCACATAGATAGGGGCAGGGAATGTAAAGACTTCAGCTAAAGTTAAAGTTTTTTTTTTAATTTCAAATCTAATACCACTGGTTATAACGTCCATTAAAAAATTCCCTCTGAACACAACCTGATAGTATGGTCCAGAAAATAAAGGTAAAAGGATTGAGCTACGTGGTGGAAGGTCTAGCCCTGGTATCACTAACAAGCTATGTGGCCTTAGGTAAGTCTTCCATCTCTCTGGGTCTCTTCTACTAAATGAGAGAGTTGGAAATCTAAGGTTCCTTTCAACACTAATATTCTATTGTTTCATAATACTACATATAAACCCAAGTTTAATTTATCAAATGTTAAAATTTAGAAAAGATAAATTCCCTTCTTCTAAGATATTAAAACTTGACATTTGAGTTTCAGATTTTAATGTTTATAATAAGAACTAGCTTCTACTATTTGTTTTCTTCCTAAACAAAGACGACTGTTGCTTCAGTTTCAGCTATATAGTTTCTGCAACCTGCCCATTGTTCTTCCCAAACACCAAAACCCTATAAGCAATATTGCACTACTCAGAGCTAGTTACACAGCAGAGACAATATCTATAGGGTTCTAGGATCTGGTCATAAACAGAAAATTTTTTAGTCACATGGTAGGAAATTTGCTGATCAATTATATAGGCTCCAAGATTCATTAGCCTCTGATTAAGGGAGCAAACTGATGATGAAAAATTTCATTCACAGCCCTCTTCAGTTATAAATTTGTCTCTTAAAGCCCAGTTTACAGTGAGGTTGCTCTTTAATTAATTTTAGCTACCTATCTTATTTTTAGGAACATCAGAATGTTTAAAATAAAACTAGTGAATTTTTTTAGAGTGGGGGGACAGAGGGAGAGCAAGAGAGAGACTCTTAAGCAGGCTCCTTGCTCAGTACTGAGCCCAAAGTGGCACTTGATCTCATGACCCTGTCATGACCTGAGCCATCAAGAGTCAGACACTTAACCAACTGACCCACCCAGGCACCCCAAAACTAGTTAATTTTTTAAAACCCAAGACATTCATATCTCAGAAGCCAGTTTTCTTCTAAATCAGTAATAAGAATAAATGGAAACTTTTATACCCATCTGACGAGTGATAAATAAAATATGCAATTTAGCTAGGAAAATCCATTGAAATCAACATTAAAGCCCCCCAAACAGCCAAATTACATTCTGCCAATTGGACATCCTTGGAAACAGACTGGAACTGTAAGGAAGATACTATATAAACAGGAAAAGGAATAGTTTAGGAAATAATTTTGACTTTTAGAGTATGCTACTTATTGCATAAACATATAATATTCTGTCCGTTATACTAGTTTTTATTATAATCAGCTTAACACATTATACCACTCAACTATTTGGCAGCAAGAAGAGAAGAACTACAGACCAACTTAAAAATACTTCTTTTTGGGGTGCCTGGGTGGCTCAGACAGTTAAGTGGCTGCCTTTGACTCAGGTCAGGATTCCAGGGTCCTAGGATCGAGCCCCTCATTGGGCTCCCCACTCGGTAAGGAGCTTGCTTCTCCCTCTCCCTCTGCCTGCCGCTCTGTCTACTCGTGTTCTCTCTCTCTCTGTCAAATAAATAAATTAAATTAAATTAAAAAAAATACTTCCTTTTAACAAACAACCTATAGATTCTTACTGTCACAATACCACTCCCTTTCAAAAGAACGAGTGCTCTAAGAAAAGCAAACACATCCTCATGTGAGTGAGTTTGCCTCAACAGCATCAAACCACAAGAAAATGAAAAAATAAGGCAATCTTGCTTATGATGAGAGAAGTTGGTAGAGGTACATTCTAGACTTAGTAGCTAGGCTTAGAAATACATTTTCCATAGAAACATCGTTTTAAGGGAGAACTTAGTACTTCCAGATCTAGGTTAGCAATATTATCAACCAAAGAAACGAATACTTAACAAATACACCCCTTTCTTTACATTTTCCTCTCTCCAAATGCAGATTTAGAAACACCTTTATCTACTCTCATTTTATTTTGTTCATGGCTCTAGCTTACCATTTCATTTATTATATTATAATCATTTGTCTGCTTGATAGTGTTACTCCTTGATTTCAAATGTTTTGCTGGCAAGAGCCTTTTCTTCCTTTTTATATCCCCTAGCATTTAATATACACCTAATGCTCAGTGACAAAAAGGAACAGAGGAAAGACCATTCATTCCTTTGAAGAACAATCTGGGAACCCAACCACTCTCTAAAGCCTGTTTTAAGAAATATTAAAAAAAAAAAAGTTCCGAACAAGTTGAGGGCCACCCCAAATGTATACACGATTGAAGGGTTGAACTATTATCTAGTCTTTTCCAGAAAGAACACATATCAACGCATCTCTGGAACAGGTAAGCACTAATATGCACAAGCATCAGTTTGCACATGTTATTTCCAGCAAATAGCAACATCAAAGCAGAAGAAAGTGAGCAGAAGCTTCATCAGTTCCTCATCTGCAGGCTTTTATGAAACAATTACTAGAGTAGTACACAGAAGCAAGCCCCTGCCTGTAAAAGATTGGTTTTATCAGTTGAATGTAGTCTAACTTCTTTAAAGCTTTCAGGATCCTAGACTATTTAATGTTAATTGTGCTATGGACACATAATGGACTACAGGGAGAGATTTTCCTCATATACTGAACAAACTTGATTTAGAAAAAATAGGGGCACCTGGGTGGCCCAGTCAGTTAAGCATCCCACTCTTGGTTTTGGCTGAGGTCATGATTTCAGTGCCACCGGATGGAGCCCTACATCAGGTGCTGTGCACAGCACAGAGTCTACTTGAGACTCTCTCTCCCTCTCCCTCGGCCCCTCCCCACTGTGCTCTCTCTCTTTCTCTAAAATAAATAAATAAATCTTAAAAAAAAAAGTTAAAGATATACGTGCAAAAAAATCTAAAATCCACAACAGAGACATAATCATAAAATTATAGGGTTTTTTTTCATCCATCTTCTAATTAAATTACATGTATGATAACTATTTAAAGCAAATTTTGTAAGTATAAATGCATTCTGGACTCAATCATACTTCAAGATCACTGGGGTCAGGGCACCTGGCTGGTTCAGTCAGTGGGGCATGTGTCTTTTGATCTCAGGGTTGTAGGTTCAAACCCCATGTTAGGTAGAGATTATTTAAAAATAAAATCTGTATTAAAATTTTTTCTTAAAAGATCATTGGGGGTGCCTGGGTGGCTCAGTGGGTTAAAGCCTCTGCTTTCGGCTCAGGTCATGATCTCAGGGTACTGGGATCGAGGCCCGCATCGGGCTCCCTGCTCAGCGGGGAGCCTGCTTCCCCCTCTCTCTCTCTGCCTGCCTCTCTGCCTCCTTGTGATCTCTCTCCCTCTGTGAAATAAATAAATAAAATCTTAAAAAAAAAAAAAAAGAAATCATTGGGGTTTCCCAATGCCTGCAGACTTAATTCCAACTCTTAGTATAATTCTTCACAAGATGACATTAACATGCTCCCCACAGATGCTTCACATTTTATACCTCAGCCACACTGAATTGCACTGTCCCAAATATGGCAGGCTATTTTTTAAAATCACTGATCTCTAATAGTGCCTGGCAAACAACACAGTTCAAATATTATATTGTGTAATATATAGAAAATAATATTGTATAATATGTGTATATAAAATACTCATGATAAATCATCTTAAAATTATAAAGTCAGAAAATGTCATCAAGGGCGCCTGGATGGCTCAGTGGGTTAAAGCCTCTGCCTTCGGCTCAGGTCATGACCTCAGGATCCTGAGATCGAGGCCCGCATCGGGCTCTCTGCTCAGCGGGGAGCCTGCTTCCTCCTCTCTCTCTGCCTGCCGCTCAGCCTACTTGTGATCTCTCTCCCTCTGTGAAATAAATAAATAAAATCTTTAAAAAAAAAAAAAAAAGAAAGAAAATGTCATCAATATGACAAAACAGCTGCATTCCTATTATTAGAGAACACAAAATAGTGGACATACTTGAAACAAAAACTTAGTATAATCTTGAGTGAGTACATGTTTGGCAGGAATTCTTACACATATAGTGAAAAGGACAGAAGATTAATGATGTGTGGCCACTCAATTTCAAATACTTTCAACCTCTGAACAGCAGATATTCTTTACTTCTTTTTAAGATTTACTTATTTATTTTAGAGAGAGAAAGAGAGAAAGCATGAGTGGGAGGGGCAGAGGGAGAGAGAAACCCAAGCTGACTCCAGGCAGAGTATGGAGCCTAACACAGGGCTCGATCTCACAATCCTAAGATCATGACCTGAGAGGAAACCAAGAGTTGGACATTTAACCAACTGTGCTACCCAAGTGCCCCTGAATAGCAGATATTCTTAATAAGGGGCCCATGATCCCATGGGGGCGAAGGTGTACAAATTCCTGCTTACTAGTTAGCAAGTTAATGTATCTGTGTACATTTTTCTGGTGAGGTGGAGCTCCTCTAAAAATCCATGGCATAAAGGGGGGGAAAAAAGAGATTAAAAACCATCACCTTAAGAGAAATGTAGATTCTGTCTTAGGGTCAATAACAAGGTAACAAAGATTCCCAAATGAACTTAACATCTGTACTCCTGGATGGAGCACGGGGAAAAATGGAAAGTACAGTAAGTACCAAGAGATAGTCTGCTTTTTTGTCATTCAAAAAAAAAGTGTGATTGCTTTTGAAACCCAAATACTAAGCATATTGCTAGGTACAGAAAAGGCAGATACTGTCCTCTCCTTATTTATTTATTTTTAAATTTTTTTTTTTTTTAAAGATTTTTATTTATTTATTTCACAGCGGGAGAGAGATCACAAGGAGGCAGAGAGGCAGGCAGAGAGAGAGGGGGAAACAGGCTCCCTGCTGAGCAGAGAGCCCGACGTGGGCCTCGATCCCAGGACCCTGAGATCATGACCTGAGCCGAAAGCAGAGGCTTTAACCCACTGAGCCACCCAGGCGCCCTAAATTTTTTTTTATTCCTCTAGTACTAGCCTGTCCTAGTAACATTTACTGAAAGAAAGTATGAAGTACTGTCATTTACAGTTAGGCAGATTGAGTGGGGAAAGGAGGCATTTGTAAAAGTTATTCAACTCTCATATATCCTAACAAAAATAAATTGCTCTAAAAAGTTAAATGTATTTTACAATCACTGTCACTACATGAAAATCTTAGCAAAAACTGAGTCATTTCCTCACTTACGAAATGAGAAAAACACTGAATCAAAGAATCAAGGATTGACTTATTCAAACTTTTAAAATGCTCTACTGACTGAGCCGGCCAGATGCCTCTCAATTCACTTCTTTAGAGGAAAGAAATGAGGTCCTCAAATTAAGCAGTTTTCTTCCCTCAGTCCCTTGCCATGTAATGTCCTACCTGATTAAAAAACACAAAATCCTAACCAGTGCTAGAACTGCCCACAAAAGTATGTTAGGAAATTAAAAGCCAAAGAAGAGGAAAATAACCACACTTTAGGCCAGGCGAGGTAACTCAGATTTTATATATAAAATCTGGGAATAAAATGGTTTTCTCATAAGCAGTCATGTTCTTCATTCCCTACCAAATGATATCTCAGGCATGGACTCTAATAATAGAGATAATAGATAGATAATAATAAATATTTCTTCCCTCTGGTATCCATTCTCCTGGCTTTTGAGGACATTTACTTAACAAATAGCTTAAATTTCCCCTGAAATTTCTGAAATTTATTTAGAAGACATGTTATAACACTTCTTGCTCTAATTTTAAGATATAGAGCAGTAGTTGAAATCACACTAAGCAGGTTATGACAAATTTATAAACAAGACCTATACACTGAAAACTACAAAACACTGTTGAGAGAAAAAAGACCTAATAAAGAGAGAGATAACATTCAAGCATCAGAAAACTCATTACTGTTAAACTATCAATTCTCCCTAAATTGTTTAAATTGTTCTCTAGATTCAACATGATCCCAACCAAAATCCCAGAAGGGATTTTTGATTGTTTTTGGTTTTGGTTTTGTTTTTGTAGAAATTGACCAAAAAAAAAAAAAAAAGCTTATTTGGAAATACAAAATAATTTAAAAGTTTTAGAAAACTTTTAAAGAGCAAAGTTTGAGGCCTTACACTAGATGATTTCAAGACTTACTATAAGAGACAAACCATTAGAGACTCTTAACTATAGGAAACAAAGTGAGGGTTGCTGGAGGGGTGGTGGGTGGGGGATGGGGTGATGGGCATTAAGGAGGGCACTTCACGTAAGGACACCGGGTGTTATATGCAACTGATGAATCACTAAAACCTATCTCTGAAACAACCATGACAAGAACAAAAGACTTATTATAAAGCTACAGCAACCACGACAGTATGATATGACATAATGGAACAAAACAGAGATCAAAAATAAATACACCAGCCCTTTTACAAAGATGGCACTGAAAGCTAAGAAGGAAGCCCCTGCCCCCGCCCCACACCCGCAAAGCTGAAGCCAAAGCAAAGGCTTTGAGGGCCAAGAAATCGGTGCTGAAAGGCATCCACAGTCATAAAAAAAAAGAAGGTCCACACGTCACCTACATTCCGACAACCCAAGACTCTGCGTTTCCAAAGGCAGCCCAAATATCCTCGATAGAGCGCCCCCAGGAGAACAAGCTTGATCACTATGCCATCATCAAGTTCCCCCTGACTACTGAGTCAGCCATGTCAGAAAACAGAAGACAACAGGGCGCCTGGGTGGCTCAGTGGGTTAAAGCCTCTGCTTTCGGCTCAGGTCATGATCTCAGCGTCCTGGGATCGAGGCCACATCGGGCTCTCTGCTCAGCAGGCAGCCTGCTTCCTCCTCTCCTTGTCTCTCTGCCTGCCTCTCTGCCTACTTGTGATCTCTCTCTCTCTCTGTCAAATAAATAAATAAAATCTTAAAAAAAAAAAAGAAAAAAAAAAAGAAAACAGAAGACAACAACACACTTGTGTTCACTGTGGATGTCAAGGCCAACAAGCACCAGATCAAACAGGCTATGAAGAAGCTCTAGGACATTGATGTGGCCAAGGTCAACACCTTGATCAGGCCTGATGGAGACAAGAAGGCATATGTTCCTCTGGCCCCTGACTATGATGCTTTGAATGTTGCCAACAAGATTGGGATCATCTAAACTGAGTCTGGCTAAATCTAATTCTTTTCACCATTAAAAAAAAATTAAACAAACAAACAAATAAATAAACCAGGGTGCTTAGGTGGCTGAGTCAGTTCAGTGACCAACTCTTAATTTCAGCTCAGGTCATGATCTCAGGGGTGTCAGAGCACAGTGTACTTGAGACTCTCTCTCTGCCCCTCCCCACACTCACACGTGCGTGCTCTCTCTCTTAAATAAATAAATAAATAAATAAAATCTTTAAATAAATTAATAAACCAGTCCATACATACACGTTCAACTGATTTGTTACAAAGGAGCTAAGGGAAATTCAATAGGGATATGATAGTCTTCAACAAATGGAACCAGAACAGAGGAATAACCTTATGCAAAACAAATAAATGAATGAAAAGACCTTTTACTCTAACTTTATACCACATACAGAAATTAACTCTAAATGGACAAAGATCTAAACATAAAATCTGGGGCGCCTATTGGCTCAGTCGGGTAGGAACCCAACTCTTGGTTTCAACTCAGGTCAGGAACTTGGGGTCCTGGGACCAAGCTCCATGCCAGGCTCCACACTCAGCAGGGAGTCTGCTTTCCCCTCTCCCTACTCACACACACTCTCCCTCTCTAAATAAATAAATTTTTAAAAATAAAATAAATGGAAAAACTATAATCTTCTAGAAGAAAACATTTGTGACCTTGAGTTAGGCAAAGATTTCTGAGCTAGAACACAAAAAGCATAATCTGTATCAGAATAGATGTATAAACTGGGCTTCATCAAAATTTTTTATATGAGAGGGCAAACAACAGAAAAAATTAAAGGACTCTTATAATAGTTAAAAAGACAAATGTCTTGGAGGTGCCTGGGTGGCTCAGTGAGTTAAGTGGCTGCCTTCAGCTCAGGTCATGATCCTAGAGTCCTGGGATCCAGCCCCACATCGGGCTCCCTGCTCATTGGGGAGCCTGCTTCTGCCCCTCCCCCCTGCTCATATGCAGGCACTCTCTCTCTCTCTCTCTCTCTCTTTCCCTCTCAATTAAATAAATAAAATCTTTTTAAAAAGGACAAATATCTCAATTTGAAAACAGGCAAAAGATTTCAACAGTTATTCACGAAAGATATTCCAACTGCAAATAACCACATGAAAAGACAGTCAATATCATTAGCCTTTAAGGAAATGAAAATTCATATAAATGCAAATTCAAACTATAATTCAAACTCTTGGTTTTGGCTCAGGTCATAATCCTATAGGTATTGGACTGAGCCCACATTAGGTTCTGTGCTCCATATGGAGTCTGCTTGGGATTCTCTCTCTCTCCCTCTCCCTCTGCCGCTTCCCTCCCACTGGTGCTCACTCTCTCTCTAAAATAAATAAATAAATCTTTAAAAAAAAAAAAAAAGACTGACAATACCAAGATATCAAATGTTGGAAAGGATGTGGAGAGACTGGAACCCTAAATCATAGCTTCGGTAAATATTTTCAGTGATTTTTTTATGAGATGAAGCATACATTTTTATCATGCTATCCAAGAGAAACAAAAACACTGTGTCCAAACAAAGACTTACACTACAATGTTTATAACATATTTATTCATAATAAGCAAAACCTGGAAACAACCCAAAGTTCACAATATGGTAAATGGATAGTTTGTGATAGTCTATACCAATGAAATACTACTCAACAATAAAAATGGTCCAACTACTAATATGTACAGCGACACAGATGAATCTCAAAAGCATTGTGCCAAGTGCAAGAGGTCAGGCGCAAAAAACTGCAAGCTATAAATGAGTCCATTTATATGAACTTCTAGAAATGGCAAAACTAGAGATCAGTGATTGTCAGGGAGCTTGGGAGGAAGAGGCTGACTGCAAAGGGGCATAAAGGAACATTAGGTGATGGAAATGTTCTATATCATGTCTGTGGGAGTGGTTACATGATTGTCTACATTTGTCAAAATTCATCAAACTGTACAACTAAAATTGGTAAGTTTTATTGTATGCAAATTATATCTCAAAACTGATTACAAAAAAAGTAATGGATTCATACTTTATTCTATTTCATTATTACAAAAAAGAACTTTAAAACAAGCACTCTTAAATTTGAAATTCAAGCATAAACTACATAGCATACAAAATTAACACCAATTAAGATTTGGGGCAAGTTATCATATGAAATATGCAACAGAGACTGTTTCCATCACTTACTAATTCACCTTAAAACTCAGTTAAAGAAAACCCAAGATATTCCAGAACCTATCCAAATCTGTTACAGAAAGAAGAAAAATACAACTACTCATTTAAACAAGTCATAACAACTTCAGCTATAAAAAAAGTTACCTCAATGTGTTTCATAGTGCATTAATAATGATAGTGAGTTTTTCAAATTATGACTTCCTAAAACATATACTCAGGGTAATAAAATTATACACTTTTCAGCAACAAAGATTGTGGTAGATTACTCACAGATACTGAAGAAAGATGTAAGGCAAGAATCAAAATTCTGGTGTGCATTCTGCTTTCAGATGCTTTGACAATACTATTGCACTGCTAGCTGTAAAGTACAGTAGTGCAATAAAGTCAGAGCATTCGTTAGCAGAAATTGGTAGGAAAAGAAAACAAAAGCATCTTGCATCAGTTGAAGCTTCAGTGTGAAAAGAATTTAAAGAAGGGCTGCCATTTTGGACAGAAGACATCCAAAACCTAAGAACATGTATATCAATGTTAAAAAGAAAGAATCGAACTTAAATATCAGAATAATAGTTTTCTGATGACTAACCTATGATTAATATTTAACAGAAACATATAAAAAGGAATTTTGTAAATACATTCTAAGCTTCAGAAGTTATTGATATGGGTATTATTAATACCTTAAAACTAGTATTAACAAAACTGGTTATAATTACTACTAAGGCAAAATTGTGAAAAATATTTGTCTTGCTGAGATGTGTTGGTTAGCTCCCCCCATTGCAACTGATTAAGTAAGAATATCAGAGGAAACAAATGAAAAGTAAAACAAGTTTCCCATCTCTAAATACCCAATCGATCTTTCTGGAATATAAACTACACTAAACTCAATCCCAGCGTCCTAGAATTGAGCCCCACATCCCACGTCAGGCTCCCTGCTCAGTGGGGAGCCTGCTTCTCCTCATCCCTCTGCCTGCTGCTCCCCCTGCTTGTGCTCTCTCTGTGTCAAATAAATATATAAAATATTTTAAAACATAAAATAAATACACTAAACTCTAAAAAGCTCTTAACCATCTTATGGTTTTTTATCTCAAAAATTTACAGATTCTCAGGGAATTAATGTGTCCTAAACAAGACCCTACCTAAGGGAATACTATGGAAGGGGATTTTAAATTTTCAGTTAACCCCTAAAGATCTTAAACATAGGAGGAAATCATCTCCATTTCCTTCAAACATACAAACATCAAGGAGGAAATAATAATGGTACAGGAGAAGGTTCTGAGATTAAGTAAACAGGTTTTCTTGGATTCAAGCCAATTATCATTATCCTAACCTTTTAACTGGTAAGAAACCATTTAAAAGTCAGATGTAAACCCCAAAATAGAAAAAGTATCATAGTATCACATTGCACTTTTGCACAATCACTAGTACTACCACAAAAGAACACTGGACAAATACATTCAACCAGTAAGTGAAAGGAAAAAAAGTTAGAGAACAAAGATCACCCCACAATGAGCTTTTTCTCCCATTATTAATGTTGATTGATGGAAAAATACTTTCCACTATTTATAGGAAACTTTCTTTAAATAGTCTAGTTCAGCTATTTAGATTCAATTTCCTAAAAAATAAACTCAAATTCAGGACAGCTGGAACATGAGTGACCTGACCTCAAATCCTAAGGCCACATAACTCAGGTATTAAATAGTTCAACTCTGCTAGCCAAGGATCAGGTTTTAAAGACAAGTACTTCAGAGACAGATGTTTAATTTTCTGAACTGGAAGTTAATTCAAACAAGAAAACTATGAAATATTTTTAAAATAAGAGGACCAGGCTGTATGCAAAGTGAGAATACTTTCTTTTCAAAGTTAAATAGTATACATTCTCTTTCACTTATTAAATTTGCAACATTAGTTTCTCAGCAAATCCTTTATTCAAGTAATGTAGAACCAAAACTCAGAGAATTGGACTTTATTATAGGAAATTATTTCTTTCCAATCTTAGAAACTAAACTAATTCATAGATAAAACATTTTAAAGCACATGGCAAATCTGAAGATGAGATACACCATCCTTTACTATCCAATCAACAGAAAGCAGTAATAACAAAACTATAATCATTCAAATACATTTTAAAATCCTGATGAGTAGGGAAACAAACTAATAACAACTAATAACTTGAGGGGGGGTACCACTAGGTTACCTGCAAGTAATTTAAGAAGACCTGTTTTCTTCCTCTCTTACAAAGAATTTTTTAAAAACCACCCCATCATTCAAACACCTTAAAGTTTAAGAGTATGGCTACCTGACAGTTTTCTAAAACCTTTTCTCAAGATGTACACTTAATCATTTTCTTCTTAAAATGCGTTCAATCTAAAAAAAAAAATCCTGTGAGAATATTGACGCTCATGCAAAGTCCAAAAAAAGGCTTAATTGGTACTCAAAAGTAAACAGCCAACTTGAGCGGGGAGAAAAACTGTTAAAAGCAGAATCAGTACCATTTAGCATCTTAAAATTAGGCAGAAATATCCATCCAGAGGGAGGAATTCAGAATGGGGAAAAGGGCAAGACAGTGTTAAACATTTATGCCTGTTGACAGAATCACACCAGGATACTTGACATGTTTTGGGTTCTTCTGTTTGTTTAAAGACCATTAATGATAAAAATAACAAAACTTTAAACTAAAAGTTCATTATGACAGGTTCATTATGACAAGCAACAGAAAATTCTTCCTTCTTCACTGCCATCCCACCCCACACCATTCCCCACAGACTCCCACAAAGAAAATTAAAGCTCAAAATTGTCAGAATCAACTGAAAGCCAAAAAAAACAAAAAACAAAACAAAACAAAAAAATCAACTGAAAGCCTTCTAGTAAAATTTGTGTATGAGAGGCACTATAATTCATTAATACATCAGAAGAAAATAATAAGATATATCAAGCTCTCACATTTTCTAGAGGTGGGAATGGGGGTGAGTGTGGTTGGTACTCAGTTTCTTCCAGGATCACTACAAGTGTTGATGTTGAAGCGACCCCAAGGTTCAGCTTGGAGAAAGCAGCACTGGCATAAATGATACCTAAGTTGTAAAGCCAGAGTATGGTAGGGGCAGGACGGCGGACTGCGACAGAAGAGAAAGATTTGGGCTTTTTTACTTAATTCTGTTATTTTTTTTTAACAAAAACCCTAAAGGAGTTTAATGATGGGCGCGTCCTCCAAATTCCACATTTTAAAGAAAGCCAGCCCAATTCGCACACGGTAATGCAGGGGGCAAAGGACTGAAGATAGAACAAGGAGAACTAAGATGAAAAAAGCGCGGGCGATCAAGCTGGTAGTCTAAGAATGGGAGGAAAGGAATAAAGACGACAAGTGAAGGAAGGACCCATAGAAGAAAACTAGGACAGCCCTTCAGCTTGGCGCCTCGGAACAGGCCAAGCAGCAGCGGGATTCCTTTCCAATTATTTGCCCCCGCCCCCTACTTTCATAAATGAATGAAATTCGTCAACTCAAGAGCAGGGTGCCTTCCATGTCCCAATTCCTCCCGTGCGTCAAGAAAGGAGCTGAGGTTCAGGTCCCCATCGCTCACACCTCTCCCCCACCAAGGACTGCCGCCTTCGAGCCAAACAGAAACGGGTCTTGGGGCTTCCTTGGCCGCCAGGAAGTTCTGCACACAAGTCAAACCGTTCTCAGACTTTCTCAGCCCGCCTTGGAGAACGTGAACGGTTCTGCCCTAATGGGATTTCTCTCCGCCCCCCTCGGTTGATTCCCCACCCCACCCTCCATCCCCCTTTCTTGGAGCGTGAACGACCTCTCCCCTTCTAGGGGCGTTCAGTCACTTCTTTTGGGGGGAACGCATAGAACGCTGTCTTCAGGAGCCACAGCTCCTTGGGGAGCGGAAAGGTAAGGGCAAAGAACAAGGAATTCCAAAGGCCCGGCTACACCAGCATCTCCCGCCATTTCCCTCACGAGTTTCCCGGATGTAACCCCTTCCCCCGCGGCGGTTAAAAGAGACCAGGCGGCGGCGACTCCCTTTGATACAAGAGGAGGGAACTCGAATATGGTTCAGCTTCTGCCGCCCATGGTTTCCGGCGACTCACAATTGCATCCCACCTTGGAGGCCATCCGGGAGAAATAAACTACCCAGCAGATCTCCTTCACTTCACACTCACCATCAGCTCCAGCTTATCGACCTCCGCCTCCATGTTGAATAGTTGACATTCCTCAGACCGCGGTGGTGCTTAAGCTGCAAACCGTACTAGCACTGAGAGTCTCTATTGGACAGCTGTCACTCAACGTCTCACATTCATTGGTTCCTCGGGTTCACTGGCGCCCGCCCATTGGCGACTGGGTAACGCCCCTCCACATGAAACACTTTCTCCAGTTGGGCAAAGACACAAAACGCTGCAGGAGGATTGGCTGCTGTGCACTTTTTTTTTCCATTGGCTGCACCCCATCTCTACTTTCAATTTCATAGTTAGGGCTCCGCAGAGAGGAGCTTGCGATTGGTACCATCGGAAGAAGAGCCAACCAGTTACACAAAAGCTTCCACAAACAGCATAAGAGACGTGACACACCTTCTTCGGTCTCCTGCTTCCCCTCCCCTTCGCTCCCTCCTTCCACTTATTCATACCAAAAGCGCCTCAGCTTTCATTGGCCAGCGCCTGGTAACCTTTTAACCAATCACAAGCCAGACTGTGCTCCTACACTACCCAGAGAGCGAATCATGGAGAGACCTTTGCTACGATTGGTCCCTCCACGATAAGGTTTTAATTTTGAATCTTTCTTTATGGCGGAGGAGAGGCCACTACCCGGACTCCACCTGATCCCGGGCTCTTAGACTTGTAAGTGCAGGGAGATCTCGCTTTGTTACCTGGGCTCGCGTCTTCAGTAGCTGCGCCTGTTGCTGCTTGTGTTCTTAAAATTTACGGAGGTGGGGACTTTGGCTGGACTCGGGGAGATGAAACTGGGAAGAGGAGGTTTGAGGTTGGGTAAGAAGTGCTCGCCCTGGCTCCACCCTAACCATACTTATATTTAATTAACGCTCTGCAAAATACGTTTTGGAGCAAAGCATCTGCCTTCCTTTTGCACATTCCTTTAGATACTTGCTATTCAGTGTTGTCCGGGCGCCAACAGCATCTGCATCACTTGGGCGCTTAACAATGCAAATTATCGGGCTCCACTGAATCAGAATATGACCCACTGAATCAGAATATGAATTTTAACAAGATCTCCCACCCCCAGTGATTCTTATGCACGTTAAAGTTTGAGAATATATATTTCTTGACAGGCAGTATTACTGTGTTCCTTGATATGCTCTTAATATCGCCTGACGTTTTGTGAGAGTGTCAATTTTAAAAGTATGCCCTGTTTACTTGGGCCTAATACTGTGTTGGACTACGTTTTAGGGAGCTGCAATCTCTTCAGAGAAACAAGACAGGAACTAAAAAAGGAATGTCGTACTGCGTAAAACAAAATTAAGTACAATCAAGTACAGAAATAGCCCTATGAATGTTCAAGAATTAGTGAATTGAACTGGTAATGGAAATTGATTAATTGAAAGCTGTTTATGGCAAAGTGTAGTAAGCTACATTAAAATGTGTTTTAGAGGGCGCCTGGGTGGCTCAGTGGGTTAAAGCCTCTGCTTTCGGCTCAGGTCATGATCTCAGCGTCCTGGGATCAAGGCCCGCATCGGTCTCTCTGCTCAGCAGGGAGCCTGCTTCCTCTCCGTCTCTCTGCCTGCCTCTCTGCCTACTTGTAATCTCTCTGTGTCAAATAAATAAATAAAATCTAAAAAAAAAAAAGGTCTATCATAGATAAATTTGCATTTTCACTACCTTTGTATCTTTAGGGTAAATACCCAGTAGTGCGATTGCTGGGTCGTAGGGTAGCTCCATTTTCAACTTTTTGAGGAATCTCCACACTGTTTTCCAGAGTGGCTGCACCAGTTTGCATTCCCACCAACAGTGTAGGAGGGTTCCCCTTTCTCCACAACCTCGCCAACATCTGTCATTTCCTGACTTGTTGATTGATGATAGAGAACTGTTGTGAATTAAAGGAGACTTAAAGGACACTACAGTTAAATGCATTGTGGAAAGGGAAAGGGAGCAGCTGTAAAGGATATTATTGAGGTGATTGAGGTAATTATGGACTGCTTCTTAGATAATATCAAGCTTAAATCTCCTGGCTGTGATTGGTTTTGTAGGACAATGTCCATGTCCATGTTAGGAAACTTCAGTCGAAATATCTAGGTGTGAGGTATCATGATGTCTGCTCAGCCAAAAACTAAAAACTATGATTTGTGTATATATATGTTATATATCCATATATAACATATATCCAGACACATATATCTGTCATATTTTTTTAATTTTCAAACTTTGTGAAAATTTACAAAAATAGTATAATTGATGCTCATATTATTTACTTAGATTCATCAATTGCTGTTTTTTTTTGTTTAGGGATGTGCATATGTGTATAATACATGTATAATATATAAAATTATATAAAATATAAATTTATATATTACACTTATTTTATAAATTATACATAGTGTATAATATATATTATACACACACCTCTACAGAAAGAAAACTAACAGATAGCAATTGGTGAATCTAGGTGAGTAATACATGAGTATTTTTTCCAGAATTAACATGATCTTTTATTTTTTATTTTTTATTTATTTTTTTCTTGAAGTATAGTTGGCACACAATATTATATTTGTTTCAGATGCTGATATATGAGTATTATACTATTATAAATTTTCTCAAGGTTTGAAATTTTTCAAAATTAGGACTAGGGGAAATAAGCTATATAGCAAAAATAAAAAATGGGAAAGATGGCAAAGGCGACTAAAAGCAGGACAGAGGGTGCCTGGGTGGCTCAGTGGTTTAAAGCCTCTGCCTTCGGCTCAGGTCATGATCTCAGGGTCCTGGGATCGAGGCCGGCATTGGGCTCTCTGCTCAGTGGGGAGCCTGCTTCCTCCTCTCTCTTTCTCTGCCTGCCTCTCAGCCTACTTGTGATCTCTCTCCCTCTGTGTCAAATAAATAAAATCTTAAAAAAAAATAATTTGAAAAAATAAATAAATAAAAGCAGGACAGAAAGAGGAGGGATGGTAAGAAGGGACAGGATGAATTAATCAGATAATTACTTCTAATTCATGTATATGAATATATGTATAGAAATGGAATATATGGAATATATGTTATACATTTTCTATTCTGTAATGGAGTATCCTAATTTCCTCACCTACCTTTTTTTGTGTGTGGTAGTACAGACTGTTTTTTTTTTATTTAAATTAACTTAATCAGGGGTGCCTGGGTGGCTCAGTTGGTTAAGCGGCTGCCTTCGGCTCAGGTCATGATCCCAGAGTCCTGGGATCAAGCCCCGAATTGGACCAGACTCCTTGCTCATCCGGGAGCCTGCTTCTCCCTCTTCCACTACTTGCCGCTCTGCCTACTTGTGCGCTCTCTCTCTCTCTCTCTGTCAAATAAATAAATGAAATCTTTTTAAAAAAATTAAAAAATAAAATAAATTAACTTAATCAGCCTTAAATTCCTTTCAAAACAAGGCAGGTAAAAAGGAAGGAAGAGTACTTTTCAATAAAAAAAAGTAGGAAAAATGCTTTAAGTAATCGTGAAAAAAGGGGGGGCGGGGCCTAGGTGGTTCAGTTGGTTGTGTATTGACTCTTGGATTCTGCTCAGGCCCTGATCACATGGCTGATGGGATCCAGCCCCGCGTCGGGCTCCGCACTTAACTTGAGTCTGATTGGATATTCTCTCCCTCTGCCCCATCCCCTTCTCGTGCTTTCTCTCTCTCAAATAAATAAGTGAATCTTTAAAAACAAATCATGACAAAAAAAAGAACTTCTATCTAGTGTTAGTAGTTGGAGTCCCACCTAGTCCAGCAAAGAGAATCTGTATGTCTCATTAGTCTTTCAGAAAGGGGACAAGTCTATGTGGTGTTGTTGTTGTTGTTTTTTAAGATTTTATTAATTTATTTGACACAGAGAGAGAGAGAGATCAGATCACAAGTAGGCAGAGAGGCAAGCAGAGAGAGAGGAGGAAGCAGGCTCCCCACGGAGCAGAGAGCCTGATGTGGGCCTCGATCCCAGGACCCTGAGATCATAACCTGAGCGGAAGGCAGAGGCCTCAACCCACTGAGACACCCAAGCGCCCAAGTCTATGTGTTTTAGCCCTGAGGAAGACTGCTATATATTCTTTCAGAGAAGTGTCCTCTGCAGAATATCTAACTCATTTTTTTTAAGATTTTATTTATTTATTCGACAGAGAGAAACACAGCGAAAGAGGGAATGCAAGCATGGGGAGTGGGAGAGGGAGAAGCAGGCTCCCCGCTGAGCAGGGAGCCCAATGCGGGCTCAATCCCACGACCCTGGAATCAAGACCTGAGCTGAAGGCAGACGTTTAACGAATGAGCCACCCCGGCGCCGCATATCTAATGCTTTTAGTAAAGCAATGATAATAACGAACTTTAGCTTGTTGAGTTCTCTTTTTTGAGGTAGGAATTCACTATCTTTCATTTTTGAAAGCACAGTTATTACTTTTGAATGAACACTAATCTAGGAATTCTCAGACTGCACCGTTTTACCCTGATGGGTTTGACATATTCTCTCAATTCTCTGCATGTGCCAATTACTGTATTTAATTAGAAGGTTGTTAGAGTAACAATGACCCAAAGTCCAGGATATGCACACACATACACAGAGAGAGAGAGAAGAGAAAGGAGAAAATATGATTTAGTTCTTAGATTTTTTTTTTCATTGAAAAATAATCTCCAAAATGACATACATTAGCTTGGGTAGTACTCTAGAAATTTGAATGCATGGGCATTGGAACAACCACAGGAAAGGGATAGAAAGAGAAGGCCAAGTTTCAGAATCATGGTACTCTATTTTTCTAACTAATGATATATACCAGAGGTTTACTGTCAAATCCTACTACAAGACTTATTATAATTAGAAACAAACGAACAATGGCAGTCTTTTGAATCATCTCTCTGTAATCCTGACTCCCACTTGCCAAAGGCAATACTGTCCATTCTTGTAATTGTTTCCGGTGTTTCTTCCTTCCTCCCTCCCTCTCTCTCTCTCTCTCTCTCTCTCTCTCTTTCCTTCTTTCCACTTGTTGACACCTACATAAATTTACACAACTGGGACCCCTAGGTGGCTCAGTCAGTTAAGTAAGTGTCTGCCTTCACCTCAGGTCACGATCCCAGGGTCCTTGCGATAGAGTTCCACATCGGGCTCCTTGCTCAGTGGGGAACTTGCTTCTTCCTCTGCCTCCCTCTTCCTCTGTTTGTGTGCTCTCTCTCTCTCTCTCTGACAAATAAATAGAATCTTAAAAAAAATTTAGACAGGGCGCCTGGGTGGCTCAGTGGGTTAAAGCCTCTGCTTTCGGCTCAGGTCATGATCTCAGGGTCCTGGGATCGAGGCCCGCATCGGGCTCCCTGCTCAGCGGGGAGCCTGCTTCCCCCTCTCTCTCTCTGCCTGCCTCTCTGCCTCCTTGTGATCTCTCTCCCTCTGTGAAATAAATAAATAAAATCTTTAAAAAAAAAAAATTTAGACAACTACTGATTTCCACTTTCTCTCCCCTTACCCTTACAATATACCTATACCATTCAATGTTCATGCTACTAAATATTTTATTATAGCAGAACATAAAGTGTTACTATGATTACACTTTTTTCTTCGACAACTTTTTTCCTAGTCATTTTTAAGTGTTATTTTTTAAACATTTATCAAAAATTTGGCCCCAGTTTTCCAGAGGAATGGTAAACTCAGCTGAGAATGGTCAATACACTAGGTAATATATTGAGTTTCCTCTTTTCTCCTTAGAGACAGTGTTACTGAAGACTCCTATCGTCTTACTCACTTCACTGGCTGTGTGTGCCAGTGAAGACTAGAATCAGCAAACTACCGTTTTTGTAGGTCTCATGAACTAAGAATGGTTTTTACAAGTTGTAATAGTTCAAGAAAAATCAAAAGAAGAATAATATTTTGTGACATGTGAAAATTATATGAAATTTACATCTCAGTGGCCATAAATAAAATTTATGAAAAAAAATTACTGGAACACAGCCATGCTCACTTAAATATTGTCCATGGCTGTTTGGGTGCTACAGTCGCAGAGTTGAGTGGCTGTAACACAGACCAGATGGCTTACAAAGCCTAAAATATTTATTATCTGGCCCTTTATGGAAAAGGTTTGCTGACCCCGTCCTAGGCCTGCTGCAAAGCTCTCTTCCAAGGACTTGTGGTCACCATTATCCTGGACATTGCCATTGTTTGCCTTAATTATGTGCTCACACTTGACTGAACATTTGGCCAGGTACAGAATTCCAGGATTGAAAACATTTTTGTTCAGAATTCCAGTGTGGCTGTTGGGAGTCTGATGCTATTCTCTTCTCAGTCCTCTGTATCTATACTGTTTTCTCTCTCCTGAAGCCTTTAGAATCTCCTTTTTTTTTTTTTAAGGTTTTTATTTATTTTAGAGAGCGAGAGTGAGAGAGGTCACAGAGGGAGAGGGAGAAGCAGACTCCTGAGCAGAGCCCAATGCAGGGCTCCATTCCAGAACCCCGCGATCATGAAAGCTGAAAGCAGACACTTAGCCAACTGGGCCACCCAGTCACCCTTCCACTTTAGTTTTCTGATGTCACGCCTCAATGTGGATCTTTCTTTTATTCATTATACTGAGTGGACCATTTCTTTTTTTTTTTTTTTTAAGATTTTATTTATTTATTTGACAGAGAGATCACAAGTAGGCAGAGTCAAGCAGAGAGAGAAGGGAAAGCAGGCTCCCCGCTGAGCAGAGAGCCTGATGCAGGACTCGATCCCAGGACCCTGAGATCCTGACCTGAGCCGAAAGCAGAGGCTTAACCCACTGAGCCTCCCAGGTGCCCTTGAGTGGACCATTTCAATCTGGAAATTCAACCCCTTCAGTTAGAGAGTATTTCTGTATTGTTTATTTGACAAAATTCTCTTCATTTCTCTGTTCTCTCCTAAAAATTTTTTTTTCATTAAGATTTTATTTATTTGAAAGAGAAAGAGAGGGCGCCTGGGTGGCTCAGTGGGTTAAAGCCTCTGCTTTCGGCTCAGGTCA
>LNAC01000452.1:1085782-1135573 GCA_002007465.1 Ailurus styani | reverse complement strand
TTAAAAAAAAAAAAAAAAAAAAAAAAGAAAGAGAAAGAGAAAGAGAGATTGAGAGAACAAGCAAGAGGAGGGGCAGTGGGAGAAGCAGACTCCCTGCAGAGCAAGGAGCCAGATATGGGACTTGATCCCAGGACCTTGGGATCATGACCTGAGCCAACGGCAGATGCTTAACTGACCGAGGGACACAAGCACCCTCTCCTAAAACTTTTATGTTCTAACTGTTGTATTACATTTTATTTTATTTTTTTTTAAGAGAGGGAGAGAATAGGGGCAGAGTGAGAGGGAGAGAATCTTAAGCAGGATCCATCCTCAGTACAGAGTCTGATGAGGTGCTCAGTCTCACAACCCTGAGATCATGACCTGAGCCAAAATTAAGAGTCGGCTGTTTAACCAACTGAGCCATCCAGGTGCCCCTGTATTACACTTTTTAAATTTCTACTATTTTTAATTTTTAAGACTCTTTTTTCTTCATCCTTCTTGTTTCATGAATGCAGTATCTCATTTTCTAAAAAAAAAAATTAAGTTTTCTTCTGCTTCCTACATTCTTTATTTTTTTTTAAGATTTTATTTATGTATTTGAGAGAGAGAGAGAGAGCACAGGGTGGGGGAGGGACCAAAGGAGAGGGACAAGCAGACTCCCTGCTAAGCAGGGAATCTGAACAGCCCTGGATCCCAGGACCCTGAGATCACTACCTGAGCTGAAGTCAGATGCTTAACAACTGAGCCACCCAGGTGCCCAGTCTGCTTCCTACATCCTTTCCATTTCCTTAGAAATAGAAATCCTTTTTTTACCCTCTGTGTATTTTGGTCTCTGTCTTTAATGTTAGAGACTTTCCTAAAATAACTGATGATCCTTGGCCGTTATAAGTCAGAGAAGAGCACCAAAAAGAAAAAAAAAATGGGAAGCTCAAAGTACAGAAGGTGGATATTATCAACCTGCAGATACCTCAGTGGGTGAATGATCAAGGACTTGGCCACTTTGGGGAGACCCTAAATGTCAATATCTATATGTCCTTTTTCTCAGGCAAGCCAATTTCTCTGGAGAGAAATCTTCTAGTCTTCTTCAGGGGAAATGAAAGGTATGGGGATTCGAGTCAGGGAATTAAAACTGGTGGCCTGTGTTCCCTGGGAGGAAAGGGATTGAAAAGTCTCACTTTCCAGTTCAGGATCATCCCCTATCTTCTGAATGATACACATGACTCTGCTATTGCTATGCCCCATGGCCCACAATTCAGCACCTCTATGGTTCCAACCTCTCCAGAAAATAAACCTACCATCTTTACTGGAGAGGACATAAATGCCAGGAGCTGCCTGGCTACAAGGACTGGAAGATAGACTCCAGAGGCCTATCCAATCCTTATAAAGATTTAAATTAATCCTATTTTAACCCCACCTCAAACAAGGTTCTAGGTACTTTCAAGTCCAGAATCCTCTAACTTAAAGTTCTGAGAATTGTCTTGCTTCCAGTTGCCTACCCTACCACAGGCAGTCAAAGCTCTGGTTTCTCCTGCTCTGCCAACTCATTCGTCTGCTTTCCATTTTCCATAATTTAGTCGACATTCATCATCTCCCATAGTCTGCTCCCATTCTTTGTTTTACGGGTTTATGATTTTTTTATTCCTTTACTGCCCTTACTCTCCCTCCCTCCCTTCCTTCCTTCTTTCCTTCCTTTCCCTTCCTTTCTTTCCCTTCCTTCCCCTTCCTTCCTTCCATCCTTCCTTCCTTTCTCCCTCCCTCCTGCTCTTTTTCTTTCTTTCTTTCTTTCTTTCTTTCTTTCTTTCTTTCTTTTCTTTCTTTCTCTCTCTCTCTCTTTCTCTTTTTCTCTCTTTTAGGTAGACTCCATGCCCAGGGTAGAGCCCAAAGCAGGGCTTGAATTCATGACCCTGAGATCAAGACCTGAGCTGAGATCAAGAGCTGTATGCTTAACCAACTGAGCCAACCAGGTGCCCCTCTTTTTTTTTTTTTTTTTTTTTTTTTTAATTTGAAATAGAGCTGACACACAAAGTTACATTAGCTTCAGGTGTACAACCTACTGATTCTCCAACTCGGTCCATTACATTATACTCACCACTCCTTGAGGCACCTGGCTGGCTCAGTCAGTTGACTCTTGATCTTGGGGTTGTATGTTCGACCCCAACTTGGGTGTAGAGATTTCTTAAAAAAAAAAACTAAAAATTTTTAAAAAAGAAAGAGAAATATATTCACCACTCCTTTAATGCCTTTTTTTGTTATGTTCCAGAAGGGATTAGACCAATAGTATACCAATAGATGTTTAATAGATACATATGCATAATTTTATTATAAATTTGCTGATATCAGGTAAGAATAAAATTATTATAAACAATAATAAAATGTGCATATCTTTTAAGTAAGTTTTATACCCAATATAGGGTTTGAACTCACAACCCTGAGATCAAGCATCACATGCTCTGACTGAGCCAGCCAGGCACCCCTATAATGTTCTTATAAATTTCATATACAGTTGATTCTCAGAGAATACTATTTTTTATTTTTACAGACTTCTTGTATCTGTAGCCAAGCTACAGATGATTCCAGTTTTTTTTTTCTTTTTAAGATTTTATTTATTTATTTATTTATTTTAGAGAGAGAGACAGAGAGAGAGCAGAAGAGGGGAGGCGCAGAGGAGAAGGGAGAGAATCTGAAGCAGACTCTGAGCTGGGCATGGAGCCCACCTGGGCCTTGATCTCACAACCCAGAGATCATGACTTGAGTTGAAACCAAAAGTTGAATGCTTAACGGACTGAGCCACCCAGGTGCTCTGCTATGTTTCCAACTTATAAACAAATATAGTCCCGATAAGAATGTCAGTTGAGGGCGCCTGGGTGGCTCAGTGGGTTAAAGCCTCTGCTTTCGGCTCAGGTCATGATCTCAGGGTCTTGGGATGGAGGCCCTCATCCAGCTCCCTGCTCAGTGGGGAGCCTGCTTCCTCCTCTCTCTGCCTGCCTCTCTGCCTACTTGTAATCTCTCTCTGTCAAATAATGATCTTTAAAAAAAAAAAAGAAAGAATGTGAATTGATCTTTTCATTTATTTATTTTTTTTTTAAGATTTTATTTATTTATTTGACACAGAGAGAGAGATTACAAGTAGGCAGAGAGGTAGGCAGAGAGACAGGGAGAGGAGGAAGCAGGCTCCCCACTGAGCAGAGAGCCTGATGCGGGCCTCGATCCCAGGACCCTGAGATCATGACCTGAGCCGAAAGCAGAGGCTTTAACCCACTGAGCCACCCAGGCGCCCTTGATCTTTTCATTTAATCTATGGAATAAGAAAAAGTGAAACATAAAAATTTATATTGGAACTTCATTTCAATTACGTAAGCAACTTCTCTGATGAATCAAATAATCATTTTCAAATAGCAGAATATTCCTCAATTTTTTAAAGCTTTTCACAAGGTCACAACTACAGACAAGATGTACACTTTTTTAAAGGATTTTATTTATTTGAGAGAGAGAGAGCCCAACATGAGCAGGGGGATTGGTGGAGGGGAGAAGCAGACTCCCCTATGAACAGAGAGCTGGTCACAGGGCTCCATCCCAGGACCCCAGGATCATGACCTGAGCCAAAGGCAGATGCTTAACTGACTGAGCCAAACAGGTACCCCCAAGATATGCTTTTAAATCTAATCTCCATTATTAACATTTTCTTTATCACTCTCTTAACAATCAACAACATAATGAATCAAGCCCTGATTTGTGGTATAATGTCCATGGTGTAAATACTCCCAACATAGTCAGTTTCAGGATTTCAATGTGAAGTCACTGAATGTGCAATTGGAAAGAAATGAGCATCTTATAGCATTTTCACTATATAGATACAATAATATAAACAACCTTAACAGCATAAATAATAGTAAAATCATTAGGAAGAAATGAGTTTTGCATCATATTTATTACCGTTTTATTTATTATTTTTTAAGATTTTATTTATTTATTTGTCAGGGAGAGAGACCATGAATGAGTGAGAGCAGGAGCAAGGGGAGCAGCAGGCAGAGGGAAAAGCAGGCTCCCTGCTGAGCAAGGAGCCCAATGTGGGGCTCCATCCCAGGACCCTGAGATCATGACCCGAGCCACCCAGGCGCCACTTTATTACCATTTTAAATATAATTATCTAGTTATAAGTTTATATAATTTAATTTTAATGGTGGATGTGTTTAACAACTAAGTCACAGACTTCCTGAAAATGTATCAGTTGTTGCCAATCCCAGCACAGCATTGGAGTGGAGATAAAGGAATAGAGCCAATCTACTAAGTCTAAACCAGAATGTCCAGCTCCTTTCTAAAGTCTGTTTTTATAACTGAGGGATTGGTGAATATAAGAAAAAAAAGAGGCAGGAGGCCAGTTTTCTGTGTCAGTTTGATGTCTAACAAAAGACATCAAAGGGAGAGAGGGAATAGAAGGGGGGAGGGCTGCATAGGGGCAGATGGAAGACAAGGAAGAGGAAGTTACCATGGAAGTCTCAGATTCTGGGGATTTCACCCAGTGAACTCTGGACCCTGGATAGAGGTTCTCAGTGATATCTCTCCCTAGAAAGTCGTGGGCATGAATATGATGAGGTTTAATCTTTTTTTTTCAGGCAACCGCAATATTGCTGCTTCCTCTGAGGCTCTTCTAAACATCTTCATTCAGAGTGTTTTTGTTTTGTGTTATTTTAAGTCTGTTAAAAAAAAAATCAGTGAATCCTTTAAACACCCTATGTATTTTATAATCCCTGCTTAGCCTTTCATTATTTCAGCAGAAAGGAGAAATTATATAACGCAAGTGAAGTCAGCTAACTATTTTTTGCTGTATCTCCCATGCCTCTAAAAACAATTAAGGAAAACTCTGCTAGTTTGAGACCTGGCATTAGTTCAATAAGATGCTGTCCAGAACCTTTCCTCCTAGAAGGGCTGTTGATAGATGCACTGTCACCCGTTGCCATTAGGGGTGCCCTCTGCAAGACCAAAGCTCTTGGAACTGCAGTAAGCCACTTCGGAGTTTTTACAACCCACAGCCAGTAAAAAAAGGAGGTTCTTCAGCCAGTGCAACCCGAGAGCTGAGCAAGCCTAGAGCTGCATACCAAGTATTGAAAGGGTACTGGGTGAACAAAAGTGGAATGAATTTGTTTTTTAAAGGCCAATTGTTCCTATTCAAATGTGAGTTTGAAGGCAAGGAGGCCCAGCCCTTGAGACCTTGTTTAGTTCTGCTACTTGAATAACGACATCTTTGTTCCTCAGGTAGCAATAACTGGCAACCAGCAAAGCCCTTCTTCACATCAAACCAGCTCTGACTTAATTTTCTTCAGAAAAAGATGTAGATTAAAATCTAAATACACTAGTGTTTTTAAAATACTTTAAAATAAGTGTTTTGAAACATTTGAGGTCTTAGATTTGGGGTAACTGCTATTACATTGTATATCACCTATTTAATCACCTGTTGCACCACAGAGTGTTAGGAAGAACACGGTCTTCGGAGACTTATTTATTTACTGCATTACATTGGGCAAATCATATATTCTTTCTATGTCTCAGTTTATTCTTAATGTAAAAATGGGGAAAAAATCCTCTTCCTCGGGGATAAAGTCTTGCAGGGTAGTAAGGATTCACTGAAAAAATGTATGTGAAGGTGCTTAAAAGCAAATAGACATTCAATGGTTAAATTTGGTTCTCCCACTACCAACTCCACCTATCATAGTGGGTGCTCAGTAAATGTTCCTGGAAAGAAACTTCTTTTAATAACTGACCATAACCCAACTTTAGCCGTTTCTCTTTTGTAAGAAATGCAAATACACTTGACTTAATGAAGAAAAGCAAGACAAGCAAAACAAAATTAGAGAACAATGTAAGGCCAAATCCGAGTCTCTAAAGATACTTTAAATCTGGGTTTAAATTTTTCTTCACTTCCCGGGACTTCTGGGATGCTGGTAGCAAGCTATTTCCTAACCAAAGTGGTGGTTACAAGGGTGTGCTCCCTTTGTGATATTTCATTGAACTGTACAGTTAAGATTTCTGCATTTTCTGTATGTATATATTATTCTAAAATTTTAAAAATATAAAAAAAATTTTCTCTACAGAAATCATGCCCAAGTTCAAGCAACGAAGAAGAAAGCTAAAAGCCAAAGCAAAAAGATTATTCAAAAAAAGAGAAGCCTCTCACTTTCAGCCCAAGCTAATTACACCTCCTCCGCCGCCACCCTCACCGGAAAGGTAAGGCATAAGTGTGAAGACGAAAAACTATTAAAAATCCTTTAAGGATAGGGTTACCAGATTTAGCAAATAAAAATACAGAATGCCCAATTAAATGTAAAGTTCTGATAAAACATGAATTTTTTTAATATTGTCCCATGCAACATTTATAGCATACTTACTTTACACTAAAAAATTATTCATCCCTCTTCAGAAATTAAATTTTGACTGAGCATTCTAAATTTTATGTGGTGACCATCATTTAAGGGTTTAGGGGCCACTGTGTGGCTCAGTTGGTTAAGCATCTGGTTTCAGCTCTGCTCATGATCCGGAGCCCTCTCCTGGGCCCCTTGCTCAGCAGGGAGTCTGCTTCTCCCCCTCCTCTGCCCCTCCCCCCTTCTCTCTCAAATAAATAAAATCTTTTTTATTTTTTAATTTTTTTTAAGATTTTATTTATTTATTTGATAGAGAGAGACACAGCGAGAGAGGGAACACAAGCAGGGGGAGTGGGAGAGGGAAGAAGCAGGCTTCCCACTGAGCAGGGAGCTGGATGTGGGGCTCAATCCCAGGAGGCTGGGATCATGACCTGAGCCGAAGGCAGAAGCTTAACGACTGAGCCACCCAGGCGCCCCCAATAAAGTCTTTTTTTTTTAAAGTGTTTAAATGAAGTAAAATCACAAGAAATTGTACTGGAGATGCACAGTAACTATTTTCTCCTTCCGTAGTCAGTTTAATTGTATAAATCCGATAACTAAGTGATAACTAAGATGAAAAAGGGATATATAACTGGAATTTAAATCTTAGTTTTGGTAAAGTTTGGTAAAGTTATTCTCTGGGATAGAGGTTTAAACGTATTACTGAAAGAGACTCTAAGTTATTGGAAGCCTAGGATACTGGGTTCCACAATGACATACATTATACATTTTGTTGTTATAGCTCTCTTGACAGAAAAAATTTTAAAATAAACTGGCCCTCAAAAAGCATTAACCATGATATTATCCTTAACTCTTCTCTATCTCTCTTGAATATTGAAAACATTCCATGACTGGACTTACTGCTTCTGCCCTTGCCCTTCTGCAGCGTATTTCTGCATAACAGTCAGTGATCCTGTTAAAAATCACCTCACATTGCCCTCTCCTTAAAACTCTCCAATGTCTTTCCTGGGGCACCTGGCTGGCTTAGTTGGAAGAGTGTGACTCTTGATCTCGGGGTCATGAGTTCAAGCCACATGTTCGGTAAAGAGATTATATAAAAATAAATAAATAAAAACTCTCCAATGTCTTCCTCTCTCAGAGTCAAAATTAAAATCCTTTCTATGACCCACAAGACGGTTATGATCTGACTCTGACATTATCTCCTAATCCCCCTTCAGTTTCTCTACCCTAGTCAACCTGGCCTCCTTGTTGTTCCCTAGACACCTCAGACAAGCTGCTATCTCAGGGCCTTTGTGGTTTTTATTACCCTTGCCTGGAATGCTCTTCTCCCAGATATTTGTATTGCTAGCTTCTTCTCCTTCTCCTTCTCCTTATTCTCCTCCTTCTCCTTCTTTTTCTTCTTCTTCTTTTTTTTTTTAAGTAGGCTCTATGCTCAATGTGGGGCTTGAACTCATGTCCATTGATCAAGAGTCATATGTTCTACCGACTACGCCAGCCAGGCACCCATGTATTCCTAGCTTCTTTACATTGTTTAGGTTTTTTTCCTCAAAAGTCACCTTCTCAGTGAGACTTCCCTAGCTACCCTACCTAAAATTTCACCTCCACCCAACATTTCTCTCTTGTTCTATCCTTTTCCTCACAGTATTTATTCACTATATAACAATTCATATATGTTACTAATTTACTTACTTTTTTACCTTTGTCGCAAGACATGTATAAGTTCAATGACGGCATGGTTTTTATCATGTTGTTCATTACTGAATCCCTGAGGCCTCTTTACTTACTGTTTATTTATTACTACTTATTTATAAAATAAATTGTTGCATAAGTGCATCTTGAAACTCTAGAATTTAATGAAAATTTTGGCTTTAGGTAGTCTCTGCTCCTAAGTCATACTATAAAACTAGTTATTTTATTTTTTAAAGATTTATTTATTTGAGGGGTGCCTGGGTGGCTCAGTCATTAAGCGTCTGCCTTGGGCTCAGGTCGTGATCCCAGGGTACTGGGATCAAGCCCCATATCAGGCTCCCTGCTTGGCGGGAAGCCTGCTTTCCCTCTCCCACTCCCCCTGCTTGTGTTCCTGCTCTCTCTGTCTCTCTCTCACTCTCTCTGTCAAATAAATAAATAAAAATCTTTAAAAAAAAAAAGATTCATTTGGTTTTTTTTTTAAAGATTTTATTTATTTACTTGACAGAGAGAGGGAGATCACAAGTAGGCTGAGAGGCAGGCAGAGAGAGAGGAGGAAGCAGGCTCCTTGCCGAGCAGGGAGCCCGATGCAGGCCTCGATCCCAGGACCCTGAGATCATGACCTGAGCCGAAGGCAGAGGCTTTAACCCACTGAGCCACCCAGGCGCCCGAAGATTTATTTATTTGAGAGAGAGAGAAAGAGTGCAAGTTAGGGGAGGGGCACAGGGTGAGAGAGAATCCCAAGCAGACTCCCACTGAGTGCAGAGCTGGATGTGGGACTCAATCTCACGACCCTGAGATCAGGATCTGAGCCAAAACCAAGAGTTGGATGCTCAAGCTTATTATTTAAATAGAGCTGTTAGGGACACCTGGGTGGCTTAGTCATTAAGCATCTGAGCCTGCAGCTCAGGTCATGATCCTGGGGTCCTGAAATAGAGCCCTGAATCGGGCTCCCTCCTCAGTGGATAGCCTGCTTCTCCCTCTCCCTCTGCCTGCTGCTCTGTCTACTTGTGCGCTCTCTCTCTCTGTCAAATGAATAAATAAAATCTTTAAAAATAATAATAAATAAATAAAGCAAGCTGTTATTCCAACTCAGGAGTTTTTTGTTTGGTTCTGTTTCTCCTACAGAGTGGTTATTCCTTCAGCAAATACATCCCTTAACAGAAGTTGGCTAAGACCATCCTGGAACTTCAGACTTCCCAATGTCAAAGATACCGTAAAACTTTGGACACATAGAGTGTGGTCTATATACAGTTGGTGCCAGAACTGCATTGCCCAGGTATGGCTTTGACACACCTATTTTCAGCAGTATGGTTTTTCTGCGTATTTGGTATGTGCGTTCACATGTGTTTGTGTTCAGGTCAGCACAACACTCAGGGTAAGTTCAGGTAAAATGAAATTATGGGGTCATGTATGCCTTTGCTTCTGTAAAACATACATCAAACCACTTTCTTCTGCCTTTTTTCTTGGCTGATCATGTTGCTTACAGAATTTATTTTTGAATTTCAGAGTTTAGAAGTATTGAAAGACACCATCTTTCCATCCCGTTTCTGCCACCAAGAACTTCACAGTCTAAAACAACGGTTTTGCATTTTGGAAAGTGAATTACACAAGCTCCAGGAAACACTGAAGGTTGGTCTTATTAAATAAAAAGAAATCTGGAATTTGGGAAGGAGGGCAGGAGTCATTCCCCATAGGAATCCCAGCATGCTTTTACCAGAAGGAGGAATGGCTACAGGCAGGTGCTAGTCGTAGGCCTCCTTGCCCTCAGATCTATTCCTTAAGCTTGAAGGCTCTGCTGTGCACTGCACTGGCGCTAACCCATGCAGGCTGTATGTGCTAAGCTCCATGTCACCTGGTGCCAGTTGTGCTTGGCTAATGGGAGACACTGATGAGAGACTTGCGGGGGTGTGGAGGGAGTGTGTTTTTCCCCTTTGTTCTCTGCATTGGGCAATTTCTCCAGTGATGGTTGTTGTTGTCTCCCTCACTCCTACTCCCTCCAGGTAAGTCTGTCATGTTCCTGGATTCTCTGGGTTAACCCATCTCTAGAGATCAGGTTATACTGCTCTTCCCTTTGTCCCTCCAGCCTCAGGGTATTCTATGGCTTTTTGCTGTTGCTAATCTCTGGGCTGCCTCAGTGTTCCCTGTGTGTTTTCAGCTCTTTCATCATCAGTGTAACCAACTCCCCACCTTACCTTCTCCCTCTTTTAAATACTCAGGGTGATTTCTATTTTCTTGACTGATAGAGGTAGAAAAAGCCATAAATATTCGCTCTCTCCAAACTCCACTAAGCAAGGCCCCTATTCTCAATGTCTAAAACTAAAAAAAAATAAACATTGCACTTGTTGGTTTGCAGGGGAGCTTCTAGGATTACAACCCTTGTCTCAGAATTTGTACCTCAAGATGAATTAGATAGGAAGAAAGGCAAGTCGCCTCACTCCTCTAGGCCTGAGTTTCCTCTTCTAAAAATGAGGATGATGCCATCTGTGGTAGGCTGAATCAATGGCCTCCAAAAGATATGTCCAAGTCCTAATCCCTGAAACCTATAAATATGACTTTATTTGGGGAAAGGGTCTTTGCCCAATGTTAAGTTAAGGACTTTTTTTTTAAAGTAATCTCTACACCCAAACATAGGGCTTGAGTTCACGACCCCAAGATCAAAAATTGCCAGGTGCCCCTTAAGTTAAGGATTTTGAAATGAGGAGATCATACTCTATTATCTGAGTGGACCCTAAATCCAATAACAAATGTCCTTATAAAAGAGAGAGCAGGGCGCCTGGGTGGCTCAGTGGGTTAAAGCCTCTGCTTTCGGCTCAGGTCATGATCTCAGCGTCCTGGGTCCTGGGATCGAGGCCTGCATCGGGCTCTCTGCTCAGCAGGGAGCCTGCTTCCTCCTCTCCTTGTCTCTCTGCCTGCCTCTCTGCCTACTTGTAATCTCTCTCTCTGTGTCAAATAAATAAATAAAATCTTTAAAAAAAATAATAAATAAAATCTTTAAAAAAATAATAAAAAATAAATAAATAAAAGAGAGAGCAGAGCACACACGGGGCGGGGGGGGCAGTAGGAGCACAGGCAGAGATTGAATGATGTAGTCTCAAGGCCAGAAATGCCCATAGTTACCAAAAACAGGAAGAGGCAAGGAACAGATTCTTCCCTAGAGCATTGGTAGGTAGCACAGCCCTACTGTCATCTTGATTTTAGACTTCTAGCCTCCAGCACTGTGAAAAAATGAATTTCAATTGTTTTAAGCCACCAAATTTGTGATAATTTGATAAAGCAACCATAGGAAACTAATATATCATCTGACTTCATAGGGTTATTTTTCATTTCCCAGGGATGCCAAAATAAAGTAGCATGGACTGGGTGGCTTATATAACAGAAATTTATTTTCCCACAGTTCTAGAGGCTTAAAGTCTGAGGTCAAGGTGTTGGCAGAGTTAGTTTCTTCTTAGGCCTCTCTCCTTTGGCTTGTCTTCTCACTGTGTCCTCAAATTGTCTTGTCTCTGCACACACATCTCTGATGTTTCTCCTGTATGTTCAAATTTCTTCTTTTTATAAGGACATCAGTCAAATTGGATGAGAGCCCACTCTAACAACCTCATTTTAATTTAATCACCTCTTTGTTTTTTTTTTTTTTTTTTTTTTTTTTTTAAAGATTTTATTTATTCATTTGACACAGAGAGAGAGATTACAAGTAGGCAGAGAGGCAGACAGAGAGAGAGGAGAGAGGAGGAAGCAGGCTCCCTGCTGAGCAGAGAGCCCGATGTGGGCCTCGATCCCAGGACCCTGGGATCATGACCTGAGCCGAAGGCAGCGGCTTTAACCCACTGAGCCACCCAGGCGCCCTTAATCACCTCTTTGAAGGCCCTATCTCCAAAGGAATCCTGAGGTACAAAGGCTAGGGCTTCAGCATAGGAATTCGGGGTGTTGGGGGACACAGTTCAGCCCATAACATTCACGTTCCACCCCCTTGGCCTTTTTATCAGTCCTTGAATATACCACAAACTTTTTTTTTTTTTAAGATTTTATTTATTTATTTGAGAGAGAGAGCAAGTAGTGGGGAGGGGCAGAGGGAAAGAGAGAGGATCAGTAAGCTTTACTAGGGGCTCAATACCAGGACCCAGAGATCATGACCTGAGCCGAAGGCAGACACGTAACCGACTGAGCCACCCAGGCACCCCAAATATACAACAATTTTTGGCTGCATTAAGTATTTTTCCCTCTGCCAGGAACTCTTCTTTCCCCATACCTTATCTCCCTTGAGACCTGATAAATTGCAATTCATCCTTAAGATTATGGCTAAATATCACTCTCCAGGTTTCTCCCGATTCATGCCCACAGCACACTTCATTGTTTTCACTGAAGCATTATTTTGTTTTGTTGTGGGTGTGTGTGTGTTTCATGTCTGCCTTCTTTACCAGACTGTCAGCTCCACGATGTAACAGGGTGTTGTACCCATAGTGCCTGTCATATTGCACAGGCAAAACAAATTTATGAATGAGTGAATGAATGAGTGAGAGAATGAATGAGCTTGTGATAAATGAGAAAATACTAAAAAAAAAAAAATACATACTATATTGAGAAAGCATTCAATACATGGTAGCTATTATCTCTGTGACTCTGAGCCGCAAGAATCAAATTAATCTGTTACTCATTTGCCAAATGTAATGTTTTCTTACAGACTGTCTTGGAAAATTCTTCCTGCCCAACCTGTGGTCAAACCTGTCACATAAGTGGTAAACTCACAAATGTGCCTGCCTGCACACTAACCACCCCTGGAGAATCTCAAGCAGTACTTCCTCCCACACTGGCGCAGCCAGCCACCCATCTTCCTCCTCTTCCTCCACCACCCCCGCCCCCTCCACCTCCTCCTCTGCCTCCACCTCCGCCGCCCACAGCACCTGTGCTGCTCCGAAAATTCGATTGCACTAAAGCACTGCAGGTAGGAAACAATCCAGTAATGATGTATTTTAGTCAGTGTATAATATAGTAGTAAAGCAAGGTGGCCTTCTGAGAGGAGGCTAGGGCTTTGAGAGAAAAGCTGCATTTTTTTTCTGATTCCATCTCTTAATTATATTAGTGATTATGTTTTTAAAAACTCAGGCCTGTACGAACTGGATTTAGAAACAAAAGCGATTTTTTTTTCCTAAAGGATAAATGAATGAAAGCCAGTAGATTGGAATATTCCTAATGGCTTCTCACAATATCTTTTTATCAAAAGAAAAACCTCCCTGGGAAACCAAATTAAGAACAGAAGGTGTCTTAGTGAGTAAAGTCAGAATAAAAAGAGTTGGTGGATCCTAAAGTATAATGTCATGAAGCTGAAGGACCAGTCTCCATTATTACTTATCCACCAAGGGAGTATTTGTGAATCACTAAGTAAGCATGAACCTGTTTAAAAATCTGCTGAATTTTCACTCCAGATACATTGGTTTAAAATGGCTGGGTTAGGGGCGCCTGGGTGGCTCAGCTGGTTAAGCATCTGCCTTCAGCTCAGGTCATGATCTCAGGTCATCGAGCCCGTTTTGGCTTCTCTGCTCAGTGGGGAGTCTGCTTCTCCCTCTCCCTCTGCCTTCCACTCAACCTACTTGTGTTCTCTCTCTCAAATAAATAAATAAAATCTTTAAAAAATAATAATAAATAAAATAAAATAAAATAAAATAAAATGGGTTAAGTCCAGAGCCTATATAACATTTAAGTCCAGAGCCTATATAACATTTGCTATAATGCATATCCCTCTGACTATACATTATTTTTTTTTAAAGATTTTATTTATTTATTTGACAGAGAGAGAGAGAGATCAGATCACAAGGAGGCAGAGAGGCAGGCAGAGAAAGAGGAGGAAACAGGCTCCCCACTGAGCAGGAAGCCCGACGAGGGCCTCAATCCCAGGACCCTGAGATGACCCAAGCCGAAAGCAGAGGCTTTAACCCACTGAGCCACCCAGGCGCCCTATACATTATTGTTCTATGGGAACTGAGTCAACTTTTTAGGTAATTCAAGCAAAACTTCACCTTGATTTGAGGAACTTCTTCAACTTCTGTCTTATTATCATGACTCCTGAGGAAGAGGCATAGTTGCAGGGAACTAGCCCATCTCTTATTTACTGTCCAAGCCTTACCTTTTGATGAATACTTTACAATAGCATTATCATCCATGGGTACTGAAAACAGGACCATTATTGGTTGAACGAAAAGAATTTGATAGGTTCCTAGGGTAAATAAGAGGTAGTTTTTAAGTGAGTCTTTTAAAACTGGATTTGGATTTGCATTTGACTAGATATCCTGGTTACAATTTGAATTCTAACCTCTCCATATATTTTAAGGCTGGACCATTAAAAAAAGATGGACCCATGCAGATAACAGTTGAAGATCTACTGACTGTGAAGTTAAAGAAGACACAGTGTTTTGATGAAAGGAAGAAGGTAAGCTGTCAACTGACCATACACATGGTCTTTCGGCTTTTAACCTGGTTGTCCCTTTCTGGAAAATCAGCATATGTTTCATGTACAGAAGCCATTCTGAGGTAAGTATTTGATGTTTTATTTGAGCAGTTTTGGATCCTCAACAAAATGTGTAGATCTCAAAATTATTTAATTAGGCACCAACCAATTTATCTACCAACCATTAGTCTAAAGAAGTAGAGACATACTTTGAAGCTTTCCAATACAAATTGAGTAGTGGATATATCTTACCCATACTCAGCATTCAAGTATTCATTGTTGCTGCATGTTTACATTTTGAATGATATTTTTAGGTGTGTTTTTTGATACTGTCTCATTTTGTGATTAAAGCTTATACCATCACCAAAGGCACAGAATCCACTAGTCACTGTCTCTGACCTGCAGCGTGTCACCCTGAAGCCCAACTCCAAAGTGCTTTCAGCTCGAGTTACAAATGTCTTGATGTAAGGAACTACACTGTGTTATGCTCTACTGTTACTTAAAAGAATGATTTTTTTTTTTTTTGCCTATCTCTAACTTTAAAAGTTATATATGCTCATTGTAGAAAACTGGATATTCACAGAAAAGTTTACAGAAAACAGGGGCACCTGGGTGGTCCAGTCAGTTAAGCACCTGCCTTCAGCTCAGGTCATGATCTCAGAGGGGAGTATGCTTCTCCCTCTGCCCCTCCCCCTGCTCATATTCTCTCTCTTTCTCTCTCCAATAAATAAAATCTTTAAAAAAAATTTTTTTTAAAGAAAAAACCAAAATCAAATAACTATATGATTGAAGATAGCTACTATTAACATATTGTTGTTTATCATTCTAGTCTTTGTGTAGGCATCTACTCTATTATTTCCATTTCATGATGCTGTTTATAAGATAAACCATTGATTTATTTGTGGATTTGGGGACGGGGTGGCTCAGGCATGCCTGGCTGGCTTAATCAGTGGAGCATGCGACTCGATCTCAGATTGTAAGCTCGAGCCTCAAGCTGGGCACAGAGATTACTTAAAAAACAAAACAAAAAATAATAAAAATAAAATTAAAAAAACAAAACAAAAAAAAACCAAATACAGGTAAATGGATTTGGGCGGAAAAGAAATAATACCAAGAATATGGAGGGAGTGGGGGCGCCTAGATGGCTCAGTCAGTTGAGCGTCTGCCTTTGACCCTAGTCATGATCCCAGGGTCCTGGGATGGAGTCCTGCATCAGGCTCCCTGCTCAGCGGGGAGCCTGCTTCACCTTCTCCCTCTGCCATTCCCCCTTCTAGTGCAGTCAAATAAATAAAAACTAAAAAAAAAAAAAAAAGGAATTTTTTTAGGGGCACCTAGCTCACTCTGTTGGAAGAACATGCAACTCCTGATCTCTGGGTCATGAGTTTGAGTCCGTGTTGGGGATAGAGATTACTTAAAAAAGAAAAAAAAAAAAAGAAGAAGAATTTTTAAAGCAGCCCAATTTCAGAAATAATAAAATATGAAAACGAATATGTCTTGGAATCAACGAAATCTGTGTGTGTGTGCATTTTGCATACGTGTTTGTGTACCTGTGTATAATCATACTGTACACAGTTAAAGCTTTATCCATTTAATGTGTCAAGAACTTCCCCCATCTTATTAAAAATCAGTTTAAAGCATCATTTTGACTTATTCAGATATATAGTTCATTATATGCAAATTTCATAGGTAAACTCCTGTTTTGAGACATTTAGGTTGTTTATTGATTTTTTTTATTTCTAACTCTTCAGTGGACATCCTTGTCCATCATCTGTGTGCATAGTTGAGTCTTTCCATAAGATGGATTCTTGTATGTATAATTACTGAGTCAAGACCTATTACTTATTAGGACAGTTATATCACCTTATGCTCTTATTAGCATCTACCGCTATTTTTGCTTTTAAGTAGACTCCATGCCCAACCTGGGGCTTGAACTCATGATCCCAAAATCAAGAGTCACACACTACTGATTGAACCAGCCAGATGCCCCTCTGCTGCTATTTTTTAATGTAACAAATAGAACTACATTCTAGGACATTGCCTATAGAAATGCCTGTTTTGCTTTGGGAAAGATGATAAAATCTGGCAAGCTCTAACTTTTGTATCTTTATTTCATCAGTACCCCTGGTAAAAGCCAGATAGACCTGCGGAAACTACTTAGAAAAGTTGATGTAGAGAGGTAATATGCTCTCTTATCTTTATCCTTTCTGAATCCATTTGAAAAGTTAGCATAAAACATAACTTCTAATATTGTCAATACCTTTGCAGGAGCCCAGGTGGAACTCCACTTACCAATAAAGAAAATATGGAAACAGGAACTGGGCTGACTCCAGTGATGACCCGGGCCTTGAGAAGAAAGTTTCAGGTAAGCCTTTTGGGGAAATAAAAAAAAAGTTTCCTTCTCTTCAAGATCATTTATTTAGAATCATATTATCTAAAGGATCTTACTTACAATAATTTTTAAATGGTACCTAATGCTTTACAAAAAGCTTTCATATTTAGGCTTTATAAAATTCTGTGATATAGCTAGCATTATCATCTCTACTTTAACCATGAATGTCTGGTTTTATTAATTCCTTTAGATAAGTATTTATTAAGCACTTCCTATATGCCAGGCTCTGTGCTGGAGTACCAGGGATATGGTGATAAGCAAAAACAGACCTAGCTTTATTGTCTTGGAAAAATAGACATTAGTCAAATAATCACATTTGTATAATTCTATACTGAGGTAAGTACTATAAAGGAAAGGAGCAGGGTTCTGTGGGAACCCATAGTGGAACTTTATCTAGCCTGGGTGATCTAGGAAAGAATCCCTTAGGAAGTGATGAAGTGAGACTTGAAAGATAAATTGGCATTAACTGGAAAGGGTACCTATGGGATGAGGGGGTGGGCCCAGCATGGATGTTAGGGAGGAAAGAGCTCCAGGCAAAAGAACAGCATATGTAAGGGTGTTGCAGTGGAGGGATCCTGACCTAACTGAGAAACTGAAAAGGAGCCAAAGCAGCTGTTAAGAGAGCGCAAGTCTGACAGTGGTGAAAGACAGGGATGGAGACGCAGATAGGGAATAGATCGTGCACAGTTGATAGGAAAAGGTCTTGGCAGCTTTCTTCTTTGTCACCTACATGTATGACCCATACACCAAAATCTAGTATATCAGTGGGGCCTGATGTGATTTCTTCCAAACCCTGTTTATCTGTCATCTCCCTGTTCACCTCTATTACTGGAACTATGGGGAGCAGCCATCCTTCTGGCACTCCTACTCGAGTGCTGGGACACAGGGCTGCTGGTCTCTTTGGCTATGAAGCTTGTATTTCCATTTCCCTCTGGCAATAGAGACACACCACAGACTTCACTGCTGACACTTTGCCGAGTCAACTGTCCTCCCTTTGTTTTCTCATTAAGAATCAGTGCCTTTTGCAGACAATTTGGTTTCCCTCTTGCCAATCAACTTGGCACTACACCGCCTTCTTTGGAGGTGTGGCCACATTCCTCTTTCCTCCTTTTGGAGCATGCAGTAGGGAGCCTAACCCCAGATCACATTCCTATGCATTTGGTAACAAAATTTGCTTTTGCATTAGGTAACAAAAATCTGACCACCGTGGCTTAACCAAGTAGTGGCTTATTTTTCTTTTCTTTTTAATTTTATTTATTTGATTATTTATTTGACAGGGACAGACATAGCAAGAGAGGGAACACAGGCAGAGGGAGTGGGAGAGGGAGAAGCAGGGAGCCCAGTGTGGGGCTTGATCCCAGGACCCTAGGATCATGACCTGAGCCGAAGGCAGATGCTTAATGACTGAGCCACACAGGCACCCCTTATTTTTCTTACCTATGTATTTCCTTGGGAAGTAGGCAGCCCATAACTGGTACACCAACTTCACCATGTCTTCACTGCTCATCCATCCTTAATGTGTGACTTTTATCCTCATGGTAAAGAATGCCTCCACCTCCTGAAGCCCGGTGTCCACATTCTAGGCAAAATAAGGAGAAAAGCAAAGGACAAAAGAGTGTGCTAGCTACCCCTCAAGTCTTTAAACAGGTGCTACCCAGGAACTTCTGATTATGTCAGAAAAACTGGGAAAAGTGTTTTTTAGAGTCTGGCTGCATTGCTGCCCTGCATAAAATCTGGATTCTGTTAGTGAGGAAGGAGATCTGTGTTGGCCACAGAAACATAATTCATATTATAATTGGGACCCTTTTTTTTTTCCATAGACGGCTCACCCTAGAAGCCCAACTCAAACTCTGCCACTTTCTACAAGCAGCTTCGATGAACAAAACTGATGCCAACTCTGCCTGACACCACGTGGTGATCCATAAAATACACAGATAAAATCACCCAACCCTTTTTTTTAATGTAGTAGGGTATGTATAAATAATTATACTAATATATAATTCCATTTGAAGAATTAAAGTATGTATGGAGCCCCCATACCTACTGTGACATAAAGTGGGTATTTGGGTATTTTTTATAGTTTGCATGATCGATAAGAGAACAAATGGGAAAATGTAGTCCTCAAAGTGATGTTTATCCTGGAATTACCCAATTTAGGTTGGAGAGGTTGTTCAAATTTAACTAGATAACAAGGTCATACTCAATAGTTACAGTTTTGACATTAAGAAAATAACCTGATTCCTTAAAAAATAAAATGAAATAACCCAGTTCCCATTCTTCTTACATATTCTCAGGTAATTAAAAAGAAAAGTATTTCAGCCTGTAAAGCAAATGCATTCACTAAGTGCTACAGACTTGATCAGTAAAAAAGATCCTCTAGATTTGATTTCTGTTTACTGTAATCAGTTAGGAGGTAAGACCACCCCCATCCCAACCCAGTTATTTTCCAAATGGATTTGAAGTAAAATGTCCAATATAACCTTAAAAATGAGAATGTACCATCTCTAGCAGCTAGAAATTATATTTAGGTAGTCTTATCTGGCTCACCGAAGTCTGAGATATTCCTTTCTTTGGTATTTTCTGTCTGCATTCATGGAGCTAATTATAAGTTTTACGAGGATCTCAACATGAACCTTGTATTTTCCACAGCGGCCTGCCAAGGATTATCTGAAGTCCATAGCAGATTCTCTGTGAGACCTAATTCCTGTCCTCAACAGCCTATAGCTTCAGAAACAGTAATAATGCACACCTCAGTGGATTTTTGTTCTCTCCTGCCAGTCCAGGGTTGCCAGATTTAGCAATTATAAATATATGACAGCCAAATTTGAATTTCAGATAAAAAGTAAAGAACTTTTACATATAAATATGTCCTGTTAAACAATGGGTAGTTTTTTTTGTTTTAGTTTTAGCATGTCCCAAATATTGCACGGGAGCTATATATTTATACTGAAAAAATTATTCATCATTTATCTGAAATTCAACTTTAGTAGGGCATTCTTTATTGTATCTGGTCACCTTATTGGTCAGTCCTCTACAAAGTTGCCAAGTATTTCTGGGAGCCCCCAGCTTGTCAGACATGTCTACTTAGCGGTGGACACAATTATAGCTTCAGCCAGGATCCCCATTACTAATATATTTAGTATCACAGAGGAAGGGGAACTCTCATTAGGGTGAGTTCCTGTGACTGAAGGTACAGGATTAGCTTTGATCCCCTGCAGTTCCAAGAATAAGGATAGCAGCTGCTCATGGATGGGAAACAAGGTATTAATTCAGATCTTCACTGAACTTCCTAGACTGACAGGAAGCAGCTACAGGGACGATATCCTTGAAATATCATCATTTTAGCATAGGCTACAAAAGATATTTTAGTCATTTCCCAGAAATGCCTATATTTCCACAGATAAATACTGCTTTGAGATGCCAAATAGAATGTTGTGGAAAGTCACCAGGCTGGAAAGCAGACCTGGGGACCATATTTTGTTCTTATGAGACCCACATTTATGTTTACAGACACATTTATGAATAAAAATTAAACAGGTAATAAAGTTAAGAAACAAACCTGCTTCTAATTTAAAACAAAACAAAACAAAGCCTGCTAGCTACATTTATATTATATAAGAATAAAAGGAATGATCACTGAGAATAAAACATTTGAGTATTTGTAACAATGTTTTATGGGGCACTTATAATGTTTATATTAATAAACCACCATTTACTGTCTCAGTTTAAGTGATTTATGATTTGATCATTCTTGTGGAATAAAGATTCATTTAAAAATGCTATAGAAATCCTATATATAAAATTTATAAAGCTGCTATTGCCATCGTACCAGTATTAAAATGTTTTCTACCTTGTGTCTTTTACTAATTTTTATGACAAGTTTTATATTGTACCCATTTGAGAGTCCTGTAAATGCTATGGCTTCATTACACTGTTGCTAATTATATACTTCCAATGTTTATTTTCAGACTGAATAACAACCAGACAATATAAATACCAAGGTCCACCTGGTTATGTTTCAAAAATAAAGAGCAATAAAAAAAATTTGGTTTTTTCTTAATTTTTTTTACTAGACCGATAACATAGAAAAGTGTATTATACATAATTTAATAAATCATAAAGCAAATGCTCATGTAACCACAAAGAAAGAGACGTTATGTCTTTAGAAGCCCTGCCTATCTCCCTCCCCTAAAGAATCCCTTTCTTCAAGAAGTAACTACTGATTTGCTTGTTATAATAAATATCTCCTTGCTTTTACTCTCTAAATATACATCCCTAAATGCTATGGTTTATTTTGCTTGCTTTTGAACTATACAGATAGAATCATACATTATATATTTTGTTTCTGCCTTCTTTCAATCAACATTTATTTTTAGATTCAACCATGTTATTGTGTAGTGCTATAGATCCTTTGTTTTTATTGTGTGAATATAGTTATTACTCATTATATTGTTAATGGAAATTAGGGTTGTTTATAATTTTTGGCTATTATGACCCATGCATGCCATTATGAACATTCCTGGATATGTACAAGAATTACTCTACTGTGTATATCGAGGAGGGGAACTGCTAGGTTATGAAGTATACCTATTTTCTAGATACTGTCAAACTGGTTTTCCAAGTGGTTGTACCAATCAATGGCCCTTCAGCAAAGTATAAGAGTTCCTGTTGTTCCTGTTTTATTCAAGGGAGCCTTTTCTATTTGAGTTTTCAACATTTTGTTTACTTGGGAAATCTGTACAATGTTTATGGTTAATATACACTTATTTTGCCTGGATGTATAAGTCTAAGAATTGTTAAGATGATTTTATATCAGCAAAGTCACATACTAAACAGCAAATAATACACATGGTGAGGATCACAATATAATTTATATTGATAAAAGTAGAATTTCTGGGCGCCTGGGTGGCTCAGTGAGTTAATGCCTCTGCTTTCGGCTCAGGTCATGATCTCAGGGTCCTGGGATCGAGGCCCGCATCGGGCTCCCTGCTCAGCGGGGAGCCTGCTTCCCCCTTTCTCTCTCTGCCTGCCTCTCTGCCTCCTTGTGATCTCTCTCCCTCTGTGAAATAAATAAATAAAATCTTTAAAAAAAAAAAGTAGAATTTCTCATTTTAGTTGGTTTCTCAAAAAAAGATAGGATCTGGGGGCACCTGGATGGCTCAATCAGTTAAACGTCTACGTTTTGCTCAGGTTGTGGTCCCAGGGTCCTGGGATCGAGGCCCTCCTCTGGCTTCCTGCTCAGCTGGGAACCTGCTTCTCCCTCTTGTTCTACCCCTCCCCTCCTCAAGCTCTCTTTCCCTCTCTCTCAAATAAGTCAATAAAACCTTAAAAAAAAGGGGGGGTAGAGAGAGATAGGATCTGAACATGTAGAAATAGAGAAGGGAACAAGTAAAAGGCAAATAGACAAAATTTTAAAATATGTACATGAAAGCAATTCTTTTTTTTTTTTTTTAAGATTTTATTTATTTATTGGACACAGAGAGAGCACAAGCAGGAGGAGCAGCAGGAAGAGGGTAAGGGAGAAGCAGGCTTCCTGCTAAGCAGGGAGCCTGATATGGGGGTCAATCCCAAGACCCCAGGATCATGACCTGAGCTGAAGTCAGATGCTTAACTGACAGAGCTACCCAAGTGCCCGACAAATATTTTTAAAATATGTTAAAAAAAAAAAAAACCCACTCCTACTACTTTTTGAATTCTTTTTTTTTTAAAGGTTTTATTTATTTATTTGACACACAGAGAGAGATTACAAGTAGGCAAGAGGCAGGCAGAGAGACAGGGAGAGGAGGAAGCAGGCTCCCCGCTGAGCAGAGAGCCCGATGCGGGCCTCGATCCCAGGACGCTGAGACCATGACCTGAGCCGAAAGCAGAGGCTTTAACCCACTGAGCCACCCAGGTGCCCTACTTTTTGAATTCTTATTAGTAAATAAGGATTGGTTGAGAAGCCAAGTATAGCTTAATTTATTAAAACACCACCACCATGGACTTAGGGCTCCATCCTTCCTTTGAGAATTAAATGAAATAATTCTTTACCCCACCACAGTTTTATTGAGATATAACTGACATAACATTGTATTAGTTTAAGGCATACAAGATAATGATTTGATATATGTATATACTGCAAAATTATTTCCACAATAAATAGATAAAAATAAAAGAGGATGAAAAGTACAGCATAGGAAATAGTCAATAATGTTATAATAACTATGGTGACAGATGGTAACTACAGTTATCCTAGTGAGCATTTCATAATATATAATTTTTGATTCACTATGGTGTACACCTGAAACTAATGTAATATTGTATGTCAACTCTACTTCAATAAAAATAAATAAACAAAAACAATAAAGAGGATGTCTACCCAAAAACCTGCACACACATGTTCGTAGCATCTTTATTAATAATTTACAAAACTTGGAAGCAACTAAGATGTATTCTAGTAGGCAAAAGGATAAATAAACTGTGGTACATCTAGATAATGGAATGTTATTCAACACTAAAAAGAAACGAACTATCAAAGCATGAAAAGACATAGAGAAAACTTAAATTCATATTACTAAGTGAAGAAGCAAACCTGAAAAGACTACGTATTGCATAAGTACAACTACAGGACACTGTGGAAAAGGCAAAACTTATGGAGACAGTAAAAAAGATCAGTGGTTGCTAAGGTTTGGAGAAAGGAAGAATCCATACGAGGCACATAGAGGATTTTTGGGGCAGTGAAACTATTATATAGGACACTGTAATGGTGAATACATGTCATTATACATTTGTCCAAGTCCATAGAAAGTACAACACCAAGAATAGACCCTAATGTTAACTATCAATTTGGGGATAATAATGATGTGTCAACCAATGTAGCTTCATAGATTGTAACATAGGTACCATTCTGGAGCCAGATATTTATGGGGGGCGGGGAATGTGTTTGTGTGGGGGCAGAGGTTACAGTGGAACTTTCTGCTCAGTCTTGCTATAAACCTAAAACTTTTAAAATAAAAGTCTATTTAAAAAGAAAAAGGAAAAAAAGGAGTAAAGAAATAAAAATGAACAAATTCTAATACGTTTTAAACATTTTAACATTTTGGTATATATTCTTCCGAGAGAAATTATTTTTTTAAAGCTTGTACTCCATAAACCTTTCAAAATCACTGGCTTTCTTTTCCACTGATGTGAGTGAATTACATTTCTTTAGGAACAGAAGAAAGGAAATACGTTCACCTACCTTGCCTTGCCAGGCATCTCTACAGCTGTTTCTCAAACTGTAAGCTGTGTACAAATCATTAGGATTTAGTTGAAATGCATGTACTGATTCAATAGGTCTGGGTTAGGGCCTGAGATTCTGGATTTCCAACTAGCTCCCACTTGGACCTGCAGGCTTCGCCTTCTGTAGCAAGGTTCTAGAGTTTAAACCCAACCACTTTTCTATTTTTGCAAGAGTCACTTGACCAGCTTCTTTTGCAGTGTTTTTGTATTCCTTGAACTGCACAATCAGCTGTTTCCAATCGTCTTTTTGATCTCTCAATTCCTACAGCCTCCGGTTAAGGCAAACCTTAAACAAGCTGTGGTGTAGCAACAGGGAAACCGCGAAGAACTAGGAGGAGCGGGAGGCGGAACCTAGAGTGAGAGGAAAGCAGGAACTGAAGAAGCGGAGGAGGGATTTCGAAAGTGGACGTCAGCCGGCTGGGTTTGCAGGGCGGACCGGAAAGAATCTAGAGAAGTCTCCGCACCATGGCGGGTCCTGTCAGCTTGCGAGAGCTTCTAATGGGAGCTTCATCCTGGACCGGCTCTGAAAGTCCGGAGGGATCCCCTACAGAGGGCGGGGGGAGCGTGGCTGGTGGACCGGAGCCTCCTTGGCGAGAGGATGAGATCTGCGTGGTGGGAATCTTCGGCAAGACGGCTCTGCGACTGAATTCCGAGAAGTTCTCTCTTGTGAACACGGTTTGCGACCGACAGGTCTTTCCCCTCTTTCGCCACCAAGATCCTGGGGACACAGGGCCTGGAATCAGGACCGAGGCGGGAGCCGTTGGGGAGGCTGGTGGAGCCGGAGACGCTGGGGCTGGGACGGGGGATTCGGTTCGGGGAGGTGTAGCTGCTGCTGAAGGTAACCGAACTGAGCCAGGCTCCCAGGACTACAGCCTTCTGCAGGCCTATTACAATCAGGAAAGCAAAGTTCTTTATCTTCTTCTCACTTCCATCTGTGACAATTCGCAGCTTCTGCGGGCTTGTCGTGCCCTTCAGAGCGGGGAAGCTGGAGGTGGCCTCTCTTTACCTCATGCAGAAGCGCACGAGTTCTGGAAGCATCAAGAGAAGCTGCAGTGTCTCAGTCTCCTTTACCTTTTCTCCGTCTGTCACATCCTGCTTCTGGTCCATCCCACTTGTTCCTTTGACATCACTTACGATCGAGTATTCAGAGCCCTGGATGGACTGAGACAGAAAGTACTGCCCCTTCTCAAAACAGCTATTAAGGATTGTCCAGTTGGCAAAGACTGGAAGCTAAACTGCCGACCTTGCCCCCCTAGACTCCTTTTCCTCTTTCAACTCAATGGAGCCCTCAAGGTGGAACCCCCTCGGAGCCAAGACCCAGCTCATCCAGACAAGCCCAAGAAGCATTCTCCCAAAAGGAGACTGCAACATGCCCTGGAGGACCAGATCTATAGAATCTTTAGGAAGAGTCGTGTCTTGACTAATCAGAGTATCAATTGCCTATTTACTGTGCCTGCCAACCAAGCTTTTGTGTACATAGTTCCGGGAAGCCAAGAAGAGGACCCAGTAGGCATGTTGCTGGACCAACTTAGGAGTCATTGTACTGTGAAGGACACAGAATCTTTGCTGGTGCCTGCACCCCTTTCTGGGCCCAGGCGATACCAGGTGATGAGGCAACATAGCCGACAGCAGCTTTCTTTCCACATTGATAGCAGCAGTTCCAGTTCTTCAGGGCAGTTAGTGGATTTTACTCTTCGGGAATTTCTATGGCAGCATGTGGAGCTAGTCCTAAGCAAGAAAGGTTTTGATGACAGTGTGGGCAGGAACCCACAGCCTTCCCATTTTGAACTTCCCACTTACCAGAAGTGGATCTCAGCAGCTTCAAAACTGTATGAAGTAGCTATTGATGGGAAAGAGGAGGACCTGGGGTCTCCCACTGGGGAGCTAACATCTAAGATTTTAAGCAGTATTAAAGTCTTGGAAGGGTTTTTGGATATTGACACCAAATTCTCAGAAAACCGGTGCCAAAAAGCTTTACCCATGGCCCATAGTGCCTATCAGTCAAATTTGCCTCATAATTACACAATGACTGTCCATAAAAATCAGCTTGCTCAGGCTCTTCGAGTGTATAGTCAACATGCTAGGGGTCCTGCCTTTCACAAATATGCCATGCAGTTACACGAGGACTGCTACAAGTTTTGGAGCAATGGCCATCAGCTCTGTGAGGAGAGGAGTTTAACTGATCAACACTGTGTACACAAATTTCACTCATTACCTAAATCAGGTAGCTAAAATTCTTTCAGCATTTTGAAATCAGAACTGAGCTGTGTTTTTATTCTTGTTTTTTTTTAATTATTATTTTTAAGTAATCTCTTTGCCCAATGTGGGGTTCAAACTCATGACCCTGAAATCAAGAGAGAGTTGCATACTTTATTGACTGAGCCAGCCGGTCACCCTTTTATTTGTGTTTTAAGAGAGGCTATTCACTAGGTATTGATATTTTTTTAAAAGCCCTACAGAAATTTAGTTGCATCAAATTTAAGTTTTCTTTCCTGCTGTAAAAAGAAAACATCTATGACTACTAATTATTTTCTTGTATTTAAAGGATGAACTTTAGGGAATTAGTAAATGAGAACTGTTAATACAAATTTTCAAAAATTTCATATTAATATTTTTATCTTGGAGTTTTTGTTGAACTAAGAAGAATACAATGAAATGTAAGGTCACTATGATGATGATAAAATTGTCTGAGAAAACTGAAGATTTCAGATTGAAAATATATATCATTTTATGTATCTTCATTTGCTTTTTCTGTGTGTATTTAGTCAAGCTTTTGTGTTTTTGCTGGGTGTTTTTTGTTTTTCCTTCTCATTTCTAAAGTACTGTTTGGAGAAATTTTGGAGTTAGATGCTATAGAATGTAAAATAAATTTGAGTCTGCATTATGGGTGTGAAATTAATAGTGAGTGTTGTATTTTCCAGGAGAAAAACCAGAAGCCGATAGAAATCCTCCTGTGCTGTATCACAATAGCCGAGCTCGATCTACTGGTGCCTGTAACTGTGGAAGGAAACAAGCACCTCGAGATGATCCCTTTGATATCAAAGCAGCTAACTATGACTTTTATCAGGTAGACTCTAAATGTTTTCTTCCTCTTTTCTCTCCCTTTTTTTGGTGTGTGTGTGTTAACTAGCATTTAAGTAAAAATACATATTTTCAGAAGCAAAGTATGTAGAAAAGTAAATGTGACTGTAGTATGCTTTATAGACAAGGAAAAGTTCTTTTTATTACTTACTTGCTTACCCATTAATTGTTAATCTTGTTTTTTAGAGTGAGGAGTGTGTTATTTATTTATTTTAAATATTTTATTGATTTATTTGAGAGAGAGAGAGAGAGAGATAGAGGGCACGAGCAAGGGGTGAGGAGCGGGTGAAGCAGGCTCCCCACTGAGCAGAGAGCCTGAAGTGGAGCTCAATCCCAGGACCCCAGGATCATGATCTGAGCCAAAGGCAACTGCTTAACCCACTGGGCCACCCAGGTGCCCAGAGTGTGTTATTTTAAATGAAAAGTTCACAAGGTTGTTTATTTTATTTTGTTTCTTCCTCTATAGCTTCTGGAAGAAAAATGTTGTGGAAAATTGGATCATATCAATTTCCCAGTATTTGAACCAAGTACTCCAGATCCTGCTCCTGCCAAAAATGAATCTTCTCCTGCCCCTCCAGATGCAGATGCTGATAAACTTAAAGAAAAAGAACCTCAAACCCAAGGAGAGAGCACAAGCCTGAGTTTAGCTTTGAGTTTAGGCCAATCCACAGATAGTTTAGGTACCTATCCAGCTGATCCACAAGCAGGAGGAGATAATCCAGAAGTTCATGGTCAAGGAGAAGTAAAAACTGAGAAGAGACCAAACTTAGTTGATAGACAGGCATCCACAGTTGAGTATCTCCCGGGCATGCTACATTCAAATTGCCCTAAAGGTCTCCTACCCAAATTCTCCAGCTGGTCATTGGTTAAATTAGGCCCTGCTAAGTCTTATAACTTTCATACAGGTTTAGACCAACAGGGCTTCATTCCAGGAACAAACTATCTTATGCCTTGGGACATTGTTATCAGGACTAGAGCCGAAGATGAAGGAGACTTAGACACAAATTCTTGGCCTGCTCCAAATAAAGCTATTCCTGGAAAGAGAAGTGCAGTTGTAATGGGAAGAGGAAGACGGAGAGATGACATAGCTCGAGCATTTGTGGGCTTTGAATATGAAGACTCTAGAGGTCGGAGGTTTATGTGCTCAGGACCTGACAAAGTAATGAAAGTAATGGGAAGTGGGCCAAAGGAGTCCGCCTTAAAAGCCTTGAATAGTGATATGCCCTTGTATATTCTGTCATCATCTCAGGGTAGAGGGCTAAAACCACATTACGCTCAACTTATGAGGCTTTTTGTTGTGGTTCCCGATGCTCCTTTGCAGATAATACTAATGCCCCAGGTAAGAAATACGATCTTTTCCATTCTCAAACAAAAAATGCTGATGCTTGTTTTGTTTTTTAAAAGTACAGGATAATATCAAAGTAATTATTTCATTAAACGGTTCTTAATTTTAAATACCTTTTCTACCTAATATTCTAGTTCTTGAAAAATAAATTGTGTGTTTATCAGTTCATATTGTATAGTTCAGAGGCAGAACTTGAAGTTAAAAATCTGTAGAAAAATAGGAGAATATTTGAGACTAAATAATGTAATATTGAGTATGATTAGAGTTAGGAGTGTACCCATTACCTCTTTAATCTTATATGGTCTTTGGGGGTTTTTTTTGTTTTGTTTTTTAAGATTTTATTTATTTGTCAGAGAGAAAGACACAGAGAGCACAAGCAGGGGGAGAGGCAGACAGAGGGAGAAGTAGACTCCCCGCTGAGCAAGGAGCCCAATGTGGGACTCGATCCCAGAACTAACTCTGGGATCATGACCTGAGCTGAAGGCAGCTGCTTAACCAACTGAGCCACCCAGGCATCCCTCTTATATGGTCTTTGAATCTATTGTTTGTTTAGGGATTTATCTTTCAAGTGTTTCTTATTGAAAAATGTGAACATAAGTACATTACCTTTATTTTTCAGGTTCAACCAGGCCCACCACCGTGTCCAGTATTCTACCCAGAAAAACAAGAAATCACTCTCCCACCAGATGGCCTCTGGGTTTTGAGATTTCCTTATGCATATGTGACTGAGAGAGGACCTTGTTTCCCTCCTAAGGAAAACGTGCAGCTAATGAGTTACAAGGTGCTCCGTGGAGTTCTTAAAGCAGTAACACAATAAGCGTTTTATAGCCAGTTACAATCTTGAAGCTGGTGTTTGGTTTTGGTGTGTATTAGGGGCGGGAAGGGGGTTGTTTTTGTTTTGGTACATGTATGCTGTATTTTCTTGAATCCAAAATGTGCTTTGGTTACAGGTGTTCAGTATTGGGACAGTAGTTCCATTATTTCATGATATTATTGATATTTATTGTAAGTGGACCTGCGGCTTGCTAATAAACATTGGTTCTTCTAGAAAAGGACATAAAATACCTGGTTGATATCTCTATTTTCTTTTGTTCCTGTTTCACTGTCCATAATAAAACATGTTTCTATCATAACTGAATGTTACATAATCACATTGAGCCAAAACTTTGTTTTGGTTAAAACGATGTTTTAGCTAGGATTTTCCTTAAGATGCCACTTCTGAAATTATCTTCAAAATAATATGATCCAGTAGGTTATCTGGTAATGGTATGAGGACTTAATTGCAAAGAAGAGCCCTATTGTTTGGCTCACAATTCTGGTACCTAAGTTAGACTGTTTTGTTCTTACTATTTTATTCCTAGACTGATGAGATGTCATATTTTACTTTTTATTTTTTTATTTTATTTTTTTTTCATTTTTTAATATATATTTTAGATGAATGCTATCTGAACTAAAACTTATTAACTTTTATTTTTAAGACTTTGTTTTTAAGTAATCTCTACATCCAATATGGGACTCCAACTCTGGAAGTTAATGTACATTCTTGCATCTCATCCTTATTTTTCGTCCTTTTATTTTTTTTATTTTTATTTATTTTTATTTTTATTTGACAGAGAAAGATCACAAGTAGGCAGAGAGGCAGGCAGAGAGAGAGGAGGAGGCAGGCTCCCTGTTGAGCAGAGAGCCCGATGCGGGCCTCGATCCCAAGGCCCTGGGATCATGACCTGAGCCAAAGGCAGAGGCTTTAACCCACTGAGCCACCCAGGCGCCCTTTTCGTCCTTTTAATTTTTCCTTCCTTGTATATCACTTTTAACGATCACAATTGCTTTTATACTAAGCATGGTTTTTGGTTGGTTTTATTAAGTAGTGCACTAAATTTGGAAAATACAAACTAGATTGCTCTGTAGGACATGTATTAATAGTTGTTTGGGGGTTTTTTGGGTTTTTTTTCCTAAAGATTTATTTATTTATATGACAGAGAGAGATCACAAGTAGGCAGAGAGGCAGGCAGAGAGAGAGGAGGAAGCAGGCTCCCCGCTGAGCAGAGAGCCCGATGCAGGCCTCCATCCCAGGACCCTTGAGATCATGACCTGAGCCGAGGGCAGAGGCTTTAACCCACTGAGCCACCCAGGCGCCCTGTTTTTTTAAAGATTTATTTATTTTAGGGAGAGCGAAAAAGTGGGGGGAGAGGCAGGGGGAGCCAGAGAGGGAGAGAAGCAGACCCACCCTGAGCTTGGTACCAGACTTGGGGCTTGATCTCATGATCCTGAGATCATGACCTGAGCTGAAACAGTCAGTTGCTTAACCGACTAAGCCACCCAGACACCCTTGTTTTGTTTTTTCTAATAGCCTATAAGAGTTGAATAACAAGTTGTATAAACTTGTAGGTTAAAGGAACTGAAACAAACTAGTTTATAAGAACGAAAAAGGTGTCAAAAGAGCAGACGTGTCTTTTTTTTTTCTTTCTTTTTTGATGTTGTTCTCATATGGAAAAATTTTACATTCCTGCATAAATTAGTGATCTTCCTTAATTATTTTTGTTTACAGAAGCCACCCTAACTTGAATTTCTGTAGTTTTTAAATACAAAATTTTTATGCTATTTGTATTTACACCCTACTTAAGACAATTGCAGAACTTCTTCATGTTTTTATCCATAAATTGGTTTATATAATGTTGCATTAGAGAAATGTGGACTATGCAATTTGTATTGCTTACTGTCTTACACATTAGTGTTATAAACCTTATTCAGCAAATTTCCAAAGTGATGATTTTATTAAAGAAATTCTATTTCTTCTGTAGCAGCACTTCCATTGTCCTTTGCTTACCAGATTTTTTTATTGAGATGTAAGCAGATGATTCAAAATTATTTTTTTTCTCTTAAAGATTTTATTTATTTATTTGACAGAGATCACAAGCAGGCAGAGAGGCAGGCAGAGAGAGGGGGGGAGGGGGGCTCTCCGCTGAGTAGAGAGCCCAATGCGGGGCTCTATCCCAGGACCCTGAGATCATGACCTGAGCTGAAGGCAGAGGCTTAACCCACTGAGCCACCCAGGCACCCCCAAAATTATTATTTTTTTAAATCACTAGGTCAGAAGGGACTTCACAGGATATCCTTTGGCCTATTGGTGAGTCTGTTGTGTCTCTGAAAAGTGGTATAGAATTTTAGGAAGTAAATTATATCTTATTCAAGGAGTGCTTATTATTTAAAGGACAAATATGATAAGTCTTTCTGTCATGTAAACTACGTTATTTTGATTTTTTAAAATGGCTTCACGCGTTGGTTTAAAGTTAGGTTCTCTATACTACTTAAACAAGGAATCTGTCTTTTAGTGAGAAACAAAAAAAAAACAAAAAACTTCCAAGGAAGAGTAAAACAAAGAAAATTAGAAAAATGGGACTAGGAAAACCTGATTCACAAAAATAACAATAGCTACTCTTTACTGAATGCCACAGAATAGTAATAGCTATTTCATGAATGTCCACTTCTTAGGTACTTTACTAAGCATTTTGCATACATTGTCTCTAATCCTCAAAACATTGCAAGATAAGTCTATTTTTACAGATCAAGAAATTAAAGTTTGAAGTGATTAAATAATTTGTCCAGGGTCACATAGTAGAGAGTAGCAAAGTCAAAATTTAAATCGAGGACTCTGATCTCAAAGCTGTACTCTTCCTGTGTCCTGCCTTCTTAAAAAATATAAGATTGAAAACTGCATGTCAGTTCCTCCAACTGAATATTTGACTCTAGTCTTAAGACTTGGTGAATGGGTGAGTTTTTGGGATGCCTGGGTAGCTCAGTCAGAAGTGTCTGCCTTCAGCTTTGGTCATGGTTTTGGGGTCCAGGGATCTAGCCCTGCAAGGGGCTCCCTACTCAGCAGGGAGTCTGCTTGTCCGGCTCCCTCTGACCCTTCCCCTCCCCTTGTGCTAACTCATGCTCTATTTCTCTGGCTCAAATGAATAAATAAAATAAAATAAAATAAAGACATGTGAATGGGTGAGTTTTTAATGTCAGAAAAACTAGGCATGATACCCCTAAAACATCTTAGTTTCTTTTAAGACCATGAATCTTGATTGTCTCTAAACTGTATTGAATCTTTATATTATACCATCTCTTGTTACAGATTTTCTCCTGTATAAAATAGTTCTATAGTAGATTGGAGCCAAAAAAAAAAAAAAAGATTCCACTGCTTAAGAAACCTGGACAAAGGCACCTTGGTGGCTCAGTCAGTTGAGCATCCAACTCTCGGTTTCAGTTCAGGTCATGATCTCATGGGTTAGAGGAATGAGCCCCATGTCTGGCTCTGCGCTTGTCAGGAAGTCTGCTTATGGATTCTCTCCCATTGCCTGTACCCACCCCGACTGTCTCTCACTCTCAAATAAGTAAATAAGTCTTTAAAAAAAGACAAGAAAAAGAAACCTAGGGCGCCTGGGTGGCTCAGTGGGTTAAAGCCTCTACCTTCAGCTCAGGTCATGATCTCAGTGTCCTGGGATCGAGGCCCACATCAGGCTCCCTGCTCGGCAAGGAGCCTGCTTCCTCCTCTCTCTCTCTCTCTCTGCCTGCCTCTCAGCCTACTTGTGATCTCTCTCTCTCTGTCAAATAAATAAATAAAATCTTTAAAAAAAGAAAAAGAAACCTAGACAATTTACTTAATTCTTGAGCATTATTTTCTCAAAATGGTAATGATCAAATCAATAAATAGTAAAACGGTAATGTTAATTACTATTTATCACAAAAGGTATTTGTGAGGAGTAAAGGAGTATATATAAAGCTCCTAACAGAGGGGCACATAAACTGATAATTATATTTTATCTTGAATTTAGTTTTTAAAGGTATCCCATAATTCTAATAGTTTTGGAGATAGTGAATCCATTTTGGTTAGTTTTAGTCCTGCAGTTTATAATCAGGTAAACAGTGCCTGGTATATATAAAGCCTATGGTAAGCACCATAATGTGTAGCAGTTCTGTAGACTTGATTTGTACCTTTCGTCTTGTACCTTTCTGTGGTCTTTTAAACCTGATTTAATTTTTGTTTGTTTATACTTCAGATATGACACCTCTCTGAAATCCTTTGGCCGCTTCTCTCTCCTTTCTGTCTCCTACAACTTTGTGCCTGTCCTAAGATGTGGCAAATAGAACTGCACTCAGTTTTTGGAATGCTGCACAACTGTGAACAAAGGCCAGCTAGTAGTTTATGTTTAATTTTCAATATTCTGAATTATGTTTATTGGCCTAAGTTGGCACAGCAGCTCACTGGGTTTTTTTTTTTTTTTTTTTTAAGATTTTATTTATTTATTTGACGGAGAGAGACACAGCAAGAGAGGGAACACCAGCAGGGGGAGTGGGAGAAGGAGAAGCAGGCCCTCCCGCAGAGCAGGGAGCCTGATGTGGGGCTTGATCCCAGGACTCTGGGATCATGACCTGAGCCAAAGGCAGATGCTTAAGGACTGAGCCACCCAGGCACCCCTGGGCTGATGTTTTAAGGAAGCAGTTTACTGCATCTCCAAACATTGGATACCATCTAAAGGTTTAGTTTGTTGATCCTGTAAAATGAGGATAATAACTCCCTTATCTTCCTTTATCTTATTTGAGAGAGAGAGAGAGCACAAGCAGAGGGGAGAGGCAGAGAGAGAGAGAAAGAAGTAGACTCCTCACCCAGCAGGGAGCCCGATGTGGGGCTCCATACCAGACCCTGGGATCATGACCTAAGCCAAAATCAGACGCTTGACCAGCTGAGTCACCCAGGCATCCCACATGCACACGTCTTTTATTAATACTTGTGAACTTTTCTTTGCAGAATAAACTGTTAGACTTTGGATTGATGGGGCAAGGGATATGTACATTTTGCATTTTGACACACATTGCTAAATTGCCCTACAAAATGTTGAACCATGCTTTGGGAATTTGACAATTCCCATTGTCATAGTTAAGAATCCTGATGGCAGTACATCAATCCAATCAACACCAGTTTTCTTATTTTGAGTAATATCTCAAGTTATGAATTACTTCATAACTCTTGGGTAAATATCTCTGATCCCAATGATACATATTCCTAGGCAATTACACCTGCTACCGAGAACACTAATGATTTGGGCAATGTGATTATAGATGGGATTTAAATGACAATCTAAGGAATCATTAATTAATCTTATTTTTCAGAAGCTCAATACTATCTTCTCCAGCCAACACCTTGAACTGAATTAAGATTGGTGACCTTGTTATAACATCAGCTACTAACTATGTAATCTTGGGCAAAGTACTTAACCTCTGCAAACATCAGTTTTTTCCTTATAGTGAAACAGGCCAGGCAAGTGGGTGGCTCAGTCGGTTAAGCATCCACCTTCAGCTCAAATCATGATCCCAGGGTCCTGGGATAAGGCCCCACTTTGGGATCCCTGCTCAGAAGGGAGGCTGCTTCTCCCTCTGCCGCTCCCCCTGCTTGTGCTCTCTCTCTCTCTTTGTGTTAAGTAAATAAAACCTTAAAAAAAAAAAGAAACAGGCCAACAATTTCTGATATACTTTCTTTTTTTAATATTTTTCTCCCTGCGACAATTGACTGTACTAAACTCCATTATTGGTTTAAATAATGTCTTACTAACTTAAGTGGCTCCTTCATGCTGGGAGACATCTCTGATCATATTGGTATAATTAAAAAAAATACTTTTCTATTATCATGCCTTGCCTGTTCTTACATTAGCTTTAATTTTCTTGGGCCCCCAGTAAGGTATATGTGGTCTTGCTTGAAAATTATATATACTTTCCCCAAATTTTTTGGTGATATTTTAGAGAAAAATATTTTAACTTCTGACAGTGCTTTACTTATATAGGATATTTCTATTGCTTTCATTTTACTTCATTAGATCCTCAAAATATCCCTGTGAGGTTAGATACTATTATCCTCATTTTACAGATGTAGAAACTTAGGCTTAAAATATGTAATATGCTCAAAGTCACTCAGCTTAAATAGTACAGCTCTATCTATGGATTCTAAGTTCAGAGTTTTATCTACCAAGCCACAGGTATCTCTATATTTGAAGGCTAAATATTCTTAGTTACATAGATTTTTTCCAGGTAATATGTATCCTATACATGTGTTTATTTCCATCATAAATAGTAGTCATTGAATTTAGAGTAAAGTTGCTATCAGGTGAGATTTTGGTAAAGGGAAACAGAACCATGCACATCAGCTGATCTATAGGATATAATTTGACAGCCCTAAACAGATTATTCCTAACAAGGCAATATTTTTCAACTCATGAGTTTCCTTAAAATTTTTTTTTAAGATTTTTATTTATTTACTTGACAGAGAGATAGACAGTGAGAGCGGGAACACAAGCAGGAGGAGTGGGAGAGGGAGACGCAGGCTTCCCACTGAGCAGGGAGCCTGATATGGGGCTCGGTCCAGGACCTGAGCCGAAGGCAGACCCTTAATGACTGAGCCACCCAGGCGCCCCTCCATAAAATGTTTTAATTTAAAAAGTGTGGTTATATTTGGGAATTTTCATACTTAGTTCTTTTTCTTCTATAAAGACTTTAACATTTCTCTGGATATTTTGATATTAGATCAAGAAATATACTTACTGTGGTGGCAAACTGATGCAAAAGTCTTTTTCAGCTGCTTAAAAAAAATATTTTATTTATTTATTTTTATTTTAGAGAGAGAGAGCACACAAGCAGGGGAAAGAGCAGAGGGGAAGAGAAGGAGAGGGGAAGAATCCCAAGCCGACTTGTGCTGAGCTCCAAGCCCAGTGTGGGGCTCTACCCTACAACCCTGAGATCACCTGAGCTGAAACCAAGAGTCTAACACTCAACCCACTGAACTACCCAGGTGCCCCCTTTTCAGCTACTCTTAAAAATTTAATGTAGGCCACCATTTTCTAGAATCCTCATTGGAATGAGGACTTCAACTATCTCTATTTTAACCTCAAACTTTCTAATTGATTAAGTTCTTCTTTCCATCTTATCTCTTAACTCAGGCAAAAGATCCTGCAGGCAAAGCATAACCTGTTCAGCTGGGAACTGGAATTACTCCCTTAAGCAATAGGGACTGCTCTGAACCAGCAAGACCCCCACCCATGATTGACTTTAAGACAGTGATCAACTTGACCTTCACTGCCCTCCTCCTATATGTAGCCACCCACCTTCGTCCCACATTTTCCTTATGTAAACTTGGAAGTATGGATGAAAGGAAAACTAGTTGGGCCTTCTGGGATTGGGTTTCCTATCCAAGACTTTTAAGTAATAACCTATAATCTTGTCAACATTTTCTTATTGTAAGTAGACTTGCAAGTCAACAAATATTTCTTGACTGCCAATGCAAGGCATGGGATTACATTTTCACAGTGAAATGAGAGGAGTCTGTCCCTCAAGTATTTGACTGATAAACTAGTACTTCTTATGCTATGTATAACAATAGGGAAAACTCAATCTTAGCTAGACAAATGCATGGGTTCATTATTTTAGCAAGCTTTAACTCCTCCATTGGTAACAGTTCTTTGCACTTCCTAGAGTAGGGGCTAAGATGTGCCATGAAATCTCTCCTTTTTTAATGCGGATTTTCTAATTATGTCAGGCCTTCCTGAATTCAGGCTATCTTTGCAAAACCTTTTCTGCCTGAGTGATGGCGAAGGCACTGGCAGGACTCCAAGCTTCCGCCGCGTTTGGAGATTTTCTGAAGCGCTGCGGGTTCTACCCCAGAGCTAGGTGACAAATGCTCACTACCAGAGCTCTGCAGACTCCAACCCAGCAGCCAGAGCGCGCCTGCGTACCGCAGCCCCTTTGTTGCTCAGACGCTTGGGGTCTGGCTGCGCCTGCGTGGACGGCTGGCGCCGACAAGTGCGCTGCACCGCTGGCACCGGCTGGGGGCGAGCAGACCTCGAGCAGCTGCCGCCGCCGCCGCAGGCGCAGCCGTTGCGACCGCCGCTGCGGAGTTCAGAGGGCCCGGAGGTGGGAGACTTCCCACACGGTGGCGGAGATGTCGTCCACCGCGGCTTTTTACCTTCTCTCCACCCTGGGAGGGTACTTGGTGACCTCATTTTTGTTGCTCAAATACCCGACCTTGCTGCACCCGAGAAAGAAGCAGCGATTCCTCAGTAAACACATCTCTCACCGCGGAGGTGAGAGGGGGTCCCCAGATCCCGATGGCGGAGGTGGGGGAGGCTTTCCCCCCCACTAGAGCTGAGGGCCCTTTAGAGCTCTGCAAAAGGCTGGCGGGTGGAAATGCGTGAGAGTTTGAGGAAGAATGGGTGTGCGAAAGAGGGCTCCCTGGAGGGGAAGGCGATGTGAATGGGAGGTCTCCTTAAGGAAGAAGATAAGGGGTCTTGAGACAGAGCCACGGCGGGGATCTGTCGAGTGCAGCGGTTTCAGGTGTTCTCTGAAGGAGGAAGGACTAGGGTGAGAATTAAGGGTAGATGGAGCGTTTCTCGGCAGATGGAAGGATGATCGCAGACCCTTCCTGGCAGCGAGGCACAATGCGGGTGGGGGGAGCGCGAGCAAAACCGGAGTACCCCGCGGGGGAACCGGAACCGACTGCTCTGAGCGGAGCCAGACGGAGATCCGGGGCGAGGAGCGTCGAAGGTTGAGGACCTGCGTGAACCTGGAGAGTGCTGTAGCTTGGTTGTCTGCAATCCCGGGGGGCTGATTCCTTACCACCCCCCCGAACATTGATAATTAAGAAGAGAGGGAAACCTAGTCACTGACCTGGGGACACTGCCCAAGGTCATAGTTAGAGCTTGGGATGGACTGGGACAGAAATTGGAGCGTCCAGGTCCCCAAGGCAGCAAACCTTCCAAGGCAGCAAACCTTCCATCTGCTTTTTTTTTTTTTTTTTAGCCCTACCCTGCACCTCAGCAATGACACCTGGATTTCCTAAAAACAAAAAGATGATGTAATTTATGACAGGACTGTATTGTTTAAAGAAAACAAAGAAGTTGTTTCTTGGAAAAGTATCTTACTAAAAGGAGCCTAGATAGTCCACCCTGTAATTTCCCAAACAGCAGGCCAAATCTTTGCCTCTTCATTATCTCAGAATAATGAGTCTATTTCATTTCAAGCATGATGTCTAAAATGCTGTAAAATTGGATTAAGTCAATCAATTTTAACTGTTCTTTACAGATGAATGTTAAACTAGGTTAAAACTGCTTGGAATTCACAGTCTAATACTTGAAATGGTAAATTCTAGGAATTTTTAGTCTAAAACTTGATTTAGTACCATAATACCTTTTCTAACAAGAATTGGCCAGGAATACAGTTTTAAATATGACAGAAATATATTAGTATTCTTCTGTATAATCTGTACAGTTTTATGTTAAACATAGTTCTAAAGAGTGACTTCAATAGTTGTGCTAGTCTCCTTACTCATGAAAAGCATCAAAGGTTTTAAGGGGTCACCAGCTAAATGCTATGTAAATGCTTATTTGGTTTAATTAGATATATAGTTACTTGTTTGTTTTTTAAGTTTATTTACTTATTTAAGTAATCTCTACACCCAACATGGGACCTGAACTCACCACCCTGAGATGAAGAGTTGCACACTCTTCTGACTAAGCCAGCCAGGTGCCTTGTGTTTACTGATTTAAAAAAAAGAAAAATGTATTTACTAAGAACCCAAACCAAAACAAAACTAGATCCTCTAAAAAGCTATCTAAACTGTCATTGTGGGTGATCTAAATTTTATTTTTAGAAGAAATACGTGTTAATTTTTCAATTTTTGTGACACTCTGCAGGTGAAAAAACTGGTACTCCACTGAGGTTAAAAAAATGTGTGCTAGATCAACGAAGCCAGTATCAAAAAAAGGATAAGCTGGATCTCCAATTCTCACTGTCAGAAATACTTTAAAAATATTTTTCCCTAGATAGTCATTTTCAGTTGTTTCAGTTTCACCCCTTATATAAAAATTTCCATTCTTTGTTTGCAAATATGGGATGAGTATTTGTATATTCCAAGATACATAACTGAAACTGTCATGAGAATCTTGTTAAATATTTGCAGACTTGAATCTATTTACTTTTGTGATGGTCCTAATGCACTATAAGTTCCTATGTTGTTAGTGCTTAATATGCTTTTGTTGAGTATATGCATCAAAGAATACAATTAAATCCAGAATGATAGAGGAGATATTTACTAAAAAAATACTTTGTAACTTAAGATGCTGAGTTCCTGGAAAATAATAGTGGAGGAAGTAGTCACATCCTTACTTACTTTTTATTTTTGTCTTGGACACTGCCAACAGCAGTCACTATTCTCTCTGTGGATATTACTAACATTTGGGCTAATTCTCTATTGCCCTAACTTCAAATACCTGATGTTTCATGTAAACCAGATGTATGACCATTCCAAGATGGAAACATTGATCAGTATATCTTATAAAGTATATACACCAGCATTATTATAACTATTATGTCTGTATTATCACCTGGGTCAGTCTGGACCACTAGTTAGCCTTGGGAAGAAGACCTAGTTTCTTTATTTATAAATGGGGACTGTTTGCCTTGCTTCTCTTTGGGTTGTTAGAAGGATTAGGTATATAAAATGTACTTTGAAAACTGTAAAATTGTTTAGAAATACAAGCATGAATATAGGGATCTGCATATGTGTTTTGTAGTAGAACTTTGAGTTGATTGGGAAGGAATAAGATCACCCTATACATAACATTTTCAATATTTTAATGAACATATTGCCTTTTGCTAAGATTGATTGTTTTTGAAAGAGGAAATTAATGTTTCAAAAATTAAATGCTGTAGGATTATTTTGTCCTTGCCTCTTTAGAGCATGCACTGTATTACATTATACCATAATAGGATATGTTAATACATATGCCTCCCTTAGTTCCTTAAGGGGAGGGTTCAGGGTTCAGATTTTATTAATACTTCTGTCTCTAGCTTCAGTGCAGATCCTAAAATAATTAAAATAATAAATTATTGTCTGCTAACTACTGGATGCTAGGTCCCTCCTATGTGTTTCCTAAATTTATTTGACCAAAGAACACCTTTTAGGGCGCCTGGGTGGCTCAGTGGGTTAAGGCCTCTGCCTGCCGCTCAGGTCATGGTCTCAGAGTCCTGGGATCGAGGCCCGCATCGGGCTCCCTGCTCAGCAGGGAGCCTGCTTCCTCTCCTCTCTGCCTGCCTCTCTGCCTACTTGTAATCTCTCTCTGTCAAATAAATAAATAAAATCTTAAAAAAAAAACAAAACACCTTTTATAACTACAGTGTATTGATGAAACACCAGTAAGATCAAAGATACACCCTTTGGATCAAATGGAGAGTGAGCAATACCCTGAAAGGCCATTTTCTTAATTTCTCTATGAAAGCATGAATTTTATTAATATTCTTTCTAGTTGCATAAGTAACTAATGTTCATTGTAGAAATTTGGAAAATATAGAAATGAAAAAAAATATAGTTCCTGAAACTTTATCATCTGGATATAATCTCTGTTAACATTTTGAAGTATATCCTTTTAATACCTATTTTCTGATATTTGGAATCATGGTATATATAAATATTTTATTTGTTTATTTATTTATTTATTTAAGACACAGAGAGAGACAGAGAGAGAGAGAGACAGAGCATGAGCATGAGCATGAGCAAGAGCAGGCTCCTCACTGAGCAGAGAGCCTGATGTGGGGCTCTATCCCAGGGCCCTGGGATCATGACCTAAGCTGAAGGCAGATGTTTAACCAATTGAGGCATCCAGGCGCCTCCTGGAATCATAGTGTATGTACATTTATTTCAGATGCCAACTGAATTGGCTAGAGGTAAGATTGCAGGGAAATACAGAAATAAGTCACTCTAAAACTCCTTAATCTATCTCTATGAACCAATTGAATTAAGCAACAGGCTTTAAAAAAAAAAGTCTATGTACTAGGTAGGGTTCAGTAGCCAAAGAATAAAAAAAAAACGCCAATGAAATCCCCACCTTCCCTCTTAATCTTTCATCCTTAATCTTGAGACAGAGTATTGTCACAATCTGGGTAACCTGCCACAGAATGATTTGGCAAGTAATAAGTTTGAGGGTAAATTTGCTGTTGGACGCTGGCTGCTTCTGACATTTTTAATCCTTTAATTGGATGTTCAAGGAAGAAACTGAAGCATCAATCTGAGTCTTAAAAGTGTCACTGGAAGTGGCACTCTGCAGTTGCATCCTGAAACATATTCTATGTCAGGGTATCGATTTTCTCTTCTTGTTCACTCATTCCTATTTTCAGGGAACTCTTCCTCACTTTTCAAGAAGGACTCTTTTTTTTCTTTTCTTTTCTTTTTTTCCCTTTTCCTTTTCTTTCCTTTTCTTTCTTCCTTTCTTTGGTAATCCCTACATCCAACATGGGGCTCAAACTCATAACCCCAAGACCAAGTGTCACATGCTCAAGGGCACCTGGGTGGCTCAGATGGTTAAGCATCTGCCTTTGGCTCAAGTCATGATCCTTGGGTCCTGGGATTGAGCCCCTTGTCAGGCTCCCTGCTCAGTGGGGAGTCTGCTTCTCCTCCTTTCTCTGTCTGCTACTCCCCCTGCTTGTGCTCTCTCTCTCTCTGTCAAATAAATAAATACAAACCTTATTTAAAAAAAAAAAGTCACATGCTTTTCTGACTGAGCCAGCCAGGTGCCCTTTCAACACAGACTTTTTCCTCATTCATTTCCTCAACTGGTTCCCTCATTCCTGATACCTTATTAGCAATGAAGTTCTTTATTATTTATTTAATAGTACTTTTCTGCTTAAGAAAGCAAACTAAAATGTAATGCAATGGCTAAATGGCTAAAATGCAATGGCTAAAAGATATATGTCTTAAATTATATACAAATTTAGAAAAATTAAATATGAAAAATATCATTATAGAAAAAGTATTGAAATTATGACCAGATACATAATAAAAGCCACTTACTATTGAAGAAAGCATACATGTGATAGTTAGTTGGTAAATGCTGCCTGTGTATCAATATACAGTTTGAATATCCTTCTGTGCTATTGATGTGTTTAATTTTTTCTTATACCTGTACATACAGATTTCACCAGTTTTTTCCTCTTGAAATACAGAAACAAGTCTGCAGTGTTCCAGGGAACCCATATTGAGAAATGCTCTTAATATACACCATTTCTACTCCTTACAAGCTCTTTATGCACTTATGTAAATCACATATACTATTTCCAAGGCACATTGTAAATGTTGAAGGAACAAATGAATGTAGAAATAAAGAAAAGGGCACCTGGTTGGTTAAGGTCCTGACCCTTGATTTCAGCTCATCATGATCTCAGGGTCGTGAGATTGAGCCCCAATGTTGGGCTCTGTGCTGGGCTTAGAGCCTGCTTCAGATTCTCTCTCCCTTTCCCATTGCCCTCCTCCCTGCTTGTGTGCTCTCTCTCTCAAAAAAAAAAAAAAAAAAGAAGAAGGAACTTACTTTGTTGCTTGATTTACTGAAAAATTTCATTTTGAGTTGAGATCAGATCATATCTCAAACATTAGGATATGTTTTATTCACACTAGGCTTTCTTATCCAGTATCAGAAAATACTTAATTTTGAAGGTTTCCTTGTGTGCATGTGGCTGATGCATGGTCATATTTGTCATTGGTTTTCTAAACATCACACACACATTGATTGTGTATACAAAGATGTTAATAATGGTGGTTAGAGCATATCTGTAAACAACTCTATAGTGTTTATTGGCATATAAAACATTTGGGAGACAAAAGGAAACTAAAGAGATATTTCTTTCCTTCACAGCATTTAAATCTAATTAAAGGTCCCAAAGAGGATGTTTCCTTTACTTTTCCTGTCCTATCAGAAGTTAACTGATCATGGAGCACATGGGTGGCAGAGTTGATTAGGTGTCTGACTCTTGGTTTTGGTTCAGGTTGTGATCTCAGGATTATGAGACTGAGCTCTTTGTCAGGCTCTGCACTCAATGCAGAGTCTGCTTGAAACTCTCTCTCCCTCTGCCCCTCCCCCTCCTCTCTCTCTGAAAGAAAGAAAGGGAGAGAGAGAAAGAGAGAGAGAGAAAGAAACTGATTACAAAGTAATTACGAAGCACTATATAAGAGAGAAAAAGTTAACATAGAATGAAAACTTGGGAAGTATATAGTAAAGCTGTAAATAAAGAGAATTGGAACTTTTCAGAGGTTTTCTCAAAGAAGTGAAAAATGTGAACTGGAAGAGGGAGGCAGTATAATGTAAGCAGAGGAATTATAAACATTAGGACAGCATTTAAAATCTGTGACACATTCTCTTTCCCATTTCATAATTTAATAACCACTTAAAGAGTAAACATTTGTTTATATGTCAGATGGTGATTTGCAAAGCCAGGCAGGCATTGTTTAAAGTGATTATTGAAGGAAAAGGAAAATTAGTGGTAAGCATGCTTCTATAAATGATATGATAACTGGAAAGAAAAGGAATTCAAATAATTTCATGAGACAAGAGCTACCACCAAATAATTCCTTGGAGAGGAACGGAATACTTTTTAATTAGTCCCTTAGTTACTCTGCAGGCTTTTATCATATGAATCTAACAGGTAATTTGTGGGTGTTATCATTGTGGAATTTACCTTCAAGCTTTATAAACATGAAGAATATGGGAATAAGGGCCAATGTGAATAACTTATCCGTAAAACTGAAACAAAGGTGCTCTATGAACGGCAGCATAGAAGCTGCCACATCGTGGTAAAAAGGATAGGATCTGAAGTTTTATAGTTTATGCTTGAATTGTAGTTCTCCTCGTTGGCTATGTGACTGTACCCAACTTCTTTCTGGTTGTGGGGATTTTAATGAAATGATATATAAAGTGCTAAGTACAGTGTATAGCTTCTATTAAATATTAATATCTTGAGGGTCTTTTCATTGTTTTATTTAATACTGGCTATTAATTTCATAAACTTACAAAATCAAAGGTCTTAAGTAATAATATTTTCATGCTTAAGCTGTTAGGTTTAAATTAATAACAAAATTAATATGGAAAACAGACATAAGAGATAAACATGCAGACTCTGAATATAAATATTAGTAAAAATTACATTACCTGTGGGAAAATTTATTTCAGAGTACTGAATCTCTATCCTATTTTTTCTAACTCGTTTTCCCCAAACCAAAAGATCATTTCAATTCAAATATATGGAAAAGTATTAAGACTTCATGAACCTATCACCCAGATACAAATAAATACTAGCATGTACTCACAGTTTTTTAAAAAAGGATGCCTGGTGGCTCAGTTGTTAAGTGTGTGCCTTCGGCTCAGGTCATGATCCCAAGGTCCTGGGATCGAGTCCCACATTGGGTGCCTTCCTCAGCAAGTAGCCTGCTTCTTCCTCTGTCTGCTCCTCTCCCTGCTTGTGCTCTCTCTCTCTCTCTCTGACAAATAAATAAATAATAAAATCTTTTAAAAAATGGCAGTTTCACTTAAGAATATATTTGATGTATTAATAAAAATTATTCTATTAAATTTCAAGCCTTACATACATTGTTTTTAATAAATGTCTTTTTTTTTAAGTAAGTTCTACAACCAACATGAGGCTTGAACTCATGACCCTGAGATCAAGAGTTGCATACTCTACCAACTGAACAGCCAGGTACCCTGAGTACCCATAACTTTTATTTATTTATTTTTAAGATTTTATTAATTTATTTGAGAGAAAGCCTGTGCACTAGTGTGTGTGCAAGCACACACAAGTGTGTGTGCACTAGTGGGGTAAGGAGCAGAGAGAAGCGGACTGCCCACTGAGTGGAGAGCCGACATGGGGCTGGATCCTGGAATCCTGGATCATGACCCAAGCTGAAGGCAGACAGACTGAGCCAACCAGGTGCCCCACATGTAACTTCATATTCTGTGTGACAAAATTGGAAGTACATACAAAACACTTCTGTTGCCTATCAAAGTATGATGGTGATTATTTTGAGGACAAGCACTTGTGCAATCATTTGAATTGTGAGCTGAATTAGCCCTTGTTTTTTTCCCACAGAACACCATTTTTACTTAAAAAAACTGAAACCAGTTATTCAGACTTGAGTATTCAGCAGATGTAGTCTTGAAAATTATAAAATGAGTCTGTCATTAGAAGAAAAATAAGCTATATTTTAAGGCAGTGCCAATGATTACATTTGAGTTTTCAAGCAAAAATTAGAAATTTGGAAAACTTGTATCCTCTACTGTGAGCTTGATAGCTTACTTACAGATTTTCCTGATGAGATGAGGTATTAACAAATGTGACTTTAAAAAATATTGTATAATGAAATGTGTCAATATTTAGAAAATCATCATGATTCAGTGAATTAGTATTTTCCAAAAGACCAATGCATAATATAAAAACCATGCGTGGGTGAAAGATCTATTCAAAGTTCAAGATGGACTTAGGGGTGCCTGGGTGGCTCAGTTGGGTTGAGCATCCGACTCTCAGTCTAAGCTCAAGTCTTGATCTCAGGGTCGTTTGTTTAAGCCCCACTGGGCATGGAGCCTGCTTAAAAAAACAAAGTTCAAAATTAACCAGTGGATTTTCATACAATAGAGTTTGAAAAGGTCATTCATATGGTTTAGACTCCACATTGCAAGTAACTTTTTTTTTTAAAGATTTTATTTTTTTTTTTTAAAAGATTTTTTTATTTGACAGAGAGAGATTACAAGTAGGCAGAGAGGAGGAAGCAGGCTCCCTGCTGAGCAGAGAGCCTGATGCTGGCCTCTATCCCAGGACCCTGAGATCATGACCTTAGCTGAAGGCAGAGGCTTTAACCCACTGAGCCACCCAGGCGCCCTGCAAGTAACTTTTAAGAAACTACCACTTGTTAAATTTTGGTGCAGTATCAAAAAAGAGTCTTCCAACTGGCTATCTTTGTGAAGGCTGGTATACATGTATGAAGCAGATATAAGAATCTACCTGCCTCCTATAAAGCATTAAAGAGTTGCAAAAATGTAAAATAATGCCATTCTTCATTAAATACGGAAGATAGTTAATTTTCATAAAATGTTATGTTAACAAAAAAAAAGTTAGGTTAATGTGTAATAGGTTTATTACTGTTGTTTCAAATAAATAAATTAAAAATTTTTAATATGGGGGCCCTTGGCTGTCTCAGTCAGTAAGCATGTGACTCTTGATCTCAGGGTTGTAAATTTGAGCCCCACGTTGGGCATAGAGATTACCTAAAAATTAAAAAAGCAATTTTAATATTCAATTTCTAATATGTAATTATTAATGGTATAACCTACATAATCAAGGGGTGCCTGGGTGGCTCAGTCAGTTAAGCATCCATTCTTTTTTTTTTTTTAAAGATTTTATTTATTTATTTCACAGAGGGAGAGAGATCACAAGGAGGCAGAGAGGCAGGCAGAGAGAGAAGGGGAAGCAGGCTCCCTGCTGAGCAGAGAGCCTGATGCGGGCCTCGATCCCAGGACCCTGAGATCATGACCTGAGCCGAAAGCAGAGGCTTTAACNTGCCCAGTTAAGCATCCATTCTTGATTTTGGCTCAGGTCATGATCAGGGTGGTGAGATGGAGTCCCGCCTCTGGCGCCACACTCATCATGGAGTCTTCTTGTCCCTCTTCCTTTGTTCCTCCCCCTGCTCAGTCACTCTCTCTTTCTCAAATAAATAAATAAAATCTTTAACCCACATAGTCAAAAGCTCTTTTCAGTACTCAGTAAATGAATCCTGAGACCAAAATAATTGGGAACTAACAGTTTAAGGCATTGACTGTAAAAAAAAAATCACAGTAATCTGAAGTGATAAGAAAGCAGAGAGCCCGATGCAGGCCTCGATCCCAGGACCCCGAGATCATGACCTGAGCCAAAGGCAGAGGCTTTAACCCACTGAGCCACCCAGGCGCCATAGATTTTTTTTTTTTAAGAGAGGGAGAAAGGGAGAGAGAGAGAAAGAGAGGAGGGGCAGAGGGGGAGAGAGAGAGAAATCTTAAGCAGACCCCACGCCAGTGCAGAGCCTGACACAGGGCTCGATCTTACCACCCTGAGATCATGACCTGGGCTGAAATCAAGAGTCAAGCACTTAACTGACTGAGTCACCCAGGTGTCCCAACACCAACTAGATTTTTAAAAGTCATTTAACCGGGCTCTTGGGTGGCTTAGTTGGTTAAGCGTCACCTTTGGCTCGGGTCATAATCCCAGGGTCCTAGGATTGAGCCCCGAATTGGGCTCCCCCACTCTGCAGGGAGCCTGCTTCTCCCTCTCCTTCTGCCTGTTGCCCCCCACCCACTTGTGCTCAATCTCTCTCTCTCAAGTAAATAAGTAAAGAAACAGAAAAAGTCATTTAACCTCAAAAGAGCACTTACTTTTTTTAAAGAGCACTTATTTTTACAAAAGCTGTAATCTTCAGATTTACTTCATCTGTTTTCTGTTGTGTATCAACTGTAGTGACTAAAGTAAACCTAAAATCAAAGTAGCTTTTTCCACATGGGTATTTCTTTCTCTCTACTAAACTATGGAACTCTAGAATTCAGTTAATATATTCATTTCTTCATACTTTGTGTTTCTACTGATTATTAATTAGGTTGCCATAAAAGTACAATCTAACAATATAAAAGAAGAAAATTTTAATACTCCCACAAATATGTCCAGATGGTATTGTATGTGAAACATTTTAATGCTAATACTTGAACAGTGCCATAAACAAAGTGTTTCTTTTTGCTCAAAAGAAATTGGCTGTTTATCTTAAGTATTTGGAAAAGTATTTCCTAAGTGTTTTTCCTGTACATTCCATTAATTACTTAGTACTGCTGAAATCTTTTAGTTTTAAAATATTTTAAATCTTATGGCTAGCATGTTATGTTAATTGATTCTACCTAGTATATATAATATTAGATAATTAGATATTTTTTATCTGTGTCCTTTTTATCATTGCAATATTTATCACTCACCAGTCAGTGGACATTCACCAAACACCAGTTACTGTAACAGTGGCAATAGTAATAATAATAGCAATGATCCTTTACTTTCACTGAATATTCACTATTTCATTAACTCTAATGCCATTAGTTATAAAATGCCCATTTTCTTTTCTTTTCGAACTGGGGGAGGAGCAGAGGGGGAGAGAGAGAGAGAGAATCTTAAGCAGACCCAGCCCCAGTGCAGAGCCCAACACATGGCTCAATCTTGGGCTCATGAGATCATGACCTGGGCCAAAAGCAAGAGTTGGACACTTAATTGACTGAGCCATCTAGGCGCCCCTAAAATTCACATATTAAATATGCTAAGAGAGAAAATCTTGCCAAAGAAACTATTACACACCATCCTTTGTAAAATTCATCCTGACTTATGAGATGTTAACAAGGGAAAAACTTGTTTTTTGGATTGATAGCATAGGGAACCTGACATGTGAATTCATTTAACTACACCAATCCTATGAGATAGGTGCCATCTTTATCCTCATTCTTTTTTTTTTTTTCTTCTTTTTTAAGATTTTATTTTGGGGGCGGGGGAGCTCCAGGCTGACTCAGTTAGTAGAGCATTTGACTCTTAATCTCAGGGTCATGAGTTTGAAACCCACTTTGGGGGTAGACTTTACTTAATAAAAAAATTTTTTTAATTCTATTTTTTAAATGTAATCTCTACCTCCAATGTGGGGCTCAAACTCACAACCCTGAGATCAAGAATCTCATGCTCCACTGACTGAGATAGCCAGGCATCCCTCTTTCTTACAGATGAGGAGGCTCAGCCCCAGAGAGGTTTTGTAACTTTCCCAAGGTCATGCAAATATCAAATCGATTTGAGAGCAAAGATACTAACTCCACCTTCAACTACTGCACTATATTGTCTTCAGCCAAAGCAATTAAAACAGGTACTTATCTTCAGTAATTCATAGGAAAAGGAGGAGTCAGTTTAATCATTTATGATATAATATGATACATGCACCCAAATGTTTATAGCAGCAAGGTCCACAATAGCCAAACTATGGAAAGAACCTGGATGTCCATCAACAGATGAATGGATAAAGAAGATGTGGTATATATATATAATGGAATACTATGCAGCTATCAAAAGAAACGAAATCATGCCGTTTGCAATGACGTGGATGGAACTGGAGGGTATTATGCTGAGCGAAATAAGTCAATTAGAGAAAGACAATTATCATATGATCTCTCTGATATGAGGAACTTGAGGGCCAGGGTGGGGGGTCGTGGGGGGTAGGGAGGGAAAAATAATAAAACAAGATGGGATGGGGAAGGAGACAAAACCATAATAGACTCCTAATCTCACAAAACAAACTGAGGGTTACTGGGGGTGGGAGGGTAGGGATAGGGTGGATGGGTTATGGACATTGGGTAGGGTTTGT
>LNAC01000452.1:998383-1078433 GCA_002007465.1 Ailurus styani | reverse complement strand
GTGAAATAAATAAATAAAATCTTAAAAAAAAAAAAGAAAGGTTTCTCAGGTAAAATATATAAATTCTTATTTTTATTTTAAATTTTTAAATTGACTTTTAAAATTTTATTTATTGTGCTCACTTTGGTAGCACATATACGAAAATTAATTAATTAATTTTAATTTTTTTAATTTTAAATTTTTTAATTTAAAAATTTAAAATTTTTATTTTTATTTATTTTTAAAGATTTCATTTATTTATTCGACAGAGAGAGATTACAAGTAGGCAGAGAGGCAGGCAGAGAGAGGAGGAAGCAGGCTCCCTGCTGAGCAGGGAGCCCGATGCAGGCCTTGATCCCAGGACCCTGAGATCATGACCTGAGCTGAAGGCAGAGGCTTTAACCCACTGAGCCACCCAGGCGCCCTATTTTTTTATTTTTAAAAAGATTTTATTTATTTGAAATAGAGTGAAAGAGAGAGAGAAGAGCATAAGCAGGGCAGAGGGACATTGGGAGAGGGAGAAGCAGGCTCCCTGCTTATGACCTGAGCTAAAGGCAGACATTTAACCAACTGAGCCACAGGTGCCCTGCAGAATTGTTTTTAAGTACAGGAAAATACAGATAACCCCTGCTCTTACTACCCTTCACATACTCATACAAAAAAAATAAAAACAAAAGAAAGTAAGATATGCACCTGACCAAAAATAAGTAGTACCAATTTTTTTTTTTAGCTATATGAAGAATTTTAGGATTTTATTTCAAAACTGCTGGCTACATCTATTGCTTACAGTTTCTACATTTCTTATTCTTTTTTAAAAAATTGAACACAGTATAACACTAATATTTAAGGAAATTTAAAAATACAGAAAAGTAATTCTACCAAAAACTGTTTTTGTTTGCTTCTTTTTGCATTTTTTTTGGATTTTTAAAAAGGTTTATTTATTTGACAGAGAGAGAAAGATCACAAGTAGGCAGAGAGGCAGGCAGAGGGAGAGAAGGAAGCAGGCTCCCCGCTGAGCAGAGAGCTCGATGCGGGGCTCGATCCCAGGACCCTGAGATCATGACCTGAGCTGAAGGCAGAGGCTTTAACCCACTGAGCCACCCAAGCGCCCCTTGCATTTTATTTTTACACATTTGTGGTTCTAGCACACAACTGACCAATAAATATTCTCTTTTAAAGATAGATATCCTTTACAAGAGGACACATAAAGTTAGTTATTTACATCTTAGTAAGAATTATATTAAGGAACCAAGTTAGTTTTTAAAACATTAAGAAACTTTAACTCAATTGCTAAAACTTTATTTCTTAATTGATATATCTATATACAAATTTATATTTGCATTTTCATATTATGTGTTTCAAGCTTAAGTATAAAAGAGAAGATACATTCACCCCACTTGGGAGATCACAGGCAAAATAAGAATCATGAGTGCTTATGTATTTAAAAAGATGTTCAGTTTTTCGTAGATTAAATTCCTGCTGTAATTCATTCTGTTGGTGATGAGTAAATTGGTGTCCAAAATGTTGTCTTTTAGATACAATATAGTAATAATGGAAGTATCCTTATTTTGCCACTTTAGAAGTTTATATTCTAAAAACAAATAATTCTGGATGTCTGGGTGGCTAAAAACGAATAATTCTGGATGCCTGGGTAGGCTCAGGTCATGATCTCAGGGTACTGGGATGGAGTCCCTGCATTGGCCTCCTTGCTCAGCAGGGAGCCTGCTTCTCCCTCTGCCTGCTGCTCCCCCTGCTTGTGTTTTCTTGCTCTCCCTCTGACAAATAAATAAATAAAATCTTAAAATAAATAAATAAATAAAAAGAGGGGTGCCTGGGTGGCTCAGTCAGTTAGGCGTTTGCCTTCAGCTCAGGTCATGATCCTAGGGTTCTGGGATTGGGCCCCACGTCGACCTCCCTGCTCACTGGGGAGTCTGCTTCTCCTTCTCCCTCCACCTTTCTCCCCTGCTCATGCTGTGCTCTCTCTTTCTCTCTCTCATGCTGTCTCCCTCTCTCAAAGAAATAAATAAAATCTTAAAAAAAAAAACCACCAAAAAAACAATTCAAGCAATCTATGTGAAGTAAAAAATTGGCTGGCTCAAATCTCTAATTCTGTTCCCAGAAATACAACTTATTAGAGGTAAGCCCTGTAATGATTTGGCCTATATCTTTCTCATCTTTTTAATATATATATTTAAACTACACTTCAATTAAAAATTATTTTTCCAAATTAAACAAAATTATATATAAACTTTATTTTACATCAAGAGGATCATACCATACCTACTTTTTTCATTCAGATATACTGCAGAAATGCTATTCCATGTGAATATTTTATTTTTTTAAGTATAGTACTTACTATGGATATGGATCACCACTGATGATCATTTAGGGGCTAGCAGGATAATAATTAAAATTTAAAATGTTAATAGATATCTAATAGATAAGTAAAACATGGCTTTAGTCCACTCATTTAGAAATATGCTGGATACCTGTGATATACCCAACATCACGAACATTAGAAAGTATGGAGCTGACATAGGCCTTTCCTCTCTAGGAATTTAATCTTACTATAGAGACCTGACCTCATATAAAACTACTAGTAAACAATTCAAGTACATGGGAATATATTACAAAAACATAATTTATCTACTTTTGTATCTTCTCACTCTTTTCTGCTCACCACAGCTCTTACTGTTTCCATTCTTGAATTTTGAAAAGAAAAAATGTTTCTTTCTAAAACGTTCTCCCTGCTCCACCCATGTTTACTTTTTCTTCATCTTGAAATGTCACCCATGGTGATGAGTGCATAAAGTGTTAGGTGGGCATAGAGTTTTTTAAACAAATATTTATGGAGTACCAGCTATGCAAGGTCCTATGTCTAGGCACTAGGAATACAACAGTAAACTAGACATAGTCCACAAACCCTTAAAGAACTCCTGTTTCACTGGGGAGGGGGAGGTAAATGGATATGTTCAAAACAGCGTAGTAAATACCAGGACAGAGTAAACACAGGGTGCTACAGGAAGTCCTGGCAATTTAGCAGTATGTAAACTGGTGACCCAGTCTAATCTGGGGGGATTGGGAAAGATATCCTGCAGTGGTTTCTAAGCTTAGACCTGAAGGATGAGTAAGAATTGGCAGATAAGGGGAGGAAGAAAAACTTAAAAAACAAAAAAACAAAAAAACCTGTTATTGTGTGTATATAATATACATTCCATAAAATGCACAATCTAAGGGTAAAGCCCAGTAAATTTTGACATAACGTATATACCTTTGTAACCATCACTCAGGTAAAGACGTAGAACATTTCTAGCACTCTTGAAGGTATCATTGTGACCTTTCCCAGTCCACATTACTTGCCCCTATTTAGCCATTGTTCTGATTTCTATTCTGATGAATTGATTTTGCTTATTCCTGATAACATAAATGTAATCATACAGAATTTACACTTTTGTCTCTGGCTTTTCTTTCTTCAGTTTATGTCTGTAAGATTAATCCATGGTGTGTGAAATAATGTTACCTGTTTTTTTAAAGATTTTATTTATTTGAGAGAGAGAAAGTGAGTGAGCAAGAGAGAGAGAGAGCATCAGCAGGGGGAGCAGCAGGCAGAGGGAGAGGGAGAAGCAGACTCCCCATGAGTGGGGAACCTGATGTGGGGCTCCATCCCAGGACCCTGGGATCACGACCTGAGCTGAAGACAAACGCTTAAGCGACTGAGCCACCCAGGTACCCCTATTTATTATCAGTTTTTTAATAGCCAAATGCATTCATTCCTCTGAGATATTTACTTAGCAGAAGTGGAATTGCAGGATCATAGGATAGGTCTACATTTATTCCTTCCAAAATGATTGTACCAGTTGACCCTCACACCAGCAGTATAGAGTTCCAATCTTCCACTGTCTTTCTAATTTGTTGTCAGTCCTTTTAATTTTGTCCATTGTAGTGCATTGGATATGTAGTGCTATCTCATTGTGGTTTTAATTTACATTTCCCTGTTGAATTTTGATGTTGAACATCTATTCATACACTTACTGACCATTTGGAAATCCTCATCTGTGAAGTGCCTGTTCAGATTTGCACTTATTATTTTATTGTATATTGGGTTTTTTTTGCAAAAGACATTTCAGGCAGAAGAGTATTGAAAGTGTGGAGCTGTTTGGAGTGTAAGGTACAAAGTGGGGAGGAGGTATAGAGAGCTAATATCATCACTGTTTTGCAACTAAGGAAACTGAAGCATGAAGAAACTAAATAACTTGCCCGAGTAAGTGGTAGAGCCAGTGTCTATGCTTTCTATTCCCCAACTTTATTGAGGTATAATTGATAAATTATAATTATTTCAAGTATAAAATGTGATGATTTGATATGTGTATACATTGTGAACAGATTCTCACCATCAAGTTAATTAACATTTCCATCACCTCACACATTTACCCTTTTGTTGGCAGTGTTTGTACTTCTTTTTTTTTTTAAGATTTTTTATTTATTTATTTGACAGAGAGAGAAAGAGATCACAAGTAGGCAGAGAGGCAGGCAGAGAGAGAGGAGGAAGCAGGCTCTCTGCCGAGCAGAGAGCCCGATGCGGGCCTCGATCCCAGGACCCTGAGATCATGACCTGAGCCGAAGGCAGAGGCTTTAACCCACTGAGCCACCCAGGCGCCCAGTGTTTGTACTTCTTAACACCGTGATACATATTCCCTTTGTAAAAGTCATAGGATCTTGATTTTGAAAGGAACCTTAGAGATTGATCTAATCCTTTCAATTTTTTTTTAAATTAAAACATTTTTATTTTATCATGGTAAAATATACATAACATAAAACTTACCATTTTAACTGTTTTTAAGTGTACAGTTCAGTGTCCTTAAATACAATCACGTTGTTATGTAACCATCACCGCTATTCATCTCCAGAACTTTTTTCTATACCAAAACTCTGGACCCATTCAATAATAATTCCCCAACTCCCTCCCCACTAGGCCTTGGTGAAGTGGAAACATTAAATACTTGTATTTTTGTTTTTGGGTTTTTCCACCTAGCATAATGTCTTAAAGATTCGCTCACTCATGTTGTAGCATATATCAAAATTCCCTTTCTTTTTCTTTTTTTTTTTTAAGGTTTTTTTATTTTTAAGTAATCTCTCTACCCAACGTGGGCCTCGAACTTACAACCCTGAGATCAAGAGTCACATACTTTACCAACTGAGCCAGCCAGGCTCCCCAGAATTCCCTTCTTTTTTAAGGCTGAGTAGTATTTCTTTTTAGGTACATACCACATTGTGTTTATTCATTAGTTTATAGACAATTAAGTTGCTTCTTCTTTTGGCTATTATGAACAATGCTTCTATGAACATGGTTGTATAAATATTTCATTAACTCCCTTCTTTCAGTGGGCGCCTGGGTGGCTCAGTGGGTTAAAGCCTCTGCCTTCGGCTCAGGTCATAATCTCAGGGTCCTGGCATCGAGGCCCGCATTGGGCTCCCTGCTCAGCGGGGAGCCTGCTTCCTCCTCTCTCTGCCTGCTTCTCTGCCTACTTGTGATCTTCCTCTCTGTGTCAAATAAATAAATAAAATCTTTAAAAAAAAACAAACAAACTGGGCACCTGGGTGGCTCAGTGGGTTAAAGCTTCTGCCTTCGGCTCAGGTCATGATCTCAGGGTCCTGGGATCAAGGCCTGATCGGACTCTCTGCTCAGCAGGGAGCCTGCTTCCTCCTCTCCCTCTGCCTGCGTCTCAGCCTACTTGTGATCTCTCTCCCTCTGTGAAATAAATAAATAAAATCTTAAAACAAAACAAAACAAAAAACAACTCCCTTCTTTCAGATCTTTTCTGTGTATACCTAAAAGTGGAATTACTGGATCATATGGTAAATCTGTTTAATTTTCTTGAGGAACTGCCATTTTATATCCCCACCAACAATATACAAGGGTTCCAATATCTCTACATCTTGGCCAATACTTTTTTTTTTCTCTTTTCTTCCTTCCTTCTTTTTTTTTTTTTTTTTTTTTTTTTTTTTTTTTTTTTTTTAATTTTTTTTTTTTTTTTTTTCTTTCCTTTTTTTTTTTTTTTTTTTTTTTTTTTTTTTTTTTTTTTTTTTAAATTTTATTTATTTATTTGACACACAGAGAGAGAGATTACAAGTAGGCAGAGAGGCAGGCAGAGAGACAGGGAGAGGAGGAAGCAGGCTCCCTGCTGAGCAGAGAGCCCGATGCGGGCCTCGATCCCAGGACGCTGAGATCATGACCTGAGCCGAAAGCAGGGGCATTAACCCACTGAGCCACCCAGGCGCCCCCTTCTTTTTTTATAATAGCCACCCAAATGGGTGTGAAATAGTCTTATTGTGGGTTTTTGTTTTTTAAGTTTATTTATTTATTTATTTTAAGTAATCTCAACACCCAATGTGGGGCTCAACTTTACAACTCTGTGATCAAGAGTTGCTCACTCTTCCAGCTGAGCCAGCCAGGTGCCCCACTTATTGTGGTCTTGACTAGATTTCCCTAATGATTAGTGTTCTTTCCATGTGCTTATTGGCATGTCGTCTTTGGAGAAACGTGTATTCAAGTCCTTTCCCCATTTTTGAATCAGGTTATATTGTTGTTGAGTTTTAGGAGTTCTTTATATACTGTGGATATTATCCTTTATCACATAGATGATTTGCATGTATTTTCTCCCATCCTGTAGGCTGCTTTTTTTTTTCATTTTTCAAAAAACTTTAAATTCAGTTAATTAGCGTATAATGTACCATTAGCTTCAGAGACAGAGTTCAGTGATTCGTCAGTCTTATGTAATACCCAGTGTCCATTACATCACGTGCCCTCCAGAATGTCCATCTCACAGTTGCCTCATCCCCCCACCCCACACCCCTCCAGCAACCCTCAGTTTGTTCCCTATGATTAAGAGTCTCTTATGGTTTGTGTGGGCTACCTTTTTACTTTGTTGATAGTGTCCCTTGGTGCACAAAGTTTTTAATTTTGATGAAGTACAATTTTTTTTTCTTTTGTTGCCTGTGCTTTTGGTGTCATAGCGAAGAAATCATGCCAAATCCAGTGCAGTGAAGCTTTTCCTGTATGCTGTCTTCTAAGAGTTTTTTCATTTTAGGTGTTATAGTTAGGTCTTTCATCAATTTTGAGTTTATTTTTTGACATGGTGTTAGGTAAGGATCCAATTTCATTTTTCTACATGTGGATAACCAGTTTTTGCAGCACCATTTGTTGAAAAGACTTCCCTTTCCCCATTGAATGGTTGCAACTCATTTGACAGTATATAAGTGGGTTTATTTCTGGACTGTCTATTCTATTTCATTGACTTATATGTCTGTCTTTATGCCAGCACCATATTGCTTTGATTACTGTATCTTTGTAGTAAGTATTGAAATCAGGAAGTGTGAGTCTTCCAACTCTGTTCTTCTTTTTTTTTTTTAAGATTTTATTTATTTATTTGATAGAGAAAGAGAGCAAAAACAGGGGGAGCAGCAGGCAGAGGGAGAAGTAGGCTCCCTGCTGAGCAAGGAGACCAATGCAGGACTCGATCCCAGGACCCTGGGATCATGACCTGAGCCAAAGGCAGATGCTCAACCAACTGAGCCACCCAGGCACCCCTCTTCTTCTTTTTCAAGATTATTTTTACTCTTTGGTTTCCCTTGAGATTTCATACACATTTTATAGTTTTTTCTTTTAGTAACATGGGGCTCAAACTCACAACCCCACATTCAAAAGTCACATGCTCTTCCGACTGAGCCAGCCAAGTGCCCCTCAGGCATTTTAGAATGGAATTGTCTATTTTTGCAAAAAAACGTTTTGGAAAGTCATTGGGATTTTGATAATTGCATTGAATGTGTAGATCCATGTATCTTAATAATATTAAGTGTTCTAATCCATGAACAAGGGATGTCTTTCTATTTATATATATTTCCTTTCTTTTTTTGGGGCGCCTGGGTGGCTCAGTGGGTTAAAGCCTCTGCCTTCGGCTCAGGTCATGATCTCAGGGCCCTGGGATCGAGGCCCGCATCGGGCTCTCTGCTCAGCAGGGAGACTGCTTCCTCCTCTCTCTCTGCCTGCCTCTCTGCCTACTTGTAATCTCTCTCTGTCAAATAAATAAATAAAATCTTTAAAAAAAAATAATTTCTTTTTTTTTTTAAGATTTTATTTATTTATTTGACAGAGAGAGGTACAGTGAGAGAGGGAACACCAACAGCAGGAGTGGAAGAGGGAGAAGCAGGCTTTCCTGCAGAGCAAGGAGCCCAATGTGGGGCTTGATCCCAGGACCCCAGGATCATGACCTGAGCCGAATGACCTGAGCTTAATGACTGAGCCACCCAGGCACCCCTATATATCTCCTTTAATTTCTTTCAGCAGTGTTTTACAGCTGTCATTGTACAAGTCTCTTACTTCCTTGGTTAAGTTAATTCCTAAGTTTTTTTGTTTTTGTTTTTGTTTTTTAAGGGTGGAGGGGGAGAGGGAGAGGGAAAGAGAGAATCTTAAGCCGGCTCCATGCCCAGCATAGAGGCTGATGTGGGGCTCAATCTCACAACCCTAAGATCATGTCCTGAGCCAAAATCAAGAGTCGGACACTTTACTGACTGAGCCATGCAAGCACCCCAGTTTTTTTAATTCTTTTTGATGCTATTACAAATGGATTCTTTTATTATTTCCTTTTCACATCATTCACTGTTAATATATAGAAATGTAACTGATTTTTGTGTGTTGATTTTTTAAAAAGATTTTATTTATTTGAGAGAGAGAGATTTTATTTATTTGAGCAGGAAGCCCAATGCAGGGCTCAATCCCAGGACCCCAAGATCATGACATGAGCCAAAGGCAGACCCCCAATCAGCTGGGGGCCACCCAGGCACCCCGTTTGTTGATTTTTGTATTCTGCAACTTTAGTGCAGAATAGTTTAGTTTATTAGTTCTAGCAGTTTTGTGTGTAGAATCTTTAAGATTTCTACATACAAGATCATATCATTTGTGAACAGAGATAATTTTACTTCTTCCTTTCCAATTTGGATGCCCAGGCCCCTTTTTTTCTTACTTAATTGCTGTGGTTGGAATTTCTTTTTATTTTTTGAAAATTTATTTTACTTATTTTATTTTATTTCATTTTTTTCTGTCTGGAATTTCTAATCCTATGTTGAATTAAAGTGACAAAGGCTGGTACCGATTTCTTGTTCTTTAATGCTATCATTTTATAGATGTGAAAATGTAGGCCTAGAGAAAAGCATTCACTTGCCCATAGTTACACAGCAAGTTCATAGCAAAGCAGAAACTGGCATCCAGACCTTTTTAACTTCTGATCCAGTATTCTATCCATTATATTAGGTTGACAGCAATTTTTTTAATTCAAATACAATTGACGACATTCTATACTTTGACACAAATTAAAGATCAAATGTGGACATATATCAGAGACTTGACTTAAAAAAACAAAGACTGCTCTAAGTGCATTAGTGAGGATAGACACCACTTAGCAGTGATCATGAGGAAAGAAAGAACAAAGATGTTCCAAGACAGTCTTCAAAGACACCCCCAACTTCGCTGGAGAGCTCTAAAAGCCCTCTTAGATTCTATAGTCTTTGACAGGCTAAGGAGGGGGTTCTGCAGGGCCAGCCACACTAGCGGGGACTTGCTCCAAATCCAGAGTGGAGGGCATCTCCCTGGCTTCATCACTTTTCTTGGTAAATCTCTCTTCTTTGGTGGCCGTGGTAACTGTGCGCCTGGTCACCTCAGAGGCCAGGTCTCCGTAGGGCAGGTTTTTGCCATTGACTGAGGGCCTCTTCTGAGCCATGGCCTTGCACTCAGAGGACTCAAGGAATTTGGGTTCATGGCACCTATGTATCTTTCGATCCCTGCTCAGCTCAGTTTGGGACCCCTTCCACACTTCAGCTCATGGTCTCGGGAAGAAGTGCCCCTGTTACAGACTCTGAATATGGATAGCTGGTTATGGAAAGGGGCAACATGATTCTCTTATTCTGTGTTTACTTTAGAATATGACATCAATAAATCATAATAGATGACAGTGTAGAGAAATTTTATTGTTATGAGATGTTTTGCTATTTGATTTGTAACTCCTAATTTTCACATCTGATGCATATGATGTAAATAAAGTTTACTTAACTTTCAGAATGTCATTATTTTTCTCTGCATTTCTTCAGCGCAGTTACAATTGGAACGGATATGCTGGAATTGGACTGCCATATCACAAAAGATGAGCAAGTTGTAGTGTCCCATGATGAGAATTTAAAGAGATCAACTGGGGTCAATGTAAACATCTCTGATCTCAAGTACTGTGTAAGTATGCATGATACACCAATATCTAGGAGATATTAGGGCCTATAGGATTTTTAAAAACAAAGAATGCCAGATGGTGCTCCAATAAATAGTAAAAAATAAATGATAGTGATTAAATAATGAATGCCAAAGGAAATTATAAAAACTATTCTAACTTCCAGGGAGGGTTTATACTCACTACAGAAATCTGTGGATACATCTCTGGAGACTTATTTTTAGAAGTATTTTAATAAGGTTATCAAAGTCCTCAAATGTAAAACTACTGGATTTCAACTTGCTTGAAGTTTTCTACAGTTTATTTGGTTCGAATTAAATGTATAAATTAGTTTTAGTCTTCAAGTGTAGGAAATCTGATTTTAGTAGTTTACTTGCCATTATAGTAAAGACTGATAAATTGATGAAAAATAATGCTTTAATTTACCACCTAAAGAAAACTTATTTTAACAGGATACTATCTGTATGTATACCCTGTATGTTTTTTGCCTGGTTGTGATCCTGCTATATATTATAGATAATTGTGTTTTTGAACACTTTAACATTATGGCATGATACACATTTTTCCATGCTTTTTAAAAAAGTTTATTTTTATTTTAAGTTTATATATATTTTTAAAAGATTTTATTTATTTATTTGACACAGAGAGAGAGACAGTGAGAGAGGGAACACAAGCAGGGAGAGTGGGAGAGGGAGAAACAGTCTTCCTGCTCAGCAGGGAGCCAGATGCAGAGCTTGATTCCAGGACCCGGGACCATGACCCGAGCCAAAGGCAGTAACAACTGAGACACCCAGGCACCCCCATGCTTTTTTTTTTTCTTAAGTTTTATTTATTTTATTTATTTATTTTTTAAATTAAAGATTTTATTTATTTTTTTTAAGATTTTATTTATTTATTTGACAGAGACATAGAGAGACAAGTAGGCAGAGCGGCAGGGAGAGGGAGAGGGAGAAGCAGGCTCTCTGCCGAGCAGGGAGCCCGATGCAGAACTCGATTCCAGGACGCTGAGCCACCCAGGCATGCTGAGCCACCCGTCATGACCTGAGCCACCCAGGCAACCTAGATTTTAGTTTTTAGAGCAGTTATTGGTTCACAGCAGAATTGAGCTCAAAGTACAGAGTTCCCACATTGCTTCTGACCCTGCACAGGTATAGCCTCCCCTCCCCCTTCAACATCCTGAACCAGAGTGGTACATTTGGTACAATCTATGAACCTACAGTGACATTCATCATCACCCCAAAATCCATAGTTAACATTAGGGTTTATTCTTAATGTTGTACATTCTACAGGTTTTTAACATAGGATGACATGTCGGGTTTTTTTTTTAATTCTTTTTTTTTTTTAAGACTTTATTTATTTATTTGACATAGAGAGAGAGATTACAAGTAGGCAGAGAGGCAGGCAGAGAGACAGGGAGAGGAGGAAGCAGGCTCCCTGCTGAGCAGAGAGCCCGATGCGGGCCTCGATCCCAGGACGCTGAGATCATGACCTGAGCCGAAAGCAGAGGCTTTAACCCACTGAGCCACCCAGGCGCCCGACATGTCGGTTTTAACGTATAATGATGTATCAACTATTGTAGTATCGTACATAATAGTTTCACTGCCCTAAAAATCCTCAATGTTCTGTTTGTTCATCCTTCCTGCCCCCCAACCCCTGGCAACCACTGATCCTTTCATTGTCTCCATAGCTTTACCTTTTCCAGAATGTCATGTATTTGGAATTGTGTGGCATTTAGCCCTTTCAGACCCCATGCTTATTTTTCATGAACATTTCAAGTGACTGCAGTTATTCCATTGAGTGGATATAGAATTATTTTTAACCATTCTTCCTCTGTTGTTGGGCATTTGAATTAGCTTTATGTTTTCACCATTAGAGATAACACTGCACTGAACACCTTCATGTGTAAAGATAAAGGTTTCTCTATATTGATATGCTTTATAGAGAGTTTTTAAAAGGTACATATTTATGAAACATGTATAAATATATTTATTGAAAGTATCTATATAAAAATAAAAATTATCTCTATTTTTAGTGTTTGTGCTGCCAAAGCGAGCACAAGTTATCTCTGTTTTTAAAATTATTTCCCTAAATAAACTCCCAGCAGGGAAATTATTGGGTAAAAGATTAGGAATATTTTAGTTTCTTAATATATATTGAAAATTGTTATTGCTAGTTTGCTTTCTAAAAGTGTTTAAGAGTTCCAAAATCTGGGGCACCTGGCTGGCTCAGTTGGTAGAGCATGCAACTCTTGGTCTCAGGGTTTTGAGTTCAAGCCCCACATTGGTCTCAGAGATTACTTAAAAAATAAAATAAAATGGGCGCCTGGGTGGCTCAGTGGGTTAAAGCCTCTGCTTTCGGCTCAGGTCATGATCTCAGGGTCCTGGGATCGAGCCCCGCATCGGGCTCTCTGCTCAGCAGGGAGCCTGCTTCCTCCTCTCCTTGTCTCTCTGCCTGCCTCTCTGCCTACTTGTGATCTCTCTCTCTCTGTGTCAAATAAATAAATAAAATCTTAAAAAAGTAAATAAATAAATAAATAAATAAATAAATAAAATAAAGTAAAAATTTCTTAAAAAGTGCTAAAATGTGGTGTTAGGAGTTCCCATTTTGCTGTACCCTTACCATTATAGGGTATTATAACTATAAAAAAATCCTAAATTTAAATTTTAATTAGCATTTATTTGTGAGTTTAAAGATTTTTCTGTATGTTAGTCATTTTTTAAAATTGTCTATTCTTGACACGTCTCTACTGAGATATTTAAATATTTATTATTATTATTTTTTAAAGATTTTATTTATTTGAGAGAGACACAGCAAGAGAGGGAACACAAGCAGGGGGGAGTGGGAGAGGGAGAAGAAGGCTTCCCTCCGAGCAGGGACCCTGATACGGGGCTCGATCCCAGGACTCCATGATCATGACCTGAGGCAAAGGCAGATGCTTAACGGCTGAGCACCCAGGTGTCCCTAAATATTTATTATTCAGAAAAGGTCCATATTAAATAGTACAGATTTCTTTTCTTGTAAGTTGTGAAAGTAAGTTGTTACATGGTTAATTTGCTGTTTGGGATGTTTGACTAAAGCCTGCCCTATGTAACCATAGGTAATATTTTTATTCTTTTAGATTTTGAAGAAGCAAATCTATGTCTCACTGTAAGACACGAAAATATTTTTAAATTTTTGAGAGCTAACTTTTTTTCAATCATATCTTTTAAAGGAACTCCCACCTTACCTTGGCAAACTGGATGTCACATTTCAAAGAGGTAATATTTCCCATTTGCAGCTTACATATTTACAGTCAAGTGTATTCATTTACACTGAGAATTAGATATACGTGTATATTTTCTTCTGATAGTAAGTTCCAGCTAAAAGTACTGCCCTCAATAATTACTCTCTCAGACCTACAAATCTGAAATCTTGACCCTGAGATGAAGGCTAGAGATTTAACTGACTTGTTCTATTTAAATTTATGTACAGTTAATTTAAGCCTGAATACTAATTATAAGAAACCCAGATATTATTAGGGCTGCTTTGCATTTCTGAAGCTTCAAATTCTAGACGATTACTATAACTTGTAGTAATAATCCATCATAAGTTAAAAAAAAAACAAAAACAAATGAAAAGATATTGAAAAGACCCCCTTTTGGATTCTTACTGATTCTGTACCATTCGATTTTATGTCATTTCACTGCTCCCTATCTTAAATTATTAGAGAGAATTCTATTAACTCAGATAAACCACCCATTTCCTGTTCATCATCACTTTTCATCAGCATAGCAGTTTTCTGAGTTTTCTGTCTTGTGAGGGAATATTTTTCACAAAGGAACATGTTCCCTGGCCTAGTTTGTTGGGTTTGTTAGGATGGAACATGTTAGAATGGAAAATACACCAGCTGGAGATACAGGTTACTATGCAGGTAGAGTTCAGCCTCATGTTTTGAATGATTCAGATGTAACTCAGTAAAACTACAAGATGCTACATGTTATGGTCCTTGGTGTGGTATGGTTTGCATATAGTTAAAACCTTGGTTTAATGTCAGGGATCTAAAAAACTGTAACTTTTTCTCTGTGTACTAGATTTAAAATTGGTCGGTGTAATTTTTCTTGATTGGAAAATATAAGAAAGCCAAATAAGAATCAGAAAATTGTTTAAATTAGCTATTTCTAAAAAATGTTTAGATCTGAAAATTGTTTGTTGTTACTTTCCAGGTAAGTATCATTAAGCTGTGTTGGTTTGCAGAAACATTTTTTTCATTCTTGTGATTAACACGATTATACTTGCCAAGCTATTATATTTATGTTAATTATGGATTTGTGAAAGTTAAAAATATTTCATAAGTCAAGGTTCTTTTTGTTTTGGGGGTGGAGTTCATTTTGTTTTGTTTAATTTTTCCACTTGTAGAGCAAAACCAAAGCCTCACAAAGATTAAAAGATCCTTCGAGGAAAAATGTTGCTTTAATTTTTTTTCAGATTTTATACTTTTCTTTCTTTTTTTTAAGATTTTATTTATATACCTTTTGTCATAAAGTCATAAAACTTTTGACTATTCAATGACCTTTGAGACCATATAATTTGATCTCTTCCTGTTTTAGATAAGGAAACTGAGGCGTAGAGATATAAATTAACTTGATTAAGGTCATACAACAAATAAATGACAGAGCTAGGACTTGAAACTAGGTCCCCTTCTAACCAGGCCAGTGTTTAGCTGCACCATGCTGTCTCTCCTTCTGAAGAGTCTCTCTCTCTCTCTCTCTCTCTCTCTCTCTCTCTCTTTTTTTTTTTATTAAGTAGGCTCCTTGCCCAACATGGGGCTTGAACTCATTACCCTGAGATCAAGAGTCACATACTCTACCGACTGAGCCAGCCAGGCTCCCCTAAAGAGTCTCTTCAAATGCCTTATTAATAGCAGTGCCATGTACTCTCAAGCTTCAGACACCTATAAAAAGAACTAATTTTTGGGCGCCTGGGTGGCTCAGTGGGTTAAAGCCTCTGCCTTCGGCTCAGGTCATGATCTCAGGGTCCTGGGATCGAGGCCCGCATCAGGCTCTCTGCTCAGCAGGGAGCCTGCTTCCTTCTCTCTCTCTCTGCCTGCCTCTCTGCCTGCTTGTGATCTAATCTCTCTCTGTGTCAAATAAATAAATAAAATCTTTAAAAAAAAAAAAAGAACTAATTTTTGTTCATATTGCATTCAGTTTATCACAATTAAGACTCTGCCTCAAATGTGAAGTTTACTGCATTTGAAATAGACTCATATATAGTACTGTAAAAACTTGACTCAGACTAGGCAGATAGTTGTTCCTTTTTTTTTGGTCCTATTTCCCTGCTCAGAACTAACTGTTCCTTACTTTTCTTTAAGTACTGGAGAGAGAGAGAGAGAGAGAGAGAGACTACCAAGTGTCAGAGAAATACAGATTTTTAGGCTTCTTGCTTTCTTTGTGGTTCACAATTTTACTGAAGAAGTAATTTTTTTAAGGTGCTTTGATATGCCACAGGCTACATTAAAAAATAAATATAAAGAAAGAATGTAAAAATGTGTTAACCAAAGGGTTTGTTATTATCTATCCTGTTTACTTGAAAATAGCCTTTTTTTCATGAGAAATACATAATTTGGGTAGTCTAGAGTTGGTCAGAATGGTCAGTTTTCAAGTTCTAGCATGTTTATAGAGGCCACTTCACTCATTCCATCACCCAGCACATCTTAAGGCATATTCCTTGCCTATCACTCTTGTTTTCCTCTCTCTTTTTGTAATATTTCCTAGGTGGTTATCTTCTGCCCAAACTTCTTTCCCCACCTCATTTTCTACATTCAGTACTGGCTGAAGCATCTAATATAAAGATCTTCACATCACTTTAGCATGCACTTTTTTTTCCTAGTTATTAATGTAACTTTAATCTCCTTGTTTCTCCCACTACTAGATGTAATATTCTTCTTATATGATGTTCCATAGTTAGTTTTAGTTGTTTGACTTTTTTCTTTTCTTTTGTTTTTAAAGATTTTATTTATTTATTTGACACAGAGAGAGAGAGATTACAAGTAGGCAGAGAGGCAGGCAGAGAGACAGGGAGAGGAGGAAGCAGGCTCCCCGCTGAGCAGAGAGCCCGATTCGGGCCTCGATCCCAGAACGCTGAGATCATGACCTGAGCCGAAAGCAGAGGCTTTAACCCACTGAGCCACCCAGGCGCCCTTGACTTTTTTCTAAGTTGATCCTTGCAAACATCTTACCTGGGTGTGAATAGCTATTGCCCATGGCAATTCTTTTGACTGCCAAATTAATTTTCTCCCACTTAACAAGCTAACAGAATTTTTAGAGTATAGTGATAGAAATGTTCTGTATTTGCACTGTCAGTTACAATAGCCAATTACCACATGTGACCCTTGAGCACTTAAAATCTGGCTAGTCCACCTCAGGGACTGAATTTTTAGTTTTATTTAATTTTCATTTAAATAGCCCTGTGTGGCTAATGGCTACCATCTGAAACAGTGCAGGACTAAAACATCATGTTCAGACTTTTTAGATCGTAACAGAAATGAGTTTATACTAGCTTAAGAGAAAAAAGAAACAACAGATTTATTTATCATTAACTGTCTATAATAGTGGTGAATCTGATGTTAAACACTATTGAATCCAAGGGCACAAAGGGCACTCTTTTTGAGTCATTCTGTAGTTCTGCTTCTCTTGGGTCTCACCTTCTTCCAGCGTAGATGGATTTTGTCCTTGTGACAGGGAGCATAATCACTGACAACTCAATTCATATCCTGTCCGCACATTGACCCAAGGGTAAGAAAGCAATCTTCCCTTTGACCTTTAAAGGAAAGTTCTAGAGAAAGACACTGATTGACCCAGCATGGGTGACGTGTTCATCCTTTAGCTATTCACTGTGGACAAAGAAATAGGCTATTATAATAGACCAGACCTAGGTCATCTTCTTGTCCATGAGAATAAAGGGGCAGTGGGTCCTGTTTTTGCGAGCCCAATTAGAATAGTGTGGAATAAAGGAGATGCAGTTTTCCAAGGGAAGAAAGGGTGCTGGGTAGGTAAAAACAAGCTGAATTTTTATATATTAATATAATTTTTACCATTCAATTCGGTAGTCTACGACTCAGTTATTTTAAGTGCTTGAAATCTATGTCAAGATAGTTCAAAAGAAATTTTTTTAAGAATTTGGTTCTAAAAAAAAAGAATTTGGTTCTAACTAAAAAGCCTAGAGGTTCTATGCCTTCAGATGTGATTAATTTCAGTTGCTTAAGCAATAATTAATTAGTCTGCATCTCAGTTTCTTGGTCTGTTAAGTTAGCTTTGTTCTCAGGCACATCTTCTACACATAAAGATGGACTGTGCCAACATCGAAAGTACATGATGCATTCAGCTGAGGATTTCAGAAGACCTCTACTTGTGTTCACAGTGTTATGCTTAAGGTCCATGTGCTCTCTTTGTGGCCAGGGAGACAGAGCCAAATGATGGAGAATCTGGTCAAAATGATCCACATTACAAAATGAATTACAAGGAGTAGTAAAAAGGCAATAGGAATGGAATACAGAACCGAATTTTCTTTTTCTCATTTACATGCTGCCTTTTCATATGAGTCTTTATTAAGAATAATTTTTTGACATGGATTTAATTTACTTTGTTGATACACTTTGTACAATGAAGACGAATTTAAAGGATCTGTTACCGTTTTGTTATTCATATAGTAGTGGGATTGAAGTTTCAGATGGAAGGGAAAATTTTATGATACTTATATAGCATGCATAGTATATTATGTAAATGATTCAAGGCAAAAGAGATTAGGGAAAGAATAAAGAAAGTAACTCTCAAGAAAGGTAAAAAAAATGATTAAAAATCCTCTTCTAATTTTTTTGTGACTCAGTTTTTTTCGAGTAGCTGCATTGATACAATTCTTTAACACATTCTTGAATTAGCATGTATTTCCCTTGCCTTGAACATATATATTCTCAATCTCTGAAAATTTCAATGGTGATATCATCGTAAAACTTTCCAAACAACCTCAGTATCCACTAGTAGAGTATAGGGGAACTTTTTTTCCTTCTGCCCTCTAGGTTCTCGGCAAGGATTTGTAACAAAAGAGATTAACAAGAAAAAAACAAATTATTAATATATTTATCATGGGAGAAACTCAGGGATGAGTAACTCAAAGGCTGGCTAGAACTTGAGTTTACATAGAGTCTTTTTTTTTTTAAGATTTTATTTATTTATTTGACAGAGAGAGAGAGAGAAAGGAGAGAGCACAAGCAGGGGGAGTGGGAGAGGGAGAAACAGGCTTCCCGCTTAGCATGGAACCCGATGCAGGACTCCATCCCGGACACTGAGATTATGACCTGACCGAAGGCAGATGCTTAACCGGCTGAGCCACTCAGGTGCCCCTAGCATCTTAACAAAAATATCCAATACATTTTCAGAGAATTGACAAGACAAATAAGGATTTTGAGTTTCTAGGGTAGCAAATCGTGGGAAGGTAAATATATGGGTGAAAAATGGAAGATAAAGCCTAGTCAATAGTTTGTTATGCAGAGCTCTGTGGTGCTGATAAGGGTCTAAAGTTGCTGGTGATTTATGTTTTGTACAAATTTAAGTCTTGTTTCTAGGCAAATGGGAAAGGGCAGAGCGCTTGTATCTGCTTCATCTTAGTTGCCTTCAGTTAAAAATAATCCTTATGCTAAAGTGGCATATTTTGGAATGGCAAACTGTTACCTTTCTGGGGAATGGTTAAATTAAAATAATTAAATTGTTGCATAGCTACTCAATGGAGCCTTTTAAAACCACTTAAAATAATTATAGAATAAGATTGGTAGATTATAATAATATCAATGTCATGGTTATGATATTACACTATAGTTTTACAAGAGGTTATTGGGAATCTGGGTAAAAGGTACATAAATCTCTATTTTTCTTATAACTCCAAATGAATCTATAGTTATCTCAAAAAGTTTAATGAAAAATTTTAAATCATAATTCTAAATTCTAAGTGTATTAACATGCAATATTTATTTTTTACCTACATAAAAAGGTAAGATCAGTAGGTACACTATATTATAACTGCATTAAATTATGCATTGAAAAAAAGACTAGGGCACCTGGGTGGCTCAGTGGGTTAAAGCCTCTGCTTTTGACTCAGGTCATGATCTCAGGGTCCTGGGATCGAGGCCCGCATCGGGCTCCCTGCTCAGCGGGGAGCCTGCTTCCTCCTCTCCCTGTCTCTCTGCCTGCCTCTCTGCCTACTTGTGATCTCTCTCCCTCTGTGAAAGAAATAAATAAAATATTTAAAAAAAAATTCTTATAAAAAAAAAAGAAAAAAAGACTAGAGAAAGTATACCAAATGGTCACAATGGTTATATCTAAGTTGTTGGATTTTAGATGATTTTCCTTTTCTTCTTACTTCATCATTTTGTAAATGTCCTATATGAATACATACTATTGTGAAAACAATACTTTTATCTTTTTTTCTCCCGATCCTCGAAAAAGTGAAAGTTATCTTTTAAAAAAACCTTTAAAAATCTTGCTTTCTCAGCATGCCAGTGTGAAGGAAAAGATAACCGAATTCCATTACTGAAGGAAGTTTTTGAGGCCTTTCCTAACACTCCCATTAACATCGATATCAAGGTCAATAACAATGTACTGATAAAAAAGGTACGTGAGCCAATCCCTCTTCTGGCTGTGTTGTATCAGATTTCACAAACTAAATAAGGCTACAGTAGGTGACTTCATAGATTGATAATGTTCAAGGAAATGTGATACTCTAGGGATCAGTATTGTTTTAAATAATGCCCTGCTAGAAGAGATCACTTTACTGTTGGAAGGCCTATTTTCGGAGCAAGCTGTCCTGTCCCAGTCATGGATAAAACAGAGCTCTTATGTGTGAACCAATTGTTCTGGCATTGATATAATTAATGTCTTCAAATTTCCTTGCTTCCTTTACAGTTAGTTTATATCAAATGACTAAATAGTTGCATTCTATTAGATAAATCATAGTATGGTAAAATGTAAGTAATTGCTTATATTTTATAAAATAATCTGAATTCATATATGGTTCTTCCCAAAGTTTATATTATTCACTGGCAGAAAGTCAGTTGTAATCCATTTTTGAAGTGAAGTAACGTAAGTGGATTTACCAATAAGGCGCATGCATAAACTTTTGCTCTTTTCACATGTAGGTTTCAGAGTTGGTAAAGCAATACAGACGAGAACACATAACGGTGTGGGGTAACGCCAGTTATGAAATTGTAGAAAAGTGCTACAGAGAGGTAAGCTTCCAAAATGATACAGAATGATCTTTTTTGCTATTGTTGTGTATCTATAAATGTCATCACAGTAATAATTTTTAATAGTATCTTATTTCAAAGCCTTGATATAAAGACAGATGGTACTGGGTGGAAGCACCTAACCAGAAGTTTACTAATAGAGGTAATGGATTTAATAGAAATAATGTACTTGGGTTGGCTCACAGAATTCTTATTTTCACATGCTAATATTAGTTGTTTGCCAACATTTTATTATGTACATTATGAAACAAAATCTGATTCCTGTCTTTTAATGTCTGGTTTTTGTTAGGATATTGAAATTTTTATGTAATTTTAAATTGAGGGAAGGATTTTAGGCCTTCAGCTCTATAGCTCAGGCTTCTCTGTTCCCTACCTCCCAACCAGAATTAACCAAATTAAGCCAGGATCATAATTATCAGGTAGTATATAAAAGTAGGGCCACCCACCCACCAAAATTTTTCTGTTTGAAGAAAATATACCTATAAAAAGTTAATTTGATATATTTTGACATGGTATACTAAGCCTCTATAAGCAAGTTTAGCTATATACTATACCTATTATAAGTATGGCTTATATACTATACCAAGTATAGCTAGGAGAATATGAAATTCAAAATGTTAAAAACCTTAAGCATTAAAGACTGTCTTTCAGAATACAAGTGATAGTGGTGATAATGCAGAAGAAATACTGTGACACAAACAGGAATTCAAAATACAAATATTTCTTTTGGGAAGGCAAAGAAAGCAAAAACATAGATCCAGAATTGGCACCATTATAATTAAAAGTACAGTTGAAGCCCTCATTAAGGCAAGTAAGTTTTATTTATGTGCCACAGGGTTTCTGAGATTCCAAGGTAGTTTGTGTACAAAAGGAGAAAACAGTGAACATTGGGATGAATGGCTTCAGATTGCTAAGAATTTAGCACTAAGACTTTTTCATAACTAATCGTTGTCTAATGGTATTTTCGCGTGTCATTAAAAATGACTGTACTGGAGGCCCTGTCACCTGTTGGTTGTTTTACATCATTCAGATGTTTTTAAAAAATAAAAAATAGTGATAACAACAAATGCTGGGGAAGATGAGGAGAAGCCGGATCTCTACAGCTTGCCCATGAGAATGTAAAATAGTACAGCCACTCTCTTCTTTCGTTGGGTAGTTTCTTACCAAACTAAACATACACTTACCATATTAACCAGCAGTCTCATTCTTGGGCATTTTTCTCAGAAAAGTGAAAACTTATGCACATAAAAGCCTGTATATGAATGTTTATAGCAACTTTATTTATTATAGCAAAGTACTGGAAACTAAAATGCCCTTCAGTGGGTAGATGGCTGAACAAACTGACATATCCACATGATACAATACTATTCAGCCACGAAAGGAAATGAACTACTGATATCTGTAACAAACCTGGGCTATCCTAATCCTTAAAGATATTTTGCCTAGTGAAAAAAATTAACCTCAAAAGATAACATACTAGAATCTTTATATTATTATTATTTAAAGATTTTATTTATTTATTTGACAGAGACACAGCAAGAGAGGTAACACAAGCAGGGCGAGTAGGAGAGGGAGAAGCAGGTCTCCCGCCGAACAGGGAGCCGGATGCAAGGCTGGATCCTAGGACCTTGGGATCATGACTTGAGCCAAAGGCAGATGCTTAACGACTGAACCACCTAGGCGCCCCAGAATCTCTATATTATACACCTGAAACTAATATAACACTGTATGTTAATTAACTGGATTTTTTTTTAATTAACTGGAATTTTTTAAAAAAAGAAAAAAATACTTAAAGAAACAAAAAACAAAAACAAAACAAAAAGGTTACATACTATATGATTCCATTTATGTAACACTCTCAAAACTATACACATTGAAGAGCAGTTAAGTGGCTGCCAGGGGATGGGGTAGAGAGTGGGGGCAAGTACAAAAAGGTAGTGGGAGGGAGTTCTTGTGTGTGATGGAACTGTTCTGTATCTTGCTTGTGGTGGTGTTTAAACGAATTGATACACTGTTAAAACTGCACTAAACCAGCCTGGGTGGCTCAGCTGGTTAGGCATTAGTGGGTTGGCTCAGGTCATGATCTCGGGTTCCTGGGATCGAGACCCGCATCAGGCTCCCCGCTCAGTGGGGAGTCTGCTTCTCCCTCTCCCTCTGTGCTCCCTCTCTCGCTTCTTTCATATAAATAAATAAAATCTTAAAAAAATAAAACTGCATTAAACCAAACACATGCACAAATGAATCCAGATTTTAAACGTGGTGAAAATTGAATAAGGTCTATAGTCTAATTAACAGTGACATGCCAGGCCAGGAGAGAAAGAAAGAAAGAGAGAAACAACAACAAAAAACCCCAGTGATAAACCAGTGTCAAGTCCTGGTTTTGATATTGTACTACAGTTACATCAAATGTTACCATTTGGAGAATCTTAGGTTAAGGGTACACAGGACTGTGTTTTTACAACTTTTGTGAATCTAGTGTTTCAAAATAAAAAGTCCACTTTTGACCCAGAATCACAGAACTTTTCCCTTGATTCACATATTTTTCTAGAAGACTCTGGTTTTTCATCATTTTAGAATTTAAAAACTCCCAAAACTTCCAGCAGTAATTTTTGAACATCATAGTAAAAATGTCTCCATCATATTTGTTATTCATATTATGAACATGCCATATAATTAAGTCATGAATCTTTTATATTTCTTTAAGTATGATTTATAAGAATTCTACATTAGCCCTTTAATTCCCAAATGCTAGAAACTAAAAATATAAAAATAACTTGCCTAATTGAAATTAAATAAAAAAAACATATAAAAAGAAAAATGGGGAGCACCTGGGTGGCTCAGTGGGTTAAAGCCTCTGCCTTCAGCTCAGGTCATGATCTCAGGGTCCTTGGATCGAGTCCCGCATCAGGCTCTCTGCTCAGTAGGGAGCCTGCTTCCTCCTCTCTCTCTGCCTACCTCTCTGCCTATTTGTAATCTCTCTCTCTGTCATATAAATAAAATCTTTAAAAAAAAAAAGAAAAAGAAAAATTATTGGAATGAAAGGCCCTCCTCATAACTGCCCTATATTTAAAAAAGAAAAGAAGAGAAAAAATCAACTTTGCCATAATTTCTGTTTGTTTTAAAGACAAATATATGAGGTGATATGAAGGGCCATTTACTGAGCATAGAATTTCAGTTTTACAAGGTGAAGAGAGTTCCTGTATATATATGAAGCCTGCATTCTAAGGGTTTTGAGATCTTGAATACATTTTGCAATAGAAATCTAAAATGATGGCTAGATTCTTCGACTAGCTTACAAAATCCTATTTATATTTGATGCATAATATAGTTGAAAGATGACATATTTGCAACAGTGTTTATATTTTATCTATAGATGTATCAATATATCCTGCTTAACTAATAGATAATTATATCTATAGATAAGAACACCTGTATATCTATATATGGATATATATGAATATATATAGACCTTTAGTTATATATTTTTTTAAATGGGAGTAAGGTTACTGAATATTTCATTTCTTCATTTCTTTATCTTATTCCATTTGGTTCAGTATTTTTAATCTCTAGTGATAAGCACTATCACCAACAGAAAGAAGTGGTGTAGCAAGCAGAGAATAGGGAATAGAGAAACTTAAGTATCATCAATGAACCGTATAAGGCTCCACGATAGATCCTGACCCGTTTGGTAGGGACTAGACATTTTTAAGTGTGGTGGGTTTGGAGATGGATATTGATAATTCAGGGAGGACTTTTAACAAATGTCCAGATACAGTCTTGGAAATTTTTTTTTTTTCTTCTTCTTCAAAGATTTTATTTATTTATTTCACAGCGGGAGAGAGATCACAAGGAGGCAGAGAGGCAGGCAGAGAGAGAGGGGGAAGCAGGCTCCCTGCCAAGCAGAGAGCCCGATGCGGGCCTCGATCCCAGGACCCTGAGATCATGACCTGGGCCGAAAGCAGAGGCTTTAACCCACTGAGCCACCCAGGCGCCCCAGTCTTGGAAATTTTGAGGATGTAAAATAATCCTCTTTATTTGAGCAGTTGTAAAATAACATAATATTGCTTGTGTCTTTTAGAATTCAGATATTCCTATCCTCTTCAGTCTACAACGTGTTCTGCTCATTCTTGGCCTTTTCTTCACTGGCCTCTTGCCCTTTGTGCCCATTCGAGAACAGTTTTTTGAAATCCCAATGCCTTCTATCATACTGAAGTAAGTGGTTACTCTGTTTTCATCAGTTATCATTATAGGGGGACTAAGATCAAGGCTCATTAATATCAATATAAATGATAAAGAATCGATGGCTATAGGCATGCCTAGCTGGCTCAATCGGTAGAGCATGTGACTCTTGATCTCGGGGTTGTAAGTTTGAGCCCCACATGGGGGTTTAAAAATAAAATCTTAAAAAAAAAGAGAATAGATTGCTGTAGTTATTTACATGTTGGATTAACTGACCTGTATTAATAATGCTTTTTGATATAATTAAGACACTTTTTCTAAAGTGAATAATATAGTATTGTAAGTATTTCATCTGGACCCATTTCAGGTAACAGCGACATTCTGTGCCCGTGTTCTCAGAAGTCAGGTACAAAGAATTGACCTTAACTGTTGAAGCTTAATAATTCTTTTATTCTAACACGTAATAGCAATTGCCCTCCAACTTCCCTAACTTATTTATACCTCAGTCACAATATGCAGCTGAAATTCCATTAAACTCCAAACTTGCGGGGCACCTGGCTGGCTAAGAGCATGAAACTCTTGATCTCAGGGTTGTGAGTTCAAGCCACATGTAGGGCCTAGAGATTACTTAAAAAAAAAAAAAATTAAATTGAATGTGATCTCACCTGCATGGAAACTTTTTTCATCCCCAAACAGAACTTTAAAAGATCAAGCTGAACATTAGTGCAGCAGTCATTAGGAAATATTGGTAAGAAAAACAATTTGGTCGGTACCCTTGTGTTCAGCATTTATGTTTCATGCTTGTTTTCCAATTTGAGTTTCTTTGTGATGAGCATGTTTATTTTATCTATTCCCAATTATATTTATGGGCAGGCTTTGTAGCTATTTCTCAGACTAAAAGAAATCACTTCTTGCCTACAAAGAAACCATTTTCATTTGCTGGATTAAAATGATTCCTGATCATTTACTCCTAAAATACTTAAGCTTCCTCTGGCTTGGCATGAACTGTTGTCCTCTCTAGATTACCTCCGTGTGTTCCTTTTAGGAACAGGTATTACTGAAATACAGACAAATGAACAAACTTCACAGAATTAATCTCTTCTCTAAAAAGTAATTGTGGATTAAAACAAGGTAGAATATTGTGTGTGTTTTAACTTTTTTTTTTTAATGGATGATGGTGCGTACTTCCTAAGACAACATAATAATTTGTTTAATGAGGTAATTAGTGTTTGAGACACTAAATCCCTGAGATTCCAGAAGTTGCAACCAGTATTTTCCACCTGGGCTACAGTTAGGGAAAAGAGGATTTTATTTAGAGAGCTTCTAATAAAAATTCTCACTGAATTCAGAGAGAAAGGGGAAAAAAGGAATTTAGGTGTGGAGACTCAGAATTATTCCAAGAGTATGGACAGGAGGAAATAGAAAGGAAACAAGAAGTGAAGATCCAAGGGGAATGGAAATCACCATGTGCTGTTAAACTTAGAAGTTTTCAGAGTAGAGAGAGGCCAATCAGAGATTTGCTATGGATTCAACCCAAAGTTAATGACATAGGTAGTTGTGCTGCTCCAGGAATCTGAGGAAATTGAAGAAGAAACTCAGCATAAGTCCAAAGGTCAAGTATAGAAAAGATAATTAAAAAGAACAGGTCCTAGGTTCAATATTTGCAAATCAAACAATCATGCTACCTCACATTAATAAAAGAAAGGATAAGAACCATATGATCATTTCAATAGATGCAAAAAAAGGATAGGGAAAAGACAAAGTACAACATCCATACATAATAAAAACCCTCAACATTAAAATAAAGGCCATGTATGAAAAACCCATGGCTAATATCATCCTAAAGGGGGAAAAACTAAGAGCTTTTCCTCTATAGTCAGGTACAAGACAGGGATACCCACTCTGACTAGTTTCATTCAACATGGTACTGGAAGTCCTAACCACAGCAATCAGACAACAAAAGGAAATAAAAGGCATCCAAATAGGCAAGGAAGAAGTAAAACTTTAACTATTTTCAGATGACATGATACTATATATAGAAAACCAAAGACTCCACAAAAAAACTGCTAGAACTGATAAATCAGCAAAGTCGCAGGATACAAAATCAACCTTCAGAAATCTGTTGCATTTCTATAAACCAATAACGAAGCAGAAAGAGAAATTAAGGAATCACTCCCATTTACAATTGTACCAAAAACAGTCACATACCTAGAAATAAATCTAACCAAAGGAGTGAAAACTGTACTCTGAAAACTATAAAATACTGGTGAAAGAAATTAAAGATGACACAAAGAAGTGGAAAGACATTCCATGGTCATGGATTGACAGAACAAATACTGTTAAAATATCTGTACTACCCAGGGCGCCTGGGTGGCTCAGTGGGTTAAAGCCTCTGCTTTCGGCTCAGGTCATGATCTCAGGGTCCTGGGATCGAGGCCCATATCGGGCTCTCTGCTCGGCAGGGAGCCTGCTTCCTCCTCTCTCTCTGCCTCTCTGCCTACTTGTGATCTCTCTCTCTGTGTGTGTCAAATAAAGAAATAAAATCTTTAAAAAAAAAAAATCTGTACTACCCAAAGCAAGCTACACATTTAATGCAATCTCTATCGTAATACCAACAGCATATTTCACAGAGCTGAACAATCCTAAAATTTTTATGGAACCACAAAAGACCCAAAATAGCCAAAGCAACCTTGAAAAAGAAAAACACAGCTGGAGGCATCACAATTCTGCACTTCAAGTTATATTATGAAGCTGTAGTAATCAAAACAGTGTAATACCGGCACAAAGATAGACACACAGATTAATAGAATGGAATAGAAATGAACCCACAATTAAATGGTCAATTAATCTTTGACAAAGCAGGAAAGAATATCCAATGGGAAAAAGAGTGTCTCTTCAACAAACAGTTTTGGGAAAACTGGACAGCAACATCCAAAAGAATGAAACTAGACCACTTTCTTACACCATACACAAAGAATAAATTAAAAATGGATTAAAGACCTAAATGTGAGACCTGAAACCATAAAAATCCTAGAAGAGAGCATAAGCAGTAACTTCTTGGACATCAGCCAAAGCAGCTTCTTTCTAGATATGTCTCCTGAAGCAAGGGAAACAAAATAAAAAATAAAATATTGAGACTACATCAAAATAAAAAACTTCTGCACAGCAAAGGAAACAATCAACGAAACTAAAATGAACCCACGGAATGAGAGAAGGTATTTGGCAAATGACAGATCTGTTAAAGGGTTAATATCCAAAATATATAAGTTCTTATAAAACTCAGTACCCCAAAAATGAATAATCTAATCTAATTAAAATGGGCAGAAGACATAATGGCTAAAATAAAAAACTCAAGATGGTGCCTGGGTGGCTCAGTCAGTTAAGTGGCAGCACGCGGCTCAGGTCATGATCCCAGGGTCATGGGATCGAGCCCCATGTCGGGCTTCCTGTTCCATGGGGAGCCTGCTTCTCCCTCTCCCTCTGCTTACTGCTCTGCCTGCTTGTATTCTCTCTGTCAAATAAATAAATAAAATCTTAAAAAATAACAAACTCAAGAAAATAAACAGGTGTTCAGCAAGGATGTGGGGAAATGCGTGAACCCTCATGCACTGTTGTTGGGAATGCAAACTGGTGCAGCCACTCCAGAAAACAGTAATGAGGTTCCTCAAAAAGGTAAAAATAGAACCATCCTACAATCTAGCAATCATACTACTCAGTATTTACCCAAAGAATACAAAAATACTAAATCAGAGGGATAAAGGCACCTCAATGTTTATAGCAGATTATTTACAATAGCCAAGTTATGGAAAAGAGCCCAAGTGTTAATCAATAGACGAATGGATAAAGAAGATATGGTATATATACATATCCAATGGAATATTACTGAGCCATAAAAACAAATGAAATCTTACCCTTTGCAACAACATGGATGGAGCTAGAGAGTATTATGCTAAGCAAAATAAGTCAGTCAAAGACAGACAAATACCATATGATTTCACTCATATGTGGAATTCAAGAAACAAACAAAAAAGAGCAAAAGGAAAAGAGAGAGAGAGAGAGGCAAACCAAGAAACAGACTCTTAACTGTGGAGAACAAACTGATGGTTACCAGAAGGGAGGTGGGTGGGGGATGGGTTAAACAGGTGATGGGGATGAAGGAGGGCACCTATTGTTATGATCACCCGGTGATGTATGGAGTTGTTGAATCACTATATCATACACCTGAAACTAATATTACACTGTTAACTAACTGGAATTAAAAAAAAAAACTGGGGGAAAAAAAAAGAATAGGGCCCATGTCTTCAAATATTGAAAGGGGAAGAAAAAACATGCTTTTAAGGTTTTTTTAGTCACATTTTGCCCCATATATCCTTTAATTTGTAGTAAAGTTTGGCTGTATGTTTAAGTTTACTATATACCATTGCTCACTTCAGCAGCACATATACTAAATCTACTATACACTAAGTGGGTAATGGACAAAGTGAGAGAAAGAAGCTTCACCAAAAAAGAGACATGAGCCCCAGGCACCCAGGTTCTAGAAAGATAACTTTCATTATTTTTTTAACCTTTTAGTAGTGGTAGCAAAAAGTCATCTCAAAATCAATAGAAACAGAGAACCCAAATGGGCTTTATTTTACTTTTTTTTTTAACAAATATTTTTTGAGCACATACTAAATGCAAGGCAACTGTTTGTTTCTGGACTCATTTTATTTTATCACACTGATATCTTCCTGTGTTTCTAATTTATGATTCAAATTTTATTTTGCCTCAGGCTAAAAGAACCACATACTATGTCCAGAAGTCAAAAGTTTCTCATCTGGCTTTCTGATATGTAAGAACTTTAGTTTCTTGATATATGAATAATTGTTTTAGCTGTATCTGTTAAATGCCATGTTTATAATTTAGAGCAAGCTTTCTACATGTGATTTGTAACAAGGACATGATGAGCACATACTACGTAGGTGGACATATACGAATCATTTATAACTACTCTAATTACTAGTCACAAAACCTTAAGAGGCATCTTGAGAGATAATCTCATCCAGCTTCAGGGGCAACCAAAGGTAAATGATTAACCTAGCGTTCTCTAGCTAGTTAGTAAAAGAGGGCATGGATAACCATTCCCTTCTACCTATTTTCTGTTTTCACTAACCTGCAGTCAAGGACATGGCGGAAAGAAGTGTGTATAGCAATACAAGTATATGTAAAAGGGTATATTGACTAGTGGCACATTTCTCTGAAAAATCTGCTGCATGAAGACTTAATAGCAGACAGGAAGCCCCACCTTCAGGGTGGGCATCTACTTTAAAGAAAATACTTTCATTTCTCAGACATGTTGTGTTTAATTTTAGGTGTTTAATACCACAATGTTGGTGTGCTATATTTTGCTTTAAAATGGAACCCAGAATGCTTAAATAATAGTCCTGAATCACAACCTTTTAAATTACTTAGCTCCTCTTGCAGAGTTGGAAAACTAGTTTTTATCTTTTCTCTGTGCCATAGGGTTTATTCTTTTTTGCTTTATTCCTGACTTAATTTCTAGTTTTCAAGGTTGCATTTTTAATTGGTGTTAAATGCATATTTTTAGTCCCTGTTATTTCATCATTTTAATAGACATAAGCAAAATAGAAATAATATGTATAACTTTCCTGTATAGTTCGTTCCCATCATGCTCAAGTGATTTATATTCTAAGAATTCACTTTTAAGTCAATTATTTAGCGCTTTAAAAAAAGTGCAGTTTTCCTATTTATAATGTAATTAATGGACATTAGGTTTCTAAGATAGCACATGAAAGACTAATCCATTATGTAAATGAACTATATTATAGAACTTGGCCCAAGTTCACGGCCTTATTTTAACTTGGAAAGTTAGAAACAGACTTCTCAGCTCTTCCTCACTTGTTATGGTGTCAAAGCAGGGAAGCCTCTTGTCTATTGAGCAGCTTCAATAAGATTGGGTCTCCTGAGCATCTAGTTAGAGAAGGAATAGAAAGGAGGTTCTGGTAGTCCACCAATAAGCAGCCAGCAGTGAAAGGAGATCCAGCAGTTAGAACATAAATGTATCCACCGCAGTTATTACTTGAGGCGATTGCTTTATTGCTGCTAAAGCATTGGGATTAAATTAGGTTAGAAATTATAAACTCTACATGGACTAAATTAGGACTAGGGACTAAGAGCTAAGAAGTATCTAAATCTGTTCTACTTTTTCTAGTTTACTAATGAGAAAAGCCTTGTTTGACCACCTCACTGCCAGAGGCATTCAGGTAAGTTTCTGGAATAATGCATTTTGGAAACAGTATAGCTCACCAGTTTAACAGTAGTTTAAAGGGCAGGAACTTAATTTGGTTCCAACTCTGACACTGCTGCTTTACTGGTTCACCTATGAAGACCTTAAACTCTGCCTTACACTTAACCAGAAAGCATTGGCATTTTAGTAACTGGACTCCACTTACGTATAGTGTGTATAGATGAGAGTACCTGAACCTAGAGGCTGGGACAGTGTATATTTAATGAGTAAAGTAAAAAAAATTTTGAAGGGTTCAATGATTTCTTAAAATTACTAGTTTAAAAGGTTGTTTCTAAGTATGCTGAGAATGTACTATATAAAGGCTATTACAAAAATAATTTTCTATTTTAATCTTTCATCTCATACTTCTCACGCTTCTGATTTTCAGGTGTACATTTGGGTATTGAATGAAGAACAAGAATACAAACGAGCTTTTGATTTGGGAGCAACTGGGGTGATGACAGACTATCCAACAAAACTTAAGGATTTTTTACATAATTTTTCAGCTTAGAAAAGGAGGTACTCAGAAGCACTCAAAGGTGAAAAGACCTAAAGGAAAAAAAAAAAAAGTTTGCCATCATTTCCCTAAGCCATTTCCAGAATGGTAAAGGTTGAATCATTTAAGTTTTTATTACCTCATTTTTAAGCTTGTCTGAGAATGTAGAAACTATATATTGTATATTTATTTTAAAGAATATTGCATATTTTACATTTGTAAATAGTTTGTTTAGAAAGATAACTGGTTATGAGATGTAAGTAGAATATTGATCAAGAGTTCTGTATATGATGCAGTATCCTACTATTATAAGTAATTGTAAAATCAAAGACTATTGAATAAATTTGATATTAGCCTTCACTGGAATAAGATCAACTAATTAGTAAAGCAAAATTATTGAAGGCCACTACAGCTATGCTAAGTTGTCTCGTTATTTCTAGGTACATCTTAGTTTAAAAGGAAAGAAAATACAGTGGGAGGAGAGCTTAGAAATCAGTGATATGGTTATCTGACAGGCTGTACTTTGTTAACAGAAGGCAGGCTCAATAAAAACTGAAACTAATACTTGATCAGAAATAAAAACTGTAGACAGATTTCTTGGTTGCTGTTGTTAATGGGGACATTCTGTTTGGAATCTTCTTCAGGTGTAACAGTGTTACCATGTCCTTTCTTTCTGGTAGACATTAAAACTGGACTTATTAAATGTAAATTAAGACAAGACCCAAATAGTCATATATTTACGTTTCCTCTAAACATTATGTTCCCTCTAAACAAAATTTTCCAATTTTTGGCAATGACTGTTTGGGCCTACATCTAGATTTTAAATAACATCTTGAATCCTAATAATCATATGAAACTGACGAAAGTACATATCATTGTTTCTAATACGTATGGTATAAACCACCTGTTCCTGACCTTTAAGGTTTAATCCTTCTGAATATTAAGTGGAAGCAGAATTTCTCAAAGCATTAGGCATCACTTTCTCAACTTTTCTGACATGATTCCATGTAAATTTTTTTCTAATCTTTTTGACTAATTATCATTATCTCTTTTGGAGATAAATATACTCTGGAATAATAAGGGTCTTTAACCTAGATTACATCTCTCATTTGGAGTTTGCCAGCTAGCAGCTGAGAAGGATGATCATACCTCCTACCTATTCCTTGATGACATCAATAACATTTGCTTTTTTTTGTCTGTTTGTTTAAACTGAAATAAAGTTTTACAAGAACAAAATAAGGGTTCTTCATTGCTTTTTTGCAGTTGTAATTCCAAATATGCTTTATAGATTTTGGGGGTGCAGAATTTAATGAGGTGATAAATTAATAATGTGAGTAAGCACACCTGAGATTTCTCTCTAGAGTAAGGAAAGCAAAAGGAAATACGGAAACACTGGTACAGAAGTTGCTTCTTGGCATTTGAACAAATAACTCAGGCAGGTAATCCATTAAATCAGTCATGTTTACTTTCACTTACCATAATTTATGGTGATAGTTGCTAGGGATTATTTTGATCACTGTGATATGATTCTTTCTTGTTATTTCTTCTTTTTGAATTTTGCTTTGTTATGATTCAGAGGAGCTCATATTATAGGGCCAGCATATATTTTGTGTCAACCAGTAGAAGAGAAAGTACCCAATATGGTAAAGATGTTTAGAAAGTCATATTTTAAAAGTTTGCTACTTTAGGGATGCCTGGCTGGCTCGGTTGGTAGAGAATACAGTTCTTGATCTCAGGGTTGTGAATTTGAGCCCCGTGTTGGGAATAGTTTACTTAAAAAAAAAAAAAGTATGCTGATTTATAGTCAAGGTGATTTTAATTCACTTAATATTAAGTATTTACTATCTGTAACAAGACAGTTGATATTCATGATCAGATAACATCTCACTACTGCTTTTCTGATTGGAGCATCACATTTTATCTATTTAAAGTAATCTCTGGTCTCAGGGTCCTGGGATTGAGCCCCACATCAGGCTCCCTGCTCAGTGGGGAGTCTGCTTGTCCCTCTTCCTCTGCTTCTCCTCCCTGCTCGTGCTCTCTCTCTCTCAAACAAATAATAAAATCTTTAAAAAAAAAAAAAAGTTCCAGTTGAAGGAAAGTCATGAATGCCAGGTCAAAGAGTTTGTTCTGAATAGAACCTCTTCCAAGTAGGTGGCTAAACTCAAGACGTGAAAAACAAGAACCAAAACTGCTAGATAGTAATATGACATAATCACTTGAGTACCAAAAGGAAAATGTAATTCGCCGTCAGACCAGGCACCAAAATAAGATCAGAACTAAAGCAGTCAGATCCAGGAATCAAAGGGATCAGAATGCTAAAAGCATACCAAGACCGTTCCTAAAGCCACAAGTGATGTCTAGCTTTTCTAACTCTCACATAGCAGACACACTGGAAAGTGGGAACATCCTATAGTATGAAGGAAAGACATAAGCCTAGGCCAGAGAACAGTCCAGAAATCAGGTCAGAAGGCTAACCAGATCCAGTTGATCTTAAATTGCACACAAATTAATTTGGCAATAGTGTACAGACGGGAGATTCTTGCAGCAATCCAGGCCTGAGGTAATAAGGGTGCAAATGAAAGTAGTGGCAATGTAAAGAGGAAAACAATGAATCTACGTTTCTCTGAAACGAAGAATTAGTAAGAGTTGGTGACTAGAGCTTAAAAGGAGAAGGGAAAGTCAGTACTCATTCCAAAACTGTAAGAAAATGGGGAACTTGAAGAGGGAACCAGTTTGATGGTAAAAATGGTGGCTGTTGTGCTCTTTAAAATGACAGAAAGTTTGGCGCCTGGGTGGCTCAGTGGGTTAAAGCCGCTGCCCTCTGCTCAGGTCATGATCTCAGGGTCCTGGGATCGAGGCCCGCATCGGGCTCTCTGCTCAGCAGGGAGCCTGCTTCCTCCTCTCTCCTCTCTCTGCCTGCCTCTCTGCCTACTTGTAATCTCTCTCTCTGTGTCAAATGAATAAATAAAAAAAAATCTTTAATAAAATGACAGAAAGTTTGAAATGACAGAAAGACATTTGAGTGGCTGTGCTTTAAGTATATTAGCCCTTAGAGGAAAGGATGGTTGGATAGATTTACGAGTTTTGTGTGCTTTATAGGTATGATTTTGCAAAGGTAGTACTTTAGAGGTGACATTAGTTCCTTCTCAGTATTCTGCTTGCAATTCGAATAGGTTGCTATGCCACATGTTGGTCTTGTTTGTCCAGTAGTTTTAAAATTTAGATGTAGGGTTTCATCATAAAATAAGATGGGGCCTAGACAGCTTCCACTGGGTGAATGGGGATGATTATGTTAAGAGGAGGCTGAGCAGGCATAGCTTTGCGTTACCCATTCCCAGTCTGACCAGAACTGCTTCACTTTTTCCTGTTTCACATGTGAGTTCCACATAAGGTTTGATTTAAAATAGGAGTTGTCTGCAAAAAATATTTTTGGCTTTTATTTTTATTTTTTTAAAGATTTTATTTATTTGACACAGAGAGAGAGATCAGATAACAAGTAGGCAGAGAGGCAGGTAGAGAGAGAGGAGGAAGCAGGCTCCCCACTGAGCAGGGAGCCCGATGTGGGCCTCAATCCCAGGACCCTGAGATCATGACCTGAGCTGAAGGCAGAGGCCTTAACCACTGAGCCACCCAGGCGCCCTATTTTTGGCTTTTATAATCTTTGATCTAAGATCTTTTTCCCATCCAGGCTTGAATAGAACCTCTCTTTCCTTCTTCCCTCCCTCCCCTACTTCCTAACTCACTCTAAGTCTTTTTCATTTTTTTTTTAAGATTTTATTTATTTGAGAGAGAATGTGTGCAAGTGCAGGAGTGGGGGATAGAAGTGGGGCAGTGAGAGAGAATCTTCAAGCAGACTCCACACTGAGCCAAAATCTTTTTTTAAAGATTTCATTTATTTATTTGAGAGAGAGAGCATGAGTTGGGGCGGAAGGAGAGGGAGAAGCAGACTCCCCACTGAGCAGGGAACCTGATGTGGGGCTGAATCCCTGGACCCTGGGATCATGACCTGAGTCTAAGGTAGATGCTTAACTGACTGAGCCACCCAGGCATCCCTGACACTATCTTTAAATACATCCTTTCATGCAGAAATTCCAGTGCTAGGAATAACATCCTAAGAAGATAATAGGGGGTGCCTGAGTGGCTCAGTGGGTTAAGCCACTGCCTTTGGCTCAGGTCATGATCTCAGGGTCCTGGGATCTAGCCCCACATTGGGCTCTCTGCTCAGCGAGGAGCCTGCTTCCCCCTCTCCTTCTTGCCTGCCTCTCTGTCTCTCTCTCTCTCTGTCAAATAAATAATAAAATCTTAAAAAAAAAAAAAAGATAATAGAATAAATGCCCCAACAGTAACTATGCAGAGTGAAAAACTGAAACAATCTAACTATGCAACAAGAAGGAACTAGTTAAATTATAGATACATATAATGATCTCATATTACTATTCTATATCTACTAATACGAGATATTAAGTGAAAAGTCTAAGTCATAGAGCTGTATACTGTGTAAACAAAAATATACATATTCATTTTAAAACAAATGATACCGAATTTTCAGTTGTAGTTTTTATAATGGGATTATGGGTGACATTTTTACCGTTTTCCAGCTTAACATGGTATCAATTTTAATCAAAATTAATGAAAATCACTTAAAAATAAAAGACTGTCCAGGTACTACAGAGTTGTTTGTGTCTAAGACCTTAGCAAGGAACTCTTCTCCAAATCTGGTGTTCTTTCTTAAGGAAAGAAACCTTTGGGCAGACAGCCTCTCTACCGTCCTGCCTGCCATTCCCTCACAGTGTATTCAATAAACTTCTATTTCCTTTGGAGAAAAAAAAAAAAAAAAGGAAAAAAAACCCTTTAACTGCCAACTTGGAGTCAACCGAAGAATCCAGGTTTCCTGCTTAGTAAACAAATCAGGAAACAGGGATTATGGCTTTGCTTTGGATATGATCCAGAGATTAGAAATGCGTATTTTTTTGAAATTCATAATTCCATAACTCAAAGACAGTTACCCATTAATTTTTTGCTCTATTCCATTATTTTTCACAGTACATAATTTTACAGGTTTTACATGATTATGACATATTGTATAAATACTTCCACATCTTGTGTTTTTTTCCCACTTAATATAACATGTTATAAATTCTTTAAAAATATGGAATGCTGGAAGCCCCTGGGTGGCTTAGCCAGGTGGGCGTCCAACTCTTGGTTTAGGCTCAGGTTGTGATCTCAATGGGTCGTGGGGTTGAGTCTAGTGCTGTGCTCAGCGGGGAGTCTGCTCAAAGATTCTCTCCCTCTGCCCTTCCCCACCCTCCCACACATGAATGTACACGTTCTCTGTAAAATGAATAAATCTTTAAAAAATATAGAATACTGTTTAATCAAGCAGATGTGCCATGATTTACTTAACTATTACCCTGTCATTAGAAATTTAAGTTGTTTCCAATTGTTTGTTAGTATAAATAATGCTGTGATGGACATTCTTAGGTACACCTCATTCCCTCACTTCCAATCATGAAATTCTAGATATCGCATCTATTTACTTCTTCCCAACCCACTGCCACCATCCTAGTACAAGCCACCATCATCTCTAGACTGAAGCAGTACAATTGCTTTCTTTTTTCTAATTTTAATGTAATTTATTTATTTTTAAAGATTTTATTTATTTATTTGACAGAGAGAGCACAAGTAGACAGAGGGGCAGGCGAGGGAGAGAAGCAGGCTCTCCGCCGAGCAGGAAGCCCGATGTGGGACTCAGTCCCAGAACCCTGGGATCATGACCTGAGCCTAAGGCAGCGGCTTAACCCACTGAGCCACCCTGGCGCCCAATGTAATTTATTTTTGAATAGGTAATATAGTCACTGATTCATAGAGTACAAAAGGGTATACAGTGGCATTTCTCTTTCCTCCCATCCCCCAGTCACTGAATTCCCTCTCTGGATGAAATAGGAAATTGATGTTGTCATTCATTTATGCAGTAAATATTTATTGAGCACCTCCTGTAGGTTAGTCACTTAGTAGATCTGGGGGTATGGTATAACAGAGAGCAAGAGAGACATGGTATATCGGCTCATGGATCTTACATTCTGTTTGAGAATATAAAAAGCGAATGAATATGATACCTTCAAGTTGAAGCAAATATTCTGAAAGACATAAACAAGGACTGCGATAAGAATAAAGTCGAGCTTATTTCAGGTAAATGGTCTCTTTGAGGAGGTAGGCCTCTTTGAGGAGGTGGCATTTACACTGGATCTAAAGCAAGAGGAATGAACCATGCAAAGAAAATGAGGAAGAGTGCTCTAAGCAACTGGAAGAGCTAATACAAAGGCCCCGAGGCAGGAAAGAGCTTGGACGGTACTAAGAATAAAAAGAAGAGAGGGCGCCTGAGTGGCTCAGTGGGTTAAAGCCTCTGCTTTCGGCTCAGGTCATGATCTCGGCGTCCTGGGATCGAGGCCCGCATCGGGCTCCCTGCTCAGCAAGGGAGCCTGCTTCCTCCTCTCTCTCTGCCTGCCTCTCTGCCTACTTGTAATCTCTCTGTGTCAAATAAATAAATAAAAATCTTTAAAAAAAAAAAAAAAAAGAATAAAAAGAAGAGAAAGAACACAAGTGGAGAGATTAGCTTTTCATGGGAAGAAGGACTTTGCCACCATATTGTAAATGAAAAGAATCAAGGTACAAATAAAAGCAAGACTTTATAGTCTGGATGGTAGGAAAATTAGAATTTTCATCCAGTGATTTCTAATTTCTTCATGACAGCTGAGCCAAGATCTTTGCTAAAACTGAGAATGGAGACAGAGGTACAAAAGTTTTGAGGAAAGAGAAGGCTTTCTGTCATGATCATCTTCAGGAGTGGGAATGTGTTCCTATTAGAGAAACATTATGGGATTCCCAGGCTGTTCTGAGGGCTGATTTGAGGCTTGAGATTCTGTATTTGAAATGAAATCAATCGGGCGCCTGGGTGGCTCAGTGGGTTAAAGCCTCTGCTTTCGGCTCAGGTCATGATCTCAGGGTCCTGGGATCGAGGCCCGCATCGGGCTCCCTGCTCAGCGGGGAGCCTGCTTCCCCCTCTCTCTCTGCCTGCCTCTCTGCCTCCTTGTGATCTCTCTCCCTCTGTGAAATAAATAAATAAATAAAATCTTTAAAAAAAAAAAAAGAAATGAAATCAATCAACTTGGCTGTAATTTCTGGAGTCATTAACAAAAGAGTTGACCAAGAGGAAAAAAAAAAACCAAAACAACTTCTGAAGGAAGTTGAGTAGGGAAAAAGATAGCAGAGAGTTAAGCCTTAGGGTATGCCCAAAGGAGGCAGAGAAGGTGTGGTCTGAGAAACAGAAGTAGGAAAGTACAGTGTCCACAATCCCATGAAAATAGAGATTTTAATAAAGAAGGCGGTTACCAGCAGCATCCAGAATAGGACGCTGAGATCAAGGAAGGTAGGGGCTGAGTGAGGATGGCTGCATTTGGTTTTAAAGGAGGCCTCCTTTTTTTTTTTTTTTTAAGATTTTATGTATTTGTCAGAGAGAGAGAGAGAGAGAGAGAGAGCACAAGGGGGAGCAGGCAGAGGGAGAAGCATGCTCCTCGCTGAGCAAGGAGCCTGATGCGGAACTTGATCCCAGGACCCTGAGATCATGACCTGAGCCAAGGCAGCTGCTTAACCGACTGAGCCACCCAGGCACCCCCTAAAGGAGACCTCCTTAACTTAACGGTTCATTTATCTCTATAGCTGATGAAACTGATGACAGATTACAAAGGAATGAAGAGGACTGAATGGTACTAAATGAGGCTAATAAAAATCAGCCATTTATTCAAAGAAATTGGAGAACCAGGACATTTGAAAAGGCAGTGTGGTATCAAGTGGGTTGTGTTCTAAATGGGGAGACTTATCAATGTGTGAAAATAAGACGGCAGTAGTGGAAAGAACTGGAGATATGGAGAGAGGACATGTGAGCAAAGATCTCTTTCAATCAAGACTGAAGGGGTTAAAACTTATTCAATAAATGTTTACGAATCCCTGCCATGCCGGATGCCTGGCTTACAGCTGTGAAGCATATAGAATGACTCCTGCCCTCTTGTTTAAGGTCCAGTTAGAAGGCAATTGAGAACTAAGAGAAAAGGAGGCAGAAGTTATCTTTTGTTGTTATACCCCAGAGAAGAATAAGAGTATAAAAACTAGGATGTTGGGGCTCTTGGGTGGCTCAGTCGGTTGGTTAAGCATCTGCCTTCGGCTCAGGTCATGATCCCACGGTCCTGGAATTGAGCCCCAACATTGGGCTCCTTGCTCAGCAGGAAGCCTGCTTCTCCCTCTCCCTCTGCCCTTCCCTCTGCTTATGCTCTCTCTCACACACAAATAAGTAAATAAAATCTAAAAAACAAACAATAAAACCTGAGATGTTGGGGCAACCAGGTGGCTCTGTTGGTTGAGTGTCAAGACTTGAGCTAATATCAGGACTCAGATGCTTAACGGAGTGAGCCACCCAGGTGCTCCAAGAGAGATCTCCTTTTATTTTTTTTTTTTAAGATTGTATTTATTTATTTGACACAGAGAGAGAGATTACAAGTAGGCAGAGAGGCAGAGGCAGGCAGAGAGACAAGGAGAGGAGGAAGCAGGCTCCCTGCCGAGCAGAGAGCCCAATGCGGGCCTCGATCCCAGGATGCTGAGATCATGACCTGAGCTGAAAGCAGAGGCTTTAACCCACTGAGCCACCCAGGCGCCCGGGAGATCTCTTATGAAAAGGACATCAGTCTATCTGATTAGGGCCCTACCCTTAGGGCCCCATTTAACCTTAATTACTAAAGGTTCTACCTCCAAATATAGTCACACAGAGGGTTAGGGCTTCACTATATGAATATTGGGGGCATAATTCAGTCCCCCTAAAATTCAGAGTCTGTAACAGGTGGGGGTGGGGAAAAGTAGAAGAGCTGGAGATGGATTATGTGTGGGACAAGGTAGAGATGGGAAGGGTAAACTGAGGAAATCTGAGTGCTTTGGAGAAGGAAACACTGTGGCCACCCATGGTGGGGCTAGGTTAGACAGGAAATTTAGTATGGCCCAGAATTATTAGAAAGAAGCTGATGTTTATTTCTTAGTTTTCTAGGATAACTAATTGGAGATTTACAAAGAGCTGATACCAAACAACCCCAGAGATAGCTAGGGAGAAAAAAAAACCAAAAAAACCCCACTTTTTCAAACATTTAAATTCAGAATAAGATTCAAGTAACAGTTTGAAAATTTGGGTATTGCTGAATAATGGTAATATATCTGTATAAGTATTTAGATTTTGTTCAGTTTTACATACATTCTCATGTATTTTTTACAGTAACCTGGTAGAGTAGGTTGATCAACATTTCCATATTTTAGATGAAACTGAAATTAGGCAATTGACATGGTTACCTGGTTAGAACTGGTGTAGCTGTGTCCTCTTAACCTTCCCATTCACTCTGATTTTTCTAGTTTGTCTTTAATTCACCATTCAATACCGAGAGAAGCATTAAAAACCAGGTCAAAGGGAAGGTTATAATGTGATACTATGAAAAGTGAACTTTCTAAATAAAAGCTACAAAGGAAAAAAATCTCAGGTGCCTGGGTAGCTCAGTGGGTTAAGCAGTCAGGTCATGATGTGAGTTCCAGGTTTGAGTCCAGCATTGAGCTCTCTGCTCAGCGGGGAGTCTGCTTCTCCCTCTGACCCTCCCCGTTCTTGTATTCTCATTCCCTCTCTCTCAAACAAATAAAATCTTTAAAAAAAAAAAAAAAGGAAGATCTCCATGTTCAAATGCATTTACTATTCTCCGACATGGCTTCAGCAATATTGGTAGTACATGGAAATGGGAATCAATGGTTGATATTCCCATCAGTAACTCATCCTATCAACAGAGGGAGCATATGGAAAACTGTGCCACCACTTTTTTGAGAATTAAGAAATCACAGCTAAAAACAAAAAGTAATTTAATATTTGTGAGTCTAACATCCAAAATTGACAATCACTGATATATTATTATATGAGCCTTTGTTTTTTCTCTTTTTTTTTTATGATTTTATTTTTTTCGGTAACCTCTATACCCAACCTGAGGCTCAGACTTAAACCCCAAGATCAAGAATCACATGCTCCACCAGCTGAGGCTTTGTCTTTTCTAATGGAAAAAAGAAAACCTTACAGACAAATGTTATCTAAGTCCTATTACCAGTCCCATTCTCGTTTGGCCAATGGGACCCTACCTAGTATGAGACCAGAGAGAGAGAAAGAAGAGAAATTGGTATTGATTTTCTCTATAAAATTGCTTTGAGAGGGGGTGCCTGGATGGCTCAGTCAGTTCAATGTCTGCCTTCAGTTCAGGTCATGATCTCGTGGTCCTGGGATCCAGCACCGCATGGGGCTCCCTGCTCAGTGGGGAGCCTGTCTCTCCCTCTCCCTCTGCCGCTCTCCACTGCTTGTGTTGTGCTTTCTCACTCTCTGTCAAATAAATAAAATCTTTTTTTTTTTTAAAGATTTTATTTATTTATTTGACACAGAGAGAGAGATTACAAGTAGGCAGAGAGGCAGGGAGAGGAGGAAGCAGGCTCCCTGCCGAGCAGAGAGCCCAATGCGGGCCTCGATCCCAGGACGCTGAGATCATGACCTGAGCCGAAAGCAGAGGCTTTAACCCACTGAGCCACCCAGGCGCCCCAAATAAATAAAATCTTTAAAAAATATTGCTTTGGGCTGACCGAGTCCCTTGACTGAAGGGCAAGCTTATTTCAAGTTGGCTCTGTCTCCAGGACTCTCCTTTGAGGTTCCAGTAACAGCTCCCAAGCTTTCTACATTTCATGGCTTGGAGAGCCTTGGGCATCTCATTATCCTTATTTCCTCATACCTTTGTAAATGATCTCCTATTAAACAATACTCAAATTATTCTAAATTAAGTGTGCATCTGTTTCCTGCTTGTTCCCTGACAAATTCACCTGGGAAGCTCACCAAAATGCAGATTTTCAAGCCTTTTTTTCCCCTTTACTTTTATTAATTCACTTAACAATTCATTCATTTAACAAATATTTGAAAACACACACACACACACACACACACACACATTTGAGTGCCACATGTGCCAGGCACTGGGCAAGGTTCTCTGCATGCAGTGGTAACAGGACACATGGGACGCCTGAATGACATAGTCAATTGAGCAGCCGGCTCTTGACTTCAGCTCAGGTCAGGACCTCAAGGTCTTGGGATGGAGCGCACATCCAGCCCCACATCGGACTTTGCACTCAGCAGGGAGTCTTCTTGAGGATTCTTTCTCTCCCTTGCCCCTCTCCCTACTCGCGTGCTCGTTCTCTCTCTAAAATAAATAACTAAATCTTTTTTTTAAAGATTTTATTTATTTGTCAGAGAGAGAGAGAGCGCATGAGCAGGCAGAGGGGCAGGCAGAGGAAGAGAGGGAAACAGGCTCCCTGCTGAGCAAGGAGCCCAATGGGACTCAATCCCAGGACCCTGGGATGATGACCTGAGCTGAAGGCAGCTGCTCAACCAACTGAGCCAGCCACCCAGGCATCCCCAAATAACTAAATCTTAAAAAAAAAAAAAAAAGAAAAGAAAGAAAGAAAGAAAAAGAAAAAAGAAAAGACATAGTTCCTGCATTTGGGAGAAGACTAACAATAAAGAAGCAATTTTTAGGGCGCCTGGGTGGCTCAGTGGGTTAAAGCCTCTGCTTTCGGCTCAGGTCATGATCTCAGGGTCCTGGGATCGAGGCCCGCATTGGGCTCTCTGCTCTGCAGGGAGCCTGCTTCCTCCTCCTCTCTCTCTGCCTGCCTCTCTGCCTACTTGTGATCTCTCTCTCTGTGTATCAAATAAATAAATAAAATCTTTAAAAAAAAAAAGAAGCAATTTTTATACGGCTAATTATCATGTGAAAGAGTGTTAAAGGGGCGGGGGCGCTTAGATTCAATGACAGGGAAGGTCTCTCAGTGACATTTCAGCCTGAAATATGAGATACAACATGAGAGAAGAGTGTTTAAGGCAGAAGAAGTGCAACAAGTGGGAAAGTGCTTGGTGTTTATGAGAAACAAAGGGGAAACCAGTGTGCTCAGAGCCAAGTAAGCAGGAGACGCAATGGAAGGCTAGAGACCTTGGCAGAATCTGATGCACAGGGCTTTCCCCGCAGGCCGTGGCAAAGAATTTGCATTTTACTCTAGGTGCAATGAAGAGCCATTCAAGTGTTTTAAGCAAAGGAGTGCTGTAGTATAAAGATTATTCTTCCTTCTCCGTAGAACAAGATTAGAGAAAGCAGAGATACAGCAGTGGGAGTGGAGATGGTGAGATGTGGCTGGATTTCAGATCTATTTTGGAGGTAGAAACAGACTCAGTGGGTAAAGAAAAGGGAAGAACTCTAGGTCGATTGGTAAACTTTGCTTACATAACTGGAATACTTGGATGGCAGAGCCGTTGACTAAGATGGAAAAGAAACATATTTCTGGAGGAAATATGAAAAGTTCTGAATCAAGTGACTCTTTGGAAAACACTGTCTAGAGGACAGGTGTGGCATGCTTTAAGCTGTCCAACATAGCTAGACAACTCTGACCCTACTTTGGAAGGAGGAATGAAATTAACCTTTATCCAGCGTCTTTCACACCTATCATCTTATTTAATATTTATCACAGTCCTGTGAAGTAAGTGATATCATTACTGATTTATAGATGAGGAAACTGAACCTCCCATGAGTTGAGTGACTCTCACAAGATTGCTCAGCTATGACGGAACAAACCTGATATGCAAACCTAGTTCTTCAGAAACCAGGATCAATGCTGTTTTCACCACACAACACTGCTGTTCACAGGCTGGCTCTTTCTCCCTAACCATAAGTCAGTGAACTTCCTAAATATGACCAGAGGAAGGGTGTGGTAAAAAGGAGTCTGATTAGGGGCACTTGGCTGGCTCAGTCAGTAGAACATGGGATTCTTGATTTCAAGGTTGTGAGTTTGAGCCCCATGTTGGGCATGGAGCCTACTTTAAAAAACAAACAAACAAAAACAACCAGATTGGCTCTCATGTAATGTTTTCCTTTATCTTCCAAGCAAGAGTTTTGAATAAACAAATTAATATTTAATATACATCAGGGCTGGGCCTTTCCCAACTGTTGTATGGTGTTACTCAAAGGATTTTTTTTCAATAACTTGTTCTTTTTTTTTTTCCTAGAGAGCACATGTGCCTGTGAGCAGGGTGGGGAGGGGCAGAGGGAAAGAAAGAGAATCTTAAGCAGGCTGCACACTCAGTGCAGAGCCAGACACTGGGCTCCATGCGGGGCTCAATGTCACAATCTGGAGATCATGACCTGAGTAGACATCAAGAGTCAGACGCTTAACCGATTGAGCCACCTAGGCTCCCCAGGAATTTGAGTTGTAAGAAATCCATGAGCTTCACCTTTTCTGTCCTCTGTGATCTCTGAGGTCAAATATTAAAGCTTACCAATGATAAAGCTATAATTTTGTATACTTAAGTAAAATTCAAATGAGCTATATAACTCCTCACAGTTTCTTTTTTTTTTTTTAAAGATTTTATTTATTTATTTGACACACAGAGAGAAATTACAAGTAGGCAGAGAGGCAGGCAGAGAGAGAGGAGAGAGGAAGAAGCAGGCTCCCCGCTGAGCAGAGAGCCTGATGTGGGCCTCGATCCCAGGACCCTGGGATCATGACCTGAGCCGAAGGCAGCGGCTTTAACCCACTGAGCCACCCAGGCGCCCTCCTCACAGTTTCTTTCCCAGTCAGTCCCTTCTTCTCTTTAGCAGATTCATTTCTCTTTTTCTTGGGTATTCCCACAGTCATCATTTTTAGGTCACATGATTATGAAATAAGAAATATGTAGGCAGCTTTGCAAAATGAAACAGGATACACCTGGCCCTATTAATCACTTAGCACAAGCCAAATTTAACCTATCCAAAACTTAGATAAATGATATTGTCATGGAAGAAATACCTCTTAGCTCAGGTGGGAAATGCTAAGAAATATAACAGCATTTTTCTCAGGAAAAAAAGACGTTTTTTCTAAATTCATCAGTTTTTAGAATTTATCCCAAATAATTTATTTTTAAAAATTACGAGAACAGGGGCATCTGGGTGGCTCAGTTGGTTAAACGTCTGCCTTTGCCTCAGGTCATGATCCCAGGGTCCTGGAATCAAGCCCCATGTCAGGCTTCCTGCTCAACAGGAAGCCTGCTTCTCCCTCTCCCTCTGTCCCTCCCCTATCTGTGCTCTCTGTCAAATAAATAAAATCTTTAAAACAAATAAATAAATAAATAAAAATTTTAAAAAGTTATGAGAACAGGGCGCCTGAGTGGCTCAGCAGTTAAGTGTCTGTCTTCAGCTCAGGTCAGATCCCATGGTCCTGGAATCGAGTCCCGTATCAGATCCTTGCTCAGCAGGAAGCCTCTCTCTCTGTCAAATAAATAAATAAAATCTTTAAAAGAAAAAGTTATGAGGGGCGCCTGGGTGGCTCAGTGGGTTAAAGCCTCTGCCTTCGGCTCAGGTCATGATCTCAGGGTCCTGAGATAGAGCCCCGAATCAGGCTCCCTGCTGAGCAGGGAGCCTGCTTCCTCCTCTCTCTCTGCCTGCCTCTCTGCCTACTTGTAATCTCTCTCTCTCTCTGTGTCAAATAATTAAAAATCTTTAAAAAAAAGTTATGAGAACAACAACAAATTTATGAGAACCATCTCACAATCATTACAATGGCTACTACAAAATTTTTTTCAGAAAATAAGTGTTGGCAAGATTGTGGAGAAATTGGAACACTTGTACACTATTGGTGTGACTATAAAATGGTGCAGCTTGCTATAGAAAAATAGTAGGGCAATTCCTAAAAAAAGAAAATTAAAAATGGAATTACCCTATAGCAATTCCACCCCTGGGTACATACACAAAAGAATTGAAAATAGGGATTTGTCATCAAGATACTTGTACACCTATGTTCATTCTTCACCACAGTCAACAGGCAGAAGCACTCAAGTGTCCATTGACAGATGAATAAATAAATAAAACGTGGTATACATATAATGGAATATTATTCAGCCTTAATAAGGAAGGAAATTCGGCAATATGCTATAACATGGATGAACTCTGAGGACATTATATTAAGTGAAATAAGGCAGTCACAAAAATAAAGTATTGTATGATTCCATTTATATGAAGTACCTAGAGTAGTAAACTTCACACAGACAGACAGTAAAATGGTGGATGTCAGGGACTAGGGCAGGGGGGAATGAAGAATTTATTTAATGGATAGAGTTTCAGTTTTACAAGACTTTTTTAAAGATTTTATTTATTTATTTGACAGAGAGACACAGTGAGAGAGGGAACACAAGCAGGGAGAGTGGGGGAGGGAGAAGCAGGCTTCCCGCTGAGCAGGGAGCCTGATGTGGGGCTCAATCCCAGGACCCTGGGATCATGACCTGAGTCAAAGGCAGATGCTTAAAGACTGAACCACCCAGGCACCCCTCAGTTTTACAAGATTAAAAGAGTTCTGGAAATAAATGATAGCGATGGATGCACAACAATGTGAATATATTTAATACCACTGAAATGTACACTTAAAAGTGGTTAAGATGAAGGCACCTGGCTGTGTCAGTTGGTAGAGGGTGCCACTCCTGATTTCTGGGGTTGTGAGTTTGAGTCACACACTGGGTGTAGAGATCACTTAAAAAATAAAATCTTTAAAAAAAATGGTTAGGACAGATTAAATAAGGTATGGTTCAAAAAAACAAGCTCAAAATTAATTTTTAATAAATTTTTGGTGGTGGATAATTAGGGCTTTCTATCCATAGAGTCATTCCAGAGATTACAAGGGGGCCTGTAATTTCTGCCAAAGCATGCTACCTTACTCATTTAAAAACAAAATGTGAAAGTTTATCTGTGTAAAACTGGTCAGCTGACATTTTACTAAAACTCCACCCAAAGCTTAAAAAAAATTAAGGTGGTAAATTTTGTTATGTGTAATTTGCCACAATTAAATTTTTTTCAATTTTTTATTTAAATTCTAGTTAATATTGGTTTCAGAAGTAGAATTTGGTGATTCCTCACTTACATATAACACCCAGTGCTCAAAACAGGTACCCTCCTTAATACCTGTCACCCATTTACCACATGCCCCCACCTACCTCCCCTCCAGCATCCCTCAGGTTTTGTTTTTTTTTTAAGATTTTATTTATTTATTTGACAGAGAGAGATTACAAGTAGGCAGAGAGGCAGGCAGAGAGAGAGGAGAGAGGAGAGAGGAGGAAGCAGGCTCCCCGCTGAGCAGAGAGCCCGATGCGGCCTTGATCCCAGGACCCTGGGATCATGACCTGAGCCGAAGGCAGAGGCTTCAACCCACTGAGCCACCCAGGTGCCCGGTTTTTTTTATAGTTAAAAGTCTCCTGTGGTTTGCTGTACTCTCTTTTCTTTTTTTTCCCCCCTTCCATTATGTCCATCTGTTTTCTTTTCTTTTTTTAAGATTTTATTTATTCATTTGAGAGAGAGAGACAGAGATAGTGAGAGAGAGCAAGAGTGAAGAAGGAGAGGGAGAAGCAGGCTCCCTGCTTAGCAGGGAGCCTGAAGTGGAGCTCAATCCCAGGACCCCAGGATCATGACCTGAGCTGAAGACAAATGCTTAACCAACTGAGCCACCCAGGCGCCCCTGTATTGTTTCTTAAATTCCACATATGTGTGAAATCATATGGTGTCTATCTCTCTCTGACTTTCTTATTTCACTTAGCATAATACACTTGAGCTCCCTTCGTGTCATTGCAAATGGCAATGGACATTTGGTCTCTTTCCATAATTTGACTATTGTTGATAATACTGCTGTAAACATTGGGATGCATGCACCCCTTCAAATCAGTATTTTTGTATCCTTTGGATAGATACCTAGTAGTGCAATTGCTGGGTCATAGGATAGTTCTATTTTTAACTTTTTGAGGAACCTCCAAACTGTTTTTCACAGTGGCTGCACCATTTTGCGTTCCCACCAACAGTGTTAAGAGGGTTCCCTTTTCTTCACATCCTCACCAACATCTGTTGTTTCCTGTGTTGTTAATGTTAGCCATTCTGACAGGTGTGAGGTGGTATCTTATCATGGTTTTGATTGTTATTTCCCTGGTGACGAGTGATGTAGAGCAACTTTTCATGTGTCTGTTGGCCACCTGGATGTCTTCTCTATAAAGAATGTTTATTTGTGTCTTTTGCCCATTTCTTAACTGAATTATTTGGGTTTTTTGGGGGATGTTGAGTTGATGAGTTCTTTATAGATTTTGGATACTAACTCTTTATCAGATATGTTATTTGCAAATATCTTCTCCCACTCCATAGGCTGACTTTTAGTTTAGCTGGTTGTTTCCTTTGCTGTGCAGAAGCTTTTTATCATGATGAAGTCCCAGTATTTCATTTTTGCTTTTGTTTCCCTTGTCTCTGGTGACATGTCTAGTAAGAAGTTGCTTTGGCCGAGGTCAAAGAGGTTGCTGTGTTCTCCTCTGGGACTTTTACAGTTTCCTATCTCACATTTAGGTATTTCATCCATTTTGAATTTATTTTTGTGTATGTTGTAAGAAAGTGGTCCAATTTCATTTTTTTTAAGATTTTATTTATTTGAGAGAGAGAGAGTGAGCAAAAGAGAGCATGAGCAGGCGGAGGGAGAGGGTGAGGGAGAAGCAGGCTCCCCACTGAGCTGGGAGTCTAAAGCAGGGCTCGATCCCAGGACCTTGGGATCATGATCTGAGCCAAAGGCAGACACTTAACCAACTGAGCCACGCAGGCACCCTGAGAGAGAGGATCTTAAGCAGACTCTGTGCCCATCAGGGAGCCCCATGTGGGGCTTGATCTTACAACCCTGAGGACATGACCTAAGTGGAAATCAAGAGTTGGATGTGGGGCGCCTAGATGGCTCATTAAAAAATAAAATAGGGCGCCTGGGTGGCTCAGTGGGTTAAAGCCGCTGCCTTCGGCTCAGGTCATGATCCCAGGGTCCTGGGATCGAGGCCCACATCGGGCTCTCTGCTCAGCAGGGAGCCTGCTTCCTCCTCTCTCCTCTCTCTCTGCCTGCCTCTCTGCCTACTTGTAATCTCTCTCTCTGTCAAATGAATANAAATAAAAAAATAAAAAATAAAATAATAGGGCGCCTGGGTGGCTCAGTGGGTTAGAGCCTCTGCCTTCGGCTCAGGTCATGATCCCAGGGTCCTGGGATCGAGGCCCACGTCGGACTCTCTGCTCAGCAGGGAGCCTGCTTCCTCCTCTCTCCTCTCTCTCTGTCTGCCTCTCTGCCTACTTGTAATCTCTCTCTCTGTGTCAAATGAATAAATAAAATCTTTAAAAAAATAAAAAATAAAAAATAAAATAAAAAAATAAAAAATAAAATAATAGGGCGCCTGGGTGGCTCAGTGGGTTAGAGCCTCTGCCTTCGGCTCAGGTCATGATCTCGGGGTCCTGGGATCGAGACCTGCATCGGGCTCTCTGCTCGGCAAGGAGCCTGCTTCCCCCTCTCCCTCTGCCTGCCTCTCTGCATACTTGTGACCTCTGTCTGTCTGTCAAATAAATATTTCAAAAAAATAATAATAAATAAACATACCCATATAGAAATACTTCTATCTGCAATAGAATATTTATTCTCTACTTGTTCTCTTCCAATGATTGGGAGCTCTCACAGCCACAGAAAGCAGGCCATTTCAGCTCCTTGATACCCACTTTGGTTTGCAACTCAAATTCCCTATGCTGTGCTGCTTTGCTACCTTTAATCTAGAAGAAAAGCCCAATGAAATAGTCATCTTGTTGCATCAGAGTCCTGATACCACCATTAAAATGATTACACTTTGTTAATGAATGTGATTTTAGTGTCTGTGTTCTAACTTACTCTACTTTTTCAGTACATGTCTTCTGGTCTTCTGGAAACATCAGAGGGCAAAAATGTTCCATTTTTTAAATTCAAAAATTATAGATACATGTAAAGGAAAAAAATGGTTCTTTCATTCCTCGTGCAGTTCCACATCACAAAGATGACAATTGTCTATCATGTGTTCAGAATATTTTCTTTTTCCTTTATTTTATTTATTTGACACACAGAGAGAGAGATCACAAGTAGGCAGAGAGGCAGGCAGAGAGAGGAGGAAGCAGGCTCCCTGCTGAGCAGAGAGCCCAATGCGAGGCTAGATCCCAGGACCCTGAGATCATGACCTGAGCCGAAGGCAGAGGCTTTAACCCACTGAGCCACCCAGGTGCCCTGATCAGAATATTTTCAAGTATAGACATATCATTCTGTTTTTATCACAAATGATACCATACTACTTATATTGTTCTACAGCTTCCTTTTCTCATTTTGCAATCTATTCTGTGTTGTTTAATTATCCAAAAATATTCTATTCACAGGATATTTTGGGGCATCAGTAAAAACATAGTGAGGGCTTGTGGATTTTCATGATATTTTTGTCCTCCACTTCCTTATCCAAATGTGAAAACTTTCTCACAAACCAAAGATTTGCTACGAATGGTATCTAAACAGGAGCTAAGGTAAAACAAGCTTAAAATCTAGCAAATTCCTTTTGAAGAACTCCATCGGAAAACATACAAGTTAATGAGCTTTACTGTATTTTGAATTTCTGTTGTCTTTCTTTTGGGTTCTTGAAACGAATTATTAGCACTAATTCCTGAAAACTCCCTGACCAACAGAAGTTCTGTAGCCTCATGAGTACCCTATTTCCATCTGGGGTTGATTGCTTCTTTTTGCAGGAACTTCTTTATTCCATGTTCTTCCTTTTGCATTCCATTTGAAATGTTCATATTTTGCTACCTGACCTACACTTCCCTATGCAACTGGTATTTGGTTTAGGCTAAAGTCTGAGATTCTGCCAGTCTTAGTAGAAATAACTTCTACGGGGTGCCTGGCTGGCTCAGTCAGTGGAGCTTGTGATTCTTGATCTTGGGGTTGTAGGTTCGAGCCCCATTTTGGGTATAGAGATTACTTAAAAATAAAATCTTAAAAAAAAAGAAGAAATAACTTCTATGATATTTCTGAAATATAGTCACTCAGATTCTAAGTAGAAATGTCAGTATGTACTCTCTGAGCAAAATCTCAAGGACTGGCAGAGTATTCCCAATAACTTTATTGTAGAAAGATCTGCACTGTGTTTCTACTTCATCAAGATTAAGAGACTTAAAAAAAAAAAGATTAAGAGACTTATACAATCAGAGAAAGACAATTATCATATGATCTCACTGATATGAGAAATATGAGAAACAAGACAGGGAATCATAGGGGAAGGGAAGGAAAAATGAAACAAGATGAGAAACCATAAGAGACTCTTAATCGCAGGAAACTGGGGATTGCTGGAGGAGAGGGGGGTGGGAAGGATGGAGTGACAGGGTGACAGACATTGGGGAGGGTATGTGCTATGGTGAGTGCTGTGAATTTTGTAAGACTGATGAATCACAGATCTGTACCCCTGAAACAAATAATACATTATATGTTTTTTTTTTAAAGATTTTATTTATTCATTTAACACAGAGAGAGAGATTACAAGTAGGCAGAGAGGCAGGCAGCGAGAGAGGAGAGAGGAGGAAGCAGGCTCCCTGCTGAGCAGAGAGCCCGATGTGGGCCTCGATCCCAGGACCCTGGGATCATGACCTGAGCCGAAGGCAGCGGCTTTAACCCACTGAGCCACCCAGGCGCCCAATACATTATATGTTAATTTAAAAAAAGATTAGGAGATTTATAAAAACAAATATTAAGAGATTTATGAAACATAACACCTAGATGCATCATTCTGGATTAAATTCTGGTTTTGATAAGCCAGCTGTAAAGGCCATTTGGAGATTGTTGAAATTTGTATATGGGTGTTAAATGAGATGAACAATTACTGAAATGAATAGGTCAAGATCATTAAGTTGAAGCAGGTTATAAAGCAACAAGTATACAATCTCATTTTGGTAAAAATGCATATATCTATATACCTCGCCAAAGAAAAATATCTCAAAGGAATATACAGTAAGATAACCTTCAGTGATGTTAGTATGTTATTATATTTTCTAATTTTCAACAATGCTCACAAACTGATTTTATAATACTAAAAGCTAATTTTTTTGTTTGGAAATAAAAACTACAGTTTCTAGAAAAATAGAAATTTGAATTAAGCTCATTATAAAGATAGTATTTCATTAGAAAATGGGATTATACATGTAATATTGTGATACCTGCTAATCACCTGGGAAATAAAAAAATAAGAAAGAATCCCTGCCACATATGTTATTACAAAACAAATTTGAAATGAAGTAAAGATTTAAATTTCAGAAAATGAAACCATAAAAAGTTTTTTATAAAAATAGGCTAAATTGGGGCCCCTGATCTCACGGTCCATGTCAAGCTCCCTGCTCAGTTGGGAATCTGCTTCTTCCTCTCCCTCTGCCCCTCTCCCTGCACCCTGCTCATGCTCTCTTTCTCTCAAATAAATAAAATCTTTAAAAAATAGGCTAAATTAATATTATATTGTTAAAGCCTTTCCTAAAAACAAAATCCAAAAGCAAAGAAGGAAAATATATATACATTTGACTACATAAAAAATGAAATCTTCTGGATGTATGATATATAAATTATATCCTAATGAGCTATTGAAAATTTGGACCATATACCCAAAAGTACTCTAAAGTCAAAAGACTGGGAAAAAGGCGCCTGGGTGGCTCAGTGGGTTAAAGCCTCTGCCTTCGGCTCAGGTCATGATCTCAGGGTCCTGGGATCGAGGCCCACATTGGGCTCCCTGCTCAGCAGGGAGCCTGCTTTCTCCTCTCTCTATGCCTGCCTTTCTGCCTACTTGTGATCTGATCTCTCTCTCTCTCTGTGTCAAAATAATAAATAAAATCTTTAAAAAAAAAAAGACTGGGAAAAATATTTGCAGCACATAGGACAGTTAAAGGATTAAGTTCTTTATTTTATGTAGAGCTCATACAAATGAAGAAAGAAGATGAAGAATCCAAAAGAAATAGGAGCAAACAATATAAATAGGCAAGTTAGAGAAAAACAAGAAACTCTGATGTTTGTTGTTGCTTTAAACCGAAAGTTTTGAGGGCATCTGGTCTTTAGAACTTTTCTGTGCTGCTTCTCTTTCCCAGAGCTTGTGATCCTTACATGGTCTTTTAATTGCCTGGTATCTTTGCATTTTATAGTCTGGTTAGTTTAATTAATTGGAACCTGAGTTAATGAGATACCAGCGTGACTTCTGATCATCATTAGAATATGTGACTTCTGGCTGAGAACTGTTTCATACCACTGAACCCTGGCAACCTGCCTCACAAATGTGTGTCATTATTCTCAGGAAAACTGAGAGAAATGGTGTGGCTGGTTGATTGCAAACTGTTGAGAAAACTTGAAGCACCATATCCAACTGATATTGTCGGTAAAATTATCTTCATTTTTTAAAAGATTTTATTTATTTATTTGACAGAGAGAGACACAACGAGAGAAGGAACACAAAGGGGGGACACAAGCAGGGGGAGTGGGAGAGGGAGAAGCAGGCTCCCTGCTGAGCAGGGATTCCCAAGGCGAGGCTGGATCCCAGGACCCTGGGATCATGACCTGAGCCAAAGGCAAATGCTTAACGACTGAGCCACCCAGGTGCCCCAGTAAAATTATCTTCAAAATAAAAGGCATCAACACTATCAGCCTTGGAGTGATTTTTTTACTTAATTTGCACATTCCACTTTCTTTAGTTAATACACACACGTGGAGTGTCTAATGAGTGTAAAACTCTGTGGTTGACCCCTGCCATCAGGAAAATCATAGAAAAAGACTTAGATTAAGAGCTTAATGGTCCAAGGACAGTTGCTAACTTGGCATCTTATATTCAGTTACTACCCTAATATTAATCTATAAATTTTGTGAAAGTTGCTATGGAACAGCTAATATTTCTATGGTAAAATATTCTTTCAATCAAAACTAAGCATCATCTATGGACCAGGCACTATCCTAGATGTTGCAGATTTAATAAGGAATAGATGTATCCCTACTCCTGGGATCCCAAACAGACCAGATGTGGCCACTCACCACTGACAAAATCCAAAAGCAGAGAAACTAGTAGCAGTGAAACAAGAAAGGAATTTAGTTCGGTGAGGCCAACACTGAGAAGACAGAGGACTAGCGTTTCAAAGACTGTCTCCAAACTGCCAAAAATAATTTTGGGTTTATAAAAGAAAATGTGGAACCAAGGGCCCTAAGTGCAAACAGGTGAGCCGTAAAGGTCAGGTCACCATTGACTTGGGCTCGGCCATGTGGAGTCTTGCTGTTTCAGGCAATCCTTATTCCTTGAGAGGGTTTTAGTACCAATCATGTGATGCTTTGCCTGAAAGGTCTTTTGCCTGAGTTTAGAGATAAGCTGGAAAGAAGAACTTAATCAATTAGAAAGTATAGACTGAGGTAAAAATAGAGGTAGTTGAAGTCGTCTTTCAGGAACTTATAACTTATAAGGCATTTCTATATATATTTCCTTCCTTGATTCTTATAGAACTTCTGTGAAGTAGTTATGAAGAGACAGAAGCTCAGACAGTTCCAAGAACTGCCCAAGGTTGACGATCAAGTAAATCCCAGAGTATTCAAACAAGTTTTCTTTTCTTTTTTTTAAAGATTTTTATTTATTTATTTGACAGAGAGAGAGAGAGAGAGAGAGAGATCACAAGCAGTCAGAGAGGCAGGCAGAGAGAGAGGGGGAAGCGGGCTCTCCGCTGAGTGGAGAGCCCGATGTGGGGCTCGATCCCAAGACCCTGAGATCATGATCTGAGGCAAAGGCAGAGACTTAACCCACTGAGCCACCCAGGTGCCCCTCAAACAAGTTTTCTGATGGTGGAAAATCTCATGATATATACAAAGATTAATATTTAGTATCTGAACTTGGAGAGAACCCGGAGATATGATTTATTTCTATTTCTTTTTTTTATAGTAGGCAAAAGGAAATTTTCATTCTTTGCCACTAGTGCATTGGTACTTAATATTTTGGAGAACCATTTGTGTTCTGGCTATTTACCTCTTGAGACTCCTTAGGCAATAATCTTTAAAAGATCTTAAATGATTGCATAACAACTCCAAAGTGCTCTTGTTGGAATTTTTGTTTTTGTCATAAAACTAAATAATTTCCAGTACAGCAGAGATTTCTTACATTTTTCTTTTTTGTCTGTAGTGTATAGTGTAGTTATATGAATTTCACTTTCCCTTTGGGTGTTATAGTCATGTACAAAAATCTTTCATTACACTGAAATTTTGTTCTGAAGGAAGCTTGTCTTATTCACCTCTGCTCTTACACTCTTTCCCAAATGCATATGAGTTGCATGACAGATCCTTATTAAAACTTTAAGTTGAAAAGAGCAAGAAAAGAGAAACTGAGTTATGGAAATTTTGGGATGGATACAACATTCTTCAGGGTCATATTTCAGATTAATTAACCTCATATTTGCAATTTGAAAAAACCAGCTAGGGGCCCTATGAACTTCCTTCAATATTTAGTGAATGAAGATAACATAAATTTCTTTGTGTAAATAAGAGCATTCTGGTTTGGGTTTTGCTTTGTTTTGGTCAGCATTTTCTTCTCCTGCAATCAGCAGTCTGAAAAACACTTGAAGGGGATAAAAGCTTAAACTGCAGAAGACGTGATCTGGAGGTTGAACAAGGTTGTAAACATTGACTCTGCTCTTACTGTCTGACGTTGGCTAACCTGAAAGAGGACTTCAACTACCTCCATTTTGACCTCAAACTCTTTAATTGATAAATTCTTCCTCCCAGCTTATCTCTAAACTCAGGCAAAAGACCTTGCAGGCAAAGCATCCCTTCCCCCCTCAAGCAGTAAGGACTGCCCTGAGCCAGCAAGATCTCACCCATGATTGACCCAAGACAAAGATGACCTGACCTTCGTTGCCCTCCTGCATGTATCCACTGACCTTTGTCCCACAGTTTCCTTCTGTAAACCTGGAGTATTTTTGGGACTTAAGAGACAGTCTTTGAGACTCTAGTCCTCTGCCTTCCCCGTATTGGCCTCATTGAAATAAATTCCTCTCTTGTTTCACTACTACCTGTGTCTTTGCCTTTGGATTTTATCAGTGGTGAGTGGCCGCACCTGGTCTGTTTGGGATCCCAGAAGCCAGGTGCTCTTGCACCCCTGAGTCCCCTCTACAATACCCAAAATTCTGTTCAATACCACAGCTTGAGGAAAACATGAGATACAGTAGCCAACTTTCTTCTTAAGCGTGTACAAAGTTTACTGTAACGTATTCATTCAAGAAATATTTGAGTGCTCATATTGTGGAGACTCTAGGGACACAGTAGTGAAAAACACACACAAGGTCTCTGTTCTGAAAATCCATTTTGAAAATTTTAATCCAAATGTGTGCAGGTTGACTGAATCCCCATTGTGTATTATCAGGCTCTAAGCAACCTCTTCTCTTTTACTAACTCTCCATGGAAAAGAACAATGTAAGAGCAGAAAACATGAATAGCATCTGATTCTAGTTGATTAAAGGGATTAGTATCCCTTTCCTTTCTTGGAAAAGTATCACTCTCTACTGCCTGGAAAAAAGGAATACCAAGTACTGCAGGCAAAAGCTATGTACATGCAACATGAACCAGTTTTGTTTTTGTGCTTTGCCATTTCCAAGATGTGCCCTCAACTGGATTTTGGAAATACAAGTTCCTTCAACTCTTATTTCTATCTTTTACACTTCTGTGTGACATCAAACAGGGAGTTGGAAAACTTTGTCTGGGAAGGACTAGACAGTAAATATTTTAGGCCTTTCAGGCTATAGGGTCTCTGTCACAACTACTCAAGTCAGCTGTTACAATGCAAAAGCAATCACAGATTCTACCTAAATGGATAAGTGGGGCTATGTTCCAAAAAAATTTATTTATGGACACTGAAATTTACATTTCACATAATTTTCACATATCACAATATATTCTTCTTCTTTTTATTTTTTTCCCAACCATCTAAAAATGTAAAAACCATTCTTAGATTATGGGCCATATAAAAGGTGAAATTTGGCCCATGAGTCATAGTTGGCCAATCCTTCATATGAAGGACTGTTGAATTCAGTTAATTAGGACCTGGTGATGCAGCCTGGTCTGTGGATTTAATCCTCACATGAATGAGTATATCAGCTTTGCACTGGTGAACCTTTGTAATTTCAAGTTCCACCCTCAATTCTGACCAGTGGCAGGAAGATGTGGGCCATTAGTTGTCACCAGGAGAAGCCAGTGAAAAATGCCACTGCCTCATGCTTTCATTTCTAGCAAAGTTTACCGGTGATTATTCACTTTTTCTGTCACTTGAAAGTTTCTGAATTCCACTTTCTCAAAGTAAGGTGACACAAATTGTTGTGTGTTCTCGCTCTCTTATTAAGGCAGGAAAGGCAGAAATCTGTCTTGTCATGTAGAAAAACTGGTAATCATTTTGGATAATTTTCTGAGAAAGCGAAACAGCTGTGTAGGGCATATTTAATATTAATCTCTAACTTTTTATTGACCAGGATCATTTCATTCTGTGAATGAAGCAATTCCCTTAGGAATTCCCTAAGCCACTCTCTTTGGTTTGCTCTCGTACTGGAAAATAAGAAGAGTATATTTGTTTCCTGCTTAGGTCATTTCTAAGCACTTCTGTAGGACTTAGAGCTCTGATTACCTTAACTAAGTATTTCAGATAGCTTTGTGCTATTTTCTTATGACAAAGCATTAGTTTTCCTGACCTAGAATCCCTTGCCTCTTTCACATCTCTTAATTCTCTGCTTTTGAAATAGCTTTGCTTTTGAGGTGAAGCGACTGGCCATGGCACATTTGTAAATGCGTATAGAGCCCTTGGAGAAGATTTATAAACAAAGCCAATCTTTGTCAGTTATAATTGTAAATTGGCTTAAATTCTTCCAGTAGGAACAATTTCTTGATTACAATGTAAGTAGGTTCAAGGCTATTCCAGCAAAGCTTTGTCACACAGGATTTTCCTTAAACTTGACGTTACTACATTGAGGTTTGAAGGAGTGACCCCTGCTGGATTCTCCGTTTGATCAATTATACCAAAAAGTTTGTACAAAAGACCCATCCTGCTCAAGTCTGAAAACCTGAAATCATGCTTGATACTCTTTTTCTTGTATCTCAATCCTGTCCAAGAATGCTGTCATGTCCACATTCAAAACGCATCCAGAATCGATCCCTTCTTATTTCTTCGTACAATGCCACAACCCTGACCCAAGCCCAAACCATCTCTCTCCTGGATTACTGCAAAACCTCTCCCTGCTTTTCCCTGCTCTGCTTCTTCCCTTGCTCTTCTTCAGTCTACTCCTAACAAAGCTGCCAAAGGGGTCCAGTTAAAAACTCAAGTTAGATCAAATCTGTCCTCTTTTTTAAAACCCTCCAATGGGGAGGCCTGGGTGGCTCAGTTGATTGAGTGTCTGGCTTTGGCTCAGGTCCTGGGATCGAGTCCCACATAGGGCTCTTTGCTCAACGCAGAGCCTGCTCTCTCTCTCCTCTCTCTCTCACAAATAAATAAATAATTAAATAAAATCTTGGGGGGGGGAACAAAACATCCCTCCAATGATTTCTTCTCTATCTCAGCATAAAGCCAAAGGCCTTAAAATGGCTTACTTTACCCTCCCCAGCCCCCATATCTCTTACCTCATCTCCTATTACTCTCTCTGTTGCTTACTCAATACTAGCCACACTGACCCCTTTGGTTCCCTGACAACATACTTCCTCCCTGAAACCTTTGTACTGCTCTTCCAGAGACAATGTTTTCCAAGCAGCACGTAGTGCTTCAGGTCTGCGCTAAAAATCACTTAACAAACACACAGAAAACAACAACAACAACAACGAAACCACCTCCCCCCCCCACACACAATGGCTAAGATGAAAAAGACTAACACAATTAAGTGTTAGCAGGGATGTAGAGGAGCTTGTCAGCATACACTGCTGACAGGAGTATAAATTGGTTCAATCACTGTTCATCATTAATTACTAAAGCTAAACACATGCTTACTCCATGACCTAGCAATTCCACTCCTGGACAGATACCCAAGAGAAATGAGTGCATATACCCACCAGGAAACATATACAAGAACAGTCACAGCAACTTTATTCATAATAGCCCCAAACTGGAAGTAATCCAACTGTCATCAAGGGGAGAAGGGATAGGATTCGCCTGGGTGGCTTAGTCATATAAGCGGCTGACTCTTGATTTCGACTCAGGTCATGATCAAGACCTGTGTTGGGCTTCGCACCCAGCGGGGAGTCTGCTTCTCTCTCTCGCCCTCTGCCCCTCCCCCTGCGCATGTGCTCTCTCTCTCTCTCTAAAATAAATTAAAAAAAAAAAAGAAAATGGATAAATTGTGGATATAATCATGAAATGGAATACTACATAGCAATGAAGGGGACAGCTACCTTTATATGCAATAGTATGGATTCATCTCACAGACATTATGTTGAGGGGAAGAAGAAAGACACAAATACATACATACTTGAGGATTCCATTTTTTTGAAGTTCAAAAATAGGTAAAACTCATCAATGGTGATAGAAGTCAGAACAATAGTTTGCTCTTGGTGGACACCGACCGGGAAGGGGTGCAAGGGAACCTTCTGGGATGTTGTAAATGTTCTGTTTCTTGCCCTGAGCAGTGGTTATATGAGTGTGCGTAAAAATTCATCAAGTTGTGCACAGCTGTACAGTTTTTACATACTTTAAAGTATGTATGTTTACCTTGATAGTTAAAAAAGAAAAATAAAGCAAATTCACTTATCTAAAACAGCAGTTTGTACCTTATCACTTCTCGTTCTTATTCTTTTTTTATCCATAGCACATATCACCAGCTGATGTATTTTATATAATTAATGTATTGGCTTATTTATTATCCCTCTCTCCCACCAGGATGTAAGTTCCCTGAGAGGGAGGACTGGGTTTCATTTACTGCTGTATCTTAGAACTTAGAACAATGCTTGGCACATAGACGATCTCAATAAAGATTTGTTAAATAAATGAATTGCTATATTGTAGCTTCAGCTCTGGATGTACTTACAAATCAATTTTTGTCTGGAACAGGAGATACTCTTCTTTCCCTATAATCAGCACTATGACTAATTTACAAACTGCTTACAGATTGTGAAATGGGCCTGGGACAATGATGTCAATCTTTGGGTTAAGTTGCAGGTTTTATTGACAAAGACATTAGTTGTTGACTTCTGAGTCCAAAGCTAAGAAGGCTGAAGTGTGGGGGATATCAGTTCATATTTCTCACTCTCCCAAGATTGTTGAGTTGTTCAGTACTATATTCTCAGAAGCAGGAAAAGGAAAATAAATAAGCCATTGTCTCTCTAAGCAAAACTGCCTGTACTATAGTCAAGATTTTTGACCTTGGAATCAGGTAGAAAGAATTAGCAAAGCAAATCTTAAGAAATGTGATATAGTGAAAATGGACACGATGGTGGAGATGGTCCCTTCAGATCTAGAATGGTCTTGTTGATTTGCAAAGTAAAATGAAGGGAAAGGATGAGGAACATATAACAAAAAGGTATTTGTCTTAGGGTAGAAGTGCAAGAATGTAGACATGAGAAATGAAATGGGTAAGGATTTTGAGAAGTATAGGAGCATGAAAACAGTGATGAGTAAAAGTGCCAACTTTTCAACCATAAGCTTAATCATAAAGGCAGGACCTGGCATGGTTGGAAATAACATTTATTGAGTACTTATGTGCTGTGCTTAGCATTTAACATATTTTTCTCATTTAGTCCCCACAATAGGTATTTAGGTAGGTATTAATAGCTTTATTATCTTATTAGAGGTCGGGCAAGTGAGGTTCAAAGGGCTACAAAATTTGTTCACAGTAGATGAGTGGAAGAGTTGCAATTCCTACCCAGGTCTGATTTCAGGGATAAGATCACCCTCTGAAGTGTAACTCCTTTCTCTGCATGCCCACAGTTATTACTATTTCTGCCATTCATCATCACAACGTATTTTACCATTCTGTTATTTATTTGGTCTCATTGCCCCACTGCCTGTCCCTATGGCTCGCAACACCCTTCATAATCTGACTCCCCACCTTCTTTCCCATCTTCTCTCTTCTCATTCCAAGCCATCCTTGGTGACAGAATAAATTTTGTTGGAAGGTAGTTCTTTATGTCTTTAAAAAAATTTTTAAATTTAGGGGTGCCCGGGTGGCTGAGTCGTTAAGCATCTGCCTTTGGCTCAGGGCATGATCTCAGGGTGCTGCTCAGCGGGAAGCCTGCTTCTCCCTCTCCCATTCCTTCTGCTCGTGGTCCCTCTCTCGCTGTCTCTCTCTCTCTGTCAAATAAATAAATAAAATCTTAAAAAAAAATAAAAATTTTTAAATTTATTTTTTAAAAGATTTTATTTAGGGACGCCTGGGTAGCTTAGTCGGTTAAGGTTCTGCCTTTGGCTCAGGTTACGATCCCCGGGTCCTGGGATCGAGTCCCACATCAGGCTCCCTGCTCTGTGGGGAGCCTGCTTCTCCCTCTGCCCCTCCCCCTGCTCGTGCTTGCTCACATGCGCACTCGCGCTCTCTTTACAAATAAATAGACAAAACAATCAAACAAATAAATAAAAGGTGTCCCAAGAGAGGAGTACACCCTGTGACGACAGAAACGCACAGAGAAAAGAGAGATGTGTGGCTGTGGAGGCAGCGACTGGAGTTCTTTGTCTATAGTAGCCCCTCCCTTAGCTGTGGGAGGTATGTTCCAAGAACCCCTCTGCAGACCTGAAACCACAGATGGTACTGAACCCCATACAAACGATGTTTTTTTCCTGGATAATTCGTATCTATGATAAAGTTTAATTTATAAATTAGGCACAGTAGGAGATTAGCCACCAAGACTAATAACCATATGGAACAATTATAACAATGTACTGAAATAAAAGTTACGTGAATGTGGTCTCTCAAAATATCTTATTGTACTGTACTCACCCTTCTTCTCGTGGTGATGTGAGGTGATACCGTGCTGACGTGATGAGACGACGAGAGACGACTGACGCAGCCATATGACGTAGCGCTGGGCTGCCGTGGCCCTTCCCGGGATCCGTCGGGAGGATCATTTGCTTCCCGAAGGCGGTTGACCGTGGGTAGCTGAAACCGCAGACAGTGAAACCGTGGATAAGGGGGCTCATACTACTGTACGAGCCGAGGAATGCCAGGGATTGCCAGCAAACAACACAAGACAGAATAAGAAAGACAGGGAAGAATTTTCCCCTATAGGTTTCAGAGGAATCGGGGCCCTACTAACACCTTGATTTTGAACTCCTGTCTCCAGACTGTGAGGCGGTACATTTCTTACGTTTGAAGCAACCCACTTTGTGGTGGTTTGTGATGGCAACCCTAGGAAAGTAATACACTATTCTTGGGAAATAATTATTATAAATAAGAATATATGTTCAAGAATACTCATTGAATTATTTATTTTAAATTAAATTAATTAACAAATAGTGTATTCTTAGTGTCAGAGGTAGAGTGCAGTGATTCATCAGTTGCATATAACATAGTACTCAGGGACACTTGGGTGGCTCAGTCAGTTAAGCGTCTGCCTTCAACTCAGGGGATCCTGGGGTCCTGGGTTCGAGGCTCGCATCGAGCTCCCCGCTCAGCGGGAAGCCTGCTTCTCCCTCTCACACTCCCCTTGCTTGTGTTCCCTCTCTCACTGTCTCTCTCTGTCTAAATAAATAAATAAATAAATAAATAAATAAATAAATAAATAAATAAAATCTTAAAAAAAAAAATCCCAAACACAGTACTCATTATTCACCTGCCCTCCTTAATGCCCATCACCCAGTTACCCCATCCCCTCACCCAGTTACCCCATCCCCACACCCACCCACCCCTTGAATTATTTATAATTGTGAAAATTTAGAAGTCACCAGAATGTATAAACAATAGTGGAATCATTAAATGAAGAATATTTATAAGGTGCCAATAAAAGTCATATTTTTGAAAATCCAGGTAAATGTTTCACAATATAATAGTAAGCGAGCAAAGGCAGGAAATAACACTGTATATTCCATATGATTCAAATTTCATTTTAAAAATCATAAATCATTACATATTTGTAGAAAAAACTGGTGATAAACACTCTATTTCTTTTAAGATTTTATTTATTTATTTGCCAGAGAGAGAGAGCAAGCAGGAGCACGGGGAGAAGCAGGCTGAACAAGGAACCCAGTGAGGGGCTTGATCCTAGGACCCTGGATCATGACCTGGGCTGAAGGCAGATGCTTAACTGACTGAGCCATCCAGATGCCATGAAAGCAACATAACCTAATAAAAATTTATTCCTGGGCACCTGGGTGGCTCAGTGAGTTAAAGCCTCTGCCTTCGGCTCAGGTCATGATCTCAGGGTCCTGGGATAGAGTCCTGCATCAAGCTCCCTGCTCAACAGGGAGCCTGCTTCCTCCTATCTCTGCCTGCCTCTCTGCCTACTTGTGATCTCTCTCTCTGTCAAATAAATAAATAAAATCCAAAAAAACCCCAACTTATTCCTGGGGCACCTGGGTGGCTCAGGTTAAGCACCCAGGTTAAGAGTCAGGTGACCCTTGGGCGCCTGGGTGGCTCAGTGGGTTAAAGCCGCTGCCTTCAGCTCAGGTCATGATCCCAGGGTCCTGGGATCGAGGCCCACATCCGGCTCTCTGCTCGGCAGGGAGCCTGCTTCCTCCTCTCTCTCTGACTGCCTCTCTGCTTACTTGTAATCTCTCTCTCTGTGTCAAATGAATAAATAAAAAAATCTTTAAAAAAAAAAAAAGAGTCAGGTGACTCTTGATTGCAGCTCAGGTCTTGATCTCGCCACGCCCAGCAGGAAGTCTCTCCCTCTGCCCCTCCCCCCAGTAAGCCTAATAATTCCTATTAATTAAGCTAACCTTAAAATGATTCATCAGGGGGGCGCCTGGGTGGCTCAGTTGTTTAAGTGGCTGCCTTAGGCTCAGGTCATGATCCCAGGGCTCTGGGATCAAATCCCTTACCTGGGTTCCTGCTCATCCGGGAGCCTGCTTCTCCCTCTGCCTCTCCCCCAACTCGAGGGCTCTCTCGTACTCTCTTTCATAAATAAATAAAATCTTTTTAAAAATGACTCATGGGATTGTAGTAAAAATGGTCACTTTTTTTTTTAATGGTCCCATTTTACATTGTCTGTGGCACTGGAAACTGGTACAGTCTTTTAGAAACATGACATAAGTATCAAGAGCCCTAAGGAAAAAAAAAAAGGAAAGAAAAAGAAAAGGAAAAAGAATAACAACAGTAATTTGTCTATTTGCCACCATCTATACAATGTATTTGGGATACACAAATTCGTTTAATCATTACCACAATCCCCAGAGGATCAGGGAGCTTAAGCAAATCATTCAAGTCACATAGGAGGTAATGAACAGAACTGAGTTTTGGACCCAGGTTGCCTCATTCCAAAATCTATGTTCTTAACCATTCCGTGTTGCCATATACCGTTTACACTTTTGACCCTAAGAATTGGACTCCTAGGAAGGTACCCTTAAGAAATACTTTAAAGAAAAATACTATATTGCAACGTTAGAAAAGAGAACAATTTGAAACAGTATAATTGTCTAAGAATATAAGAACAGCTATAGTAGGGTTTACCTTCATAATGGATTATCATAGACTTTAGAAAAGATAATGGAGGGCGCCTGGGTGGCTCAGTGGGTTAAAGCCTCTGCCTTCGGCTCAGGTCACGATCCCAGGGTCCTGGGATAGAGGCCCGCATGGGGCGGGCTCCTTGCTCGGCAGGGAGCCTGCTTCCTCCTCTCTCTCTGCCTGCCTCTCCGCCTACTTGTGATCTCTATCTGTCAAATAAATAAATAAGTAAAATGTTACAAATAAAAAAAGATAATGGAAACTAAGGATATGAAAAATTATTTAAGATACAATATTCAGTAAAAACAAGGGAAAAACAATAGCTTATATTCATTGCACAAACATAAAAATATATATGTATAGGAGTGCAATTGAAATTAAAAAAAATTTTTTTAAATTTATTTGACAGAGAGAGAGAGAGATCACAAATAGGCAGAGAGGCAGGCACAGAGAGAGGGGAAAGCAGGCTCCCTGCTGAGCAGAGAGCCTGATGCAGGGCTCCATCCCAGGACCTGAGCCAAAGGAAGAGGCTTAACCCACTGAGCCACTCAGGCACCCCCAATTGAAAGTTTTTGATTGCAGTTGTAATAGACTGGGTGCAGCTTTTTCCCTCAAAATTTAGTTTATTATTTATTTATTTATTTCAGAGAGAGAAAGAGCATGCGTGTGTGGGCAGAGGGGAAGGGCTGAGGGAGAGGGAGAGAGAAACTTTAGCAGACTCCCCACCGAGCGCAGAGCCCGACACAATCCCGAGATCAAAACCTGAGCCAAAACCAACAGCTGGACACTTGACTGACTGTGCCACTCCAAATTTACTTTTTCAAAAATTATCTGAAATGAAGAGTTTTATCACATAATCACCTTCTCAAAATACTGGTCCCAGTCTGGTTTCTTTCTCTACTTGCACCTTTCTGCTCAGAACAGTTTTTCATTTATTGTTTGCTTCTTCCGTTCAGCTCCACAGCGCGAACTCTTGTCACTCATATTCATGTGAACAAGTTTGACCCAAATAGAAGTTGCATATTGCCAGAAGTCACTTGACCATTTCTTCTGTGCTGTGACAGTGCTGAGCTGCACATTTTATTGAAGAGTTTGTCCTCTTTTTTCACAAAACAGGGTCTCCCCCCACCCCATTATAACAGTATTCCTTTGAGCATAGCTGTAGCTTTATACACTGTATGCTACTGTTGACAACAAGGCTTCTCAAGCTCAACATCCTTGGCCTCTTATTACTAGACGTCAGCAGCATCTCCTCCTACAGGTGTGACTACTAAAGACATCTCCAGATATTGCCAAATGGTCTCAAGGGGTGAGGGGCAAAAACCTTGTGGAGAAACACTGGACTGAAGGGATTGTCAGTGGCTAAAGGTGACAACCTGTAGTGGGTCAGTTGTGCCCTCATTTAACCACAAGAGGTCTCCCTAGACCTCATTATGGTTCTAATCTGGCGCTATGGGGCTATGGCCACCACCAAATAGCTTAATTGTTTTGACTAGGTGGGAGCAAAAGGTTTACAAACAGAAGCATTAGATCAATCTCCTGTGCAGGAAAAATTCCAAATAAGTTATGTAGATATTCCATACTAAAGGACAGGAGTGTAAATCCCAGAAGTGTGCTGTATGCAATGACTTCCTGCCAAAGAATGCAGTATTGAAAAGGGAGTGGGGAGTAACAACAGTGGAGAAAGCAAATAGGGTCTCAGTCAGGTGTTGGAGGTCAACGTCAACACTGATAAATCATATTGATAGTATGTCCCCTTGAAATGACGTGATAAAAGTACTTTACCTCCCCAAACCCCATAATCTCAGTCTTCCTTCCTCAGTGATCTTCCTCCCCAAACCCCATAATCTCAGTCTGATCATGAGAAAAATATCAGACAAATCTCAATTGAGGGGCATCCTACAAATACCTGACCAGGACTCCTCAAAGCTGTCAAGGTCATTAAAAACAAGGAAAGTCTGCCCCGCGTGAGGCTCCCTGCTCAGCAGGGATTCTGCTTCTCCCATTGCCCTTTACTCCGCTCTTGTGCTCTCTTTCTCTCAAATAAGTAAATAAAATCTTAAAAAAAAACAAAACAAAAGGAATCACTTGGTGACTGTAATTAGAAATGCCACCATCATGAACCAATCAAGCCCCTCACTTTATGCTGCAGTATCAGGTAAGAAAAGCAACGACTGATACTGAAGACAACTTAATAGAAAAAGGGAGCCCAAATACTTAAAAAAATTCTTGGAGATTATTTCTATACTAACAAGTAGGTAAATGTAGCACAATCGTATAACGAGAATATCAACTATTAAATCTCGCTGATACCCCCTTTGAAGTTGGTACTATAGTCCAGTACTATATTCAGGTGAGGAAAATTGAGTCTCAAAGAGATTATGTATTTGCTCAAGATCATGGAGCTAGTAAGCAGCAAAACTTAAATTCAGGTTTTTACATCCGACTTTAAAGTCTTTGCTTTTGACTCCTGTGCATTATTTTCCACCTATATTTGGCAGCCAAGGTTATTAACCTTTACTGTAGAGTAAGTATTGCATAATTAAAAGAGTGCTGAGCAAAAAAACAGAAGTCTGGGGCCTCTGTCAGCTCAGGATATCAATTTCCTTACCAGAAAATTGTGGATAATAATACCTGTCCTGCTTACCTCACTGGGTTATTTTGGGTCAAATGAAAGAATATATGAAAAAATGTCTTGGAACTGGTGAAGTGTGGCATTGTATCATTAACATGTTTTTACTTTCGCAGCTTTTTGCAAACATGTCTGAGAGCTAATTGCAAAATGGAATGTGAGCAGATGATTGAAGGGAGCTTCAGAGCAGAAGGCTTACAAGAGAATTGTATCAGCTTCAAATCCTCCCTTTGAATATAAGATCTCAAGTCTGTGGTCTTCATCACTGACTGCACTTACCACCTGGGGAGCTTTCAAAGGCATCCATGCCTAGGTTGTTCTGCCACAGACCAATTAAATTACAATTGCTAGGAGTAGGGCACGGTCAGTACTGTGTTTTAAAGGCTCTCCGGATGATTCCAACATGCAATGAAGGCTGAGAACTGCCATCCTAATTGATCTAAAGTCACCCCAATTCCATGGGGCCCACCACACCCTTCCTGCATAGGCTGCTCCTCACCCCTGGAAATTGCTGGAGTTGGAATATTACCATCAGGCAATGAGGCTAAAATAAAAGTCTGGTCAGCCAAGCTGCTAGGACAGCTGATGATCTTGTCATTTGACTAAAGGAAATGGATCTATTTCAGTTTTATTCAAAGAAGAAAGAGTCCAGTCATGGGAGAGAGAATGCTACAGAGGCCAGCTATGCAATTATTTACCACTCTGCCACCATCACCAGCCAGGCTAGTGGAGAGGCTGCTCCCAGGTCTTTGCAAACTTGGCTCTGCAGGTTATCTTGGCTATCATGCAGTCTGAGAGCCTTTGTTGGGATCCTGGGCCTTGGTACCTGGCAGACCGAAACAACAATCAGCTTACAAATTAGCGAATTAACAGTGTTCAAAACCTGAGGCCATAAAAGAAAAAGCTGTTGAGCAAGAATAACATTAGGTATGTTACAGATAAATGTAATTCAGAGCTAGAAAGCCCCTTCTTTTAGAAATAGGCCCAGTTTCCTAAATGTACTGCTCTTCAGGGTCTTCGGTGGGAGAATTTAGGTTATTGCCAACCACCAAGAGAGACTGAGAAGAAGACATCTGGGGAACTGAGGGTCCCTGTCTTCTAGGGTCTGGGCATCACCTTAACAAATCCAGGAAGTTATTATGTCATAACTCTCAGAAGTGAGCAGTCTCTTGAGAATAAACCCACATTAACCAAGCTCAAAAGAAGTCCAATACTGAATTACACGATGACACAACGTTAACACCAGATGGTACATTCTCTACTTGCAAGAAAGACAACATTGGGAGCCACATTAGAACCATAAATTATATGTGAAAGTCAAGGATATAATTAAGAAATTAGTTGGGTGATCGTAAAAGATGGAACCATCAAGCTATAGTAGCTGGATTCACTCCGTCTCTGTTAGGGTGACCACTTAAGTAGAATGAAACACCTCAGACTCTGGCTGGGCACCCTCTGTCTGGATCACGCTGGAGAGTCACTGACAAATTCTTTCTCTTCAGGAGTCACTTTTTCTTTTTTTTTTTTTTAAAGATTTTATTTATTTATTTGACACACAGAGAGAGATTACAAGTAGGCAGAGAGGCAGGCAGAGAGACAGGGAGAGGAGGAAGCAGGCTCCCTGCTGAGCAGAGAGCCCGATGCAGGCCTCCATCCCAGGATGCTGAGATCATGACCTGAGCCGAAAGCAGAGGCTTTAACCCACTGAGCCACCCAGGTGCCCAGGAGTCACTTTTTCAAACCAGAGATCTCCAAACTTCTTTTCTGGTCATGTGTTTCTAACAGAAAAAAAAATTATAATCTATTTTTCATACGATCTGCAGATAATTTTGATTTTTTTGGGTATCATCTTCTTGTCAGACCTGACAAGAAGGTTATTGCTTTTACTGAATAATGTAGCTGACAGCTTATATTAAAGGTAAGAGAAATGTCAACCCTACCATTTTATTGTTTGCTTGTGCTTTAGTTATTAGTATTCTCTTTAATTTGTGGTTTCTTTGCAGGAATTTTGTTAAGCCCTTGTCCATTTTGTGAGAGTCAACTAAAGGAAAACTGAACACTATTGACAGAATATAATCTGTAAATCCATTGAACAGGGTTTAGTAAACTGCCAGGTGCCACACACCATGCTGAGAGGCAAACAGTGAGTGAGGTGTCACTGTAAACCTTCCCGTTGTGGAATTCCCATTCTTCATGGGATACCTCAGTAATGAATGAGGCTATTCTTCAGACAATGTATAATACAATGCATTCACTCAGAGCCTAGAATATTTTGCAGCTTTAGATACAATAGCAATATACAGTAGTCCTTAGAACAATAGTTTTAAGTTCTAGAATGATAGTTCTAGAAATTATGCCCTAATTCTTAATTGGATAGGGGCACTCTTAAATCTCTATCTAGGGGCGCCTGGGTGGCTCAGTCAGTTAAGCATCTGCCTTTGGCCCAGGACATGATCCTAGGGTCCTGGGATTGAGCCCCATGTCGGGCTCTTTGCTCAGCAGGGAGCCTGCTTCTCCCTCTGCCTGCCACTCCCCCTGCTTGTGCTCTCTCCCTCTCTTTCTCTGTCAAATAAATAAATAAAATCACAAAAAAGCTCTATCTACCTATTTGCTGACTAAGTCTTTTGTGTAGATGTTCTATATCTTTCATCATATTTTGATTCTGCTTATTGTTATGTCCTGAGAGAAATTTTATCAGAAGTTTTGGAGGTGCCTAACGATTTTATTCCTCTATAAGAACCACAAAATGAGTATGAAGGAGCCATAATTATCACATTTTACTATTAGGAGAATAGTTTTGTTCAAACTCAGAAGGAAACCAGCTGAACAGAGAGTTAATTTGGTTGAAAGGATCAGGATGAACTAGTTTCATACCTGTCTTCAGAGACTTTACCTACAGGGCTTCCCAGGAATGGGAAGCCTTCCACAGAGTTTGAAAATGACAGCTAGAGAACATTAAAAAATTGGTTGAGATGGAATTTTGCTATAATTACTGCTATGTTATAAGTAACTCTGCAGGAACTAGAGACAAAGGAGATCCCATGTACAGTTTGCAATGAATTAAGAACAACAACAAGGGCGCCTGGGTGGCTCAGTGGGTTAAAGCCTCTGCCTTCGGCTCAGGTCATGATCTCAGGGTCCTGGGATCGAGGCCCGCATCGGGCTCTCTGCTCAGCAGGGAGCCTGCTTCCTCCTCTCTCCTCTCTCTCTGCCTGCCTCTCTGCCTACTTGTAATCTCTCTCTCTGTGTCAAATGAATAAAAAAAAAAAAAAAAAAAATTAAAAAAAAAAAAAAAAAAAAAAAAAAAAAACTTAAAAAAAAAAAAACAACAACAACAAAATTCTGATCCATGTTTTATCCTGAAGATATTATAGCACAGAGTTTTAGAAGTTGAACTCTATGGCCAGATAGCATTGGGTCATTATTTTTATTTCCTTCACGGAGAATTTAATTTTATTTTTTAAAATTTTATTTTTTAATAAGTAATGCACACATGTGATACTAAACGGTAAGGCTCTCCCCCTCATTCCTAAGCTTCCCTCCTTAGTTTTTCTCCCCATTGGCAACCACAGTTACAAACATCTTGTGAATTTTCCTAGAGGTAGTAAAGGCGTATCAAAACATAGTTGTATATATATTACATGTAAATATATATTTTAAAACAAATGGTGGCATGCTTTGTACAATTGTTTTGCACCATGCTTTTCTTTTTCAAACTTAATTCTTAGAATTTGTTCACTCTCTATTCAATATATATTTATTGAGCACTGTGATAGATTGCAATATTGTTCTCTACTCCTCATAATAGGGTTATGCATCCTACTCGCTTTGACTTTGGACACTCTTATAGTTAAGAAAGGTGTAATATACTTCTTTTTTTTTTTTTTTAAGATTTTATTTATTCATTTGACACAGAGAGAGAGATTACAAGTAGGCAGAGAGGCAGGCAGAGAGAGAGGAGAGAGGAGGAAGCAGGCTCCCTGCTGAGCAGAGAGCCCGATGCGGGCCTCGATCCCAGGACCCTGGGATCATGACCTGAGCCGAAGGCAGCGGCTTTAACCCACTGAGCCACCCAGGCGCCCAGAAAGGTGTAATATACTTCTATCTTGACTTTGGATTTGGCCATATTTTCTTTGGCCAATGGATTGTGGGTTGAAGTGACAGTATGTCATTCAAAGTAGAGGCTTTAAGGGACATCGTATGTTTTCAGGTATTACTTACACAGCAATGCTCCCTAAATGAGAAGATCCTAGAAGCCAGTCTAAACCTGATGTGTGACCCTCAGCCTGAAGCAGTGCCCTACATATCAATGAGGGAAAAAGAAATGTTTTGGGGTCACTTGTTACAACAGCCAAAAGCAAATTAATGCTGCTACGTGCTCAGACACTTTTCTAGGTGTTTAAGTTCATTAGGGAACCAAAGATCCTCACCCTCATGGAGGATCTACATATAGACCTGCCTCTTTTTTTTATTTTTAAGTTTTTATTTATTTATTTGAGAGAGAGGGAGAGCACAACTGGGTGGGAAAAACAGAGGGAGAGAGAGAGAGAAGCAGACTCCCCACTGAGCAGGGTGCCTGCTTTTTAATGGCTCCATAGTATTCCTCTGTATAAAGGCATTGTGATTTATTTAACCAGTCCTTTACTGATGGATTTAGGTTATCTCAAAGCATCAGTCTCAAAAGGTAAAAAGCATATTTCTAATACAAATGCATAGAAAGCATATATTCAAGTTTTATTTAACTTATGAAGAACCCACCAGGATGACAAAGTCAGTTTGAAGGAGAATATGAGGGATGCCTGGGGAGCTCAGTTGGTTAAGCGTCTGACTCTTTTTTTTTTTTTTTTTAAAGATTTTATTCATTTATTTCACAGCAGGAGAGAGATCACAAGGAGGCAGAGAGGCAGGCAGAGAGGGGGGGGGGGAAGCAGGCTCCCCGCTGAACAGAGAGCCTGATGCGGGCCTCGATCCCAGGACCCTGAGATCATGACCTGAGCAGAAAACAGAGGCTTTAACCCACTGAGCCACCCAGGCGCCCAAGCGTCTGACTCTTGATTTCAGCTCAGGTCATGATCTCAGGGACATGAGACCGAGCCCTCAGTTGGGCTCTGTGCTGAGCATGGAACCTGCTTAAGATTCTCTCCCACTGCCCCTCCCCCCACATGCGCGCGCACGTGCGCTCTCTCTCTCTCTCTCTCTCTCTCTCTCTCTTAGAAAGAAAGGAAGGAAGGAAGGAAGGAAGGAAGGAAGGAAGGAAGGAAGACGAAAGAAAAGGAGAATCTGAAAGTTGAAAATTGTAGTCAGTGGATAAAAAGAAATTCTGAAATAAAATTGTTAATTTTTAAAAAAGATTTATTTATTTTACTTGAGAAAGAGCAAGGAAGCAGAGGGAGGGGCAGAGGGAAAGAATCCTCAAATAGACCTTCTGTTGAGCAGGGAGCCCAACATGGGGCTTGATTCCAGGACCCTGAGATCATGACCTGAGCTGAAATCAGGAGTCAGGTACTTAACTGACTGAGCCACTCAGGTGCCCCTGAAATTGTTAATTTTCATACAAAACTGGCTAATGACCTACAGGTTAAAAATAATTTTTGAGGTTTTCTTCTACAGGACAGAAGAAATAACCATCCCCCATTATCAGTTTTGGAGAGTTGTAAAATGTCTGGGCTTTCATCAACTGCAAAGTTACATTCCCCGGAGATAGTTTTTGCTAATACTAACCATGCTACAATATACTTTTATATTCATTTTTGTGCACATGTGTGAGTGTATCTTAAGGATAAGTCCCTCAAAGCAAAATTTCTGAGTACATTAATTTCTCCTTTTGAGAGAGGTTACCAAATCGCCCTTCGTAGAAATCATACCAATTTCCTTCACTGTGAACAACATTGTAATGGCTGTTTCTTCATATCTTCTCCAACACAATGTTATCGAACATTTTACTACCTGCCAATCTGATAGGATAAAAATAGCACCTCGTTATAATTTCAATGTAAATTTTTTCTTATTACTATGATTGAATATTTCCTTCATATCTTTACAAGTTATTTATTTTTCCTCTACCATGAATTGTCACTTCAATCTTTGCCTTCAGAAAAATAAGCCCTATCCATCATAGGTGTTTCAAATTTTATTTTCACAGTTTTAGACAGATTTTTAATCCTAGCTCTACCGTTTACTAGTTGTGTGACCTTGGGCAAATTAATTAACATCTCTGAGCTAACGGTTACTCATCCATTAAATAAGGATAATAACATAGTCCTCAATCCCTTATTTGAAACCCTGAGACAGAGGTTTTAAATTCTAGGAGCTTTCAGTGCATACACTATATATCACATAAAACCCTAGGGAGTATGAGCTCTTCAAGCATTAATATTCCCACAAGAAATACATGAATATACTAGATGGGATTAGTAAAACCTATGAATGACCTCATGTCAGTTGAAGTTTGGCATCAAATGAGCTGCATCAATTTTTTTTTCTTGAAATGTGGAGCATGGGAAAATCTTCCATGGTTTATTATATTAGTTTGTTGAAAGTTAAAAATCAACAAACTAATATAGAAGAGAGACATCCTCGATGGTATTGTAACCGATTGGGAGATACAACCTATCATTAGAAAGATATTGAGATGAGCCCACGTGGGAAGGACTGGGAATGAAAAAGAAGCTCCACGAGAGTGCTATTAGTAGCTTGTGAAAATAAAGGAAGAAAAATATAATTGCTTGTATCCTGTCAAGTACCTTTTTACCCTACAGATTTTACTTATTGAATACTAGTGTTCTGTTATTATTTCATATGAGCTCTGCCAAACTCACTTTTGATTTTCAGAGCTTTTTGGATTTTTAACGGTGCTTAAGGTATAGAGAACTGTAGTATCTTCTTCCATAAGGTTGTTGTGGAGATTGGATTAGATGAAACAATGCATGTAAAGTGTCTATACCAGCTCCTAGAACATAGGAAGAACAAGATAAATATTATTGTTCCTGTTGTTTTTAAGATGGAAGGGTTAAGCCCTTACAACTCTTTTTTCCAGGCCCTTTAGCTTGGCATAGGGTTTTGCTTTGTCGGTAGTTTGATGTTCAGATGAGTTTCCTTGACTAAGATATTTGAAGAGGAGAGAAGCATTTTTATTCTTTGGTGCTGTAGAAGAAAGTGAATGGCCTTTGAAGCCAGATGGATCAGGGTTCAAATTCCATAAGATCAGCTTTAAAAAAAAAAGAGAGAGAGAGAAAATTACCTATCTTCCAGGTTTCTTTGAGGATTAAATATAACTAGATAGACTAGAAACTGCTCGGTGCACAACATGTACTCACTAAATGATGGCAGTGGTTTTGTTAGAGTACGTTCAGGGGGGCTTAGGTCCAACCCTTACCCATTTATAGTCTGAAAAGCATTTAATCAGCCACTTTCATGACTGAAAATGAGGGACTTGGACAAGGATCAGAGAAAGCATTTATTGTACACAAAGAAACAAAGCGCTGTTACCATGATCTTTCCACAGGAAGATGGCACCAGGCCCTCCTCTGTGATGTAATGTCATGGGATTTTACTTGTTGGGGGAGGAGGGGGTACAATGAAGTCCAGGGAGGAGCAACTTCCCCTCTGCACATAGGCAAAGGGTTTCCCAGGTGATATGGTAGTGTGAGAGCCTGTAGCCTTTAGCCCCCAGGAACTTTCTAGTGTACTGTGATTTTAAAATGCAGTCTGCCCCTTTTATTATAGAATGTCCTTGAAGTTTCAGGTTTAGTGTTGTCATACTTCAAAGTAGGACTACTATCTGTTGATCAGTATACTCTGAAGAGAGACCCTATCCGCTCGTGCTTGGATCCCTGCTGGATTCAATTCAGATACAAACCTTGCTTGAGAGAGGGCCTACCATGTGTCAGGTGCTGAAAACACAAAGACATCTGATAAGGTTCCAGCCCAGGAGGGACTGGCAGAGGGATGGATAACCTGGTAACTGAGTGATATAATAGTGCTATGAATAAAGTATTATGAGGGTACTCAGGATAAAAAAATTAATTTTTCTAGGGAGGTTAAGGGAAACTCCTCCAAAGAAGTGACATTTGATCTGATTTGGCCTGAGTCATTCAGCAAAAGGCTTTGAGATAGAATGATGAGAGGAAGAAGCAGAGGGGGAAGGTGGGGTTTAAGGAGAGAACAACATTCCAAGTGAAGGAAACTGTGGGGTCAAGGATGTGAGGCAGTGGGCATGTTCATTCATTTGTTCAGTTATTTATTGAACAAACAAATATTGGTTGAATGTCAGATAACTCTTCTAGGCACCGGGAAAACAACAGGAAGCAAGATAGACAAGGTTCCTGATGCTCTCATGTAGTTGACCCTTTAGAGCTGGATGGGACAGAAACAGAAAACAAATAAATAAGTGAACAAGGTGATTTCAGAGAGCGATATGTGTTATGATGAAAACAAGGTGGGAGATGATGTGATAGAGAGTACCCTGGCATGAAGATTGGGTAGTCACGGGGGGGCATCTCTCTGGAGGAGGCATTTGACCTGGGAGCCAAGGGGCAAGGAGGCAGCCTTCTGGGGCAATGTGTTTCAGGTGGAGAGAACAGCAAATAAAAATACTATAACAGGCCTAGGCCTGGTGTATTTGAGGAAAAGAAAGGCAGCACCCTTGGCTAGAACAGCACGAGCAAAAGAGCGATAGGGGAAGACCAGGGAGGTTGGCAGACCTGGTTAGCAGGGCCTTGTGGGTCACCATGAGGAGTGGTTTTTTGTTTTGTTTTGTTTTGTTTTTTTACGATTTTATTTATTTATTTGACAGAGACACAGCGAGAGAGGGAACACAAGCCCGGAGAGTTAGAGAGGGAGAAGCAAGCTCCCTGCTCAGCAAGGAGCCTGATGCAGGGCTCCATGCGGGGCTCCATGTGGGGCTCGATCCCCAGACCCTGGGAGCATGACCTGAGCTGAAGGCAGATGCTTAATGCCTGAGCCACCCAGCTGCCCCAAGGAGTTTTTTGTTTTTTTGTTTTTTAAGTACCATTTCGTGTGTAGAGAATGGATTGGAAGCAGGGAGATGAGTTGGGAGGCTGTTGCTTACTCTATGTTGGTGGCTCCAACCAGGCAATAACAGCAGAGACAGATGCGTTCAGAGCAAATATACATTTTTGAAGTAGAGCTGACAAGACCTGCTGATGGAATGGTGTGGGAATGAGGGAAAGGAAGATGTAAACATATCGAATGCTACGACCTGGATGTGGCAACAGTGGGAACATGGGATTGGAGGGAAGATGCTGGGGAAAATAACTGTTAAGGCTTTGGGAATGAATGATTTTGGCCTCACACAGAGGAGACAAGTGTACAGGGCCACTAACAAAGCCAGACTGATAACCCATCTGTGAGGCCAGGAACCTCTTTTACTGCCAAGGGTTTTTTTTTTTTTTTTTTAAAGATTTTTATTTATTTATTTATTTATTTTTTAAAGATTTTATTTATTTATTTCACAGCGGGAGAGAGATCACAAGGAGGCAGAGAGGCAGGCAGAGAGAGAGAGGGGGAAGCAGGCTCCCTGCCAAGCAGAGAGCCCGATGCGGGCCTCGATCCCAGGACCCTGAGATCATGACCTGGGCCGAAAGCAGAGGCTTTAACCCACTGAGCCACCCAGGCGCCCAAGATTTTTATTTATTTATTTGACAGAGAGAGAAAGAGAAATCACAAGTAGGCTGAGAGGCAGGCAGAGAGAGAGGAGGAAGCAGGCTCCCCGCGGAGCAGAGAACCCGATGCGGGGCTCGATTCCAGGACCCTGAGATCATGACCTGAGCCGAAAGCAGAGGCTTTAACCCACTGAGCCACCCAGGCGCCCTGCTGAGGGTTTTTCTGGTTTTGTTTTTTTTTGGTTTTGTTTGTTTGTTTTTGAATAACTCTCTGTCTAAATTTAAACAAATTCATACCTTTCCTTACATTCTCTCCATCTCGTTTTTTGCCCTACAGGATAAATATCTGTCTATTCTCACATTCTCCATTGGGCCCAGCTTCTATTCTCAGCAGATTCTTCAGAATACTATCATCCAAGTCAAGCAGGAAATTCTGCACATAATAGGCACTGAGAATGTATGTACTTGGGTCAATTAGAGGTGCTTGCTTTCAGAGAGACGAGTTGCTTCTACTACTTTGTTCCACTTCTACCTTCATGCTTAGCAACTCACCATACTTGGCCCTTTTGACTGGGAGGAGGCATGATCAGGCTTATTAAATATTTTTTGTTGTCCTTGGCTGGCTGGCTGGTTCTATTGTCTCCTGGTCCTACTGTCCTGTTCCCTTCTCCTGTCCCCTGCATACACACCACAGGCCTGCAGGGGTCCTCAGATCTCCCTCCGAACCACTGTACCAGTCTTGTCCTCCTTAGCTAACATTATCTTTTATTTAAACAGAAACAGTAGCCACCAATCTTGTTACATAACATCCTGGTATCCTAGGGTGTTAAACTAATGCAGCATCTACTGTTGGGGAGTGTTGATCTGGCAACACAAATATTCACTAGGAGAATATTGCTGAAATATTGTAACAAGTTTGACTTCTTGGCCTTCCTTAGAATTTTAGAGGGGAAGGGACTTTAGAGATCATGCTATCTCAATCTTCTTTGTTTTCAACTGTAAAAATGAAAGCCCAGAGACACAAAGAAATTTGCCCAGAAGGCACATCAGGGCTAGAAATCAACCTCTTGATAATCTAAAGAGTCCATCACATTTTAGATAAAGGAATGTTAAACCTTTCTTTCCAAGTTTGTCAGATGTGAACAGTGACAGTGACATGGTGCTCCTGCTTACACCCAGACTGCAAATTGGAGGCTGACACATATGTGATGAATGAATTTGAGGTACTTTTGTTGTTTTTACAAACACTTTACTGATATTAGGACTGGATTCACATCCAACCATGCAAGCTGTATTAACTGAACCCAATATGAATGCAATGTATAGTAACTGAATCAGATACAGTTTAAAGACAGCTGGATAGAATTGCAGGTGAAGCTAGAGTCACCTGGGGATCTACTCCAGTAACATTCTCAGTTTATGTGCAAACCAGTGTATGGAAGGGGGTGCAGTCAGCAGTACCTCCAGGGGCATCTCACATCCTGAGAGCTGCTCAATAAAAGATGGGGTTTCCTACAGCTCTCTGAGGAACTGCAGAACCTTGGTGGTGAAGAGAAAAGGCTGGGCCCCTCTCTTCCCCTCACCCCTGCCAGCATTCTTTCTCAAGTTGACCTGTTTTCCTGCAGGGAGACTGCCCCACTCCACCCACCTGGTGCCTTCCTGGATTTCCTGACTGCCTAGGCTTACTTTTTAACCTTCTCTTCCTTGAAAAGCACTGATCCAGAACGTGGGCTCCTCCCCTCTGGTCACGGACCATCTTACTTTTGTAGGCTAACCATCCGCGTTTCCCTTCAAAAGCTTTGGAAAATCAGCAGCAATAGGAGGCTGGGCGCCTTCCAATTCCCCTGCCAATCTTTCCTACTTTTAACTCGCTGAAATTATTGGCAGAACAGATAGAAGTGGAGAAATGCTTTGCCTCGGACTAGGGCCTGGGCTGGTTTGGCATTATCTTATTAAATTCAGCTGGTCCGGGTCCTGAGGACATCTTCAGGTAACTTGGGCTCTGAGTTAGAAATGGCTAAGGTGTAAGGAGGGAGTTACTCTCTTGGCCCTACAAGTCTAAGTACTATACAGCCTCCCCACTCCTAACCTTAGGTTCTAGGAATCCCAGCCTTGACCTGGGGACAAACCCCAAACGCAAATAAACAGTCTCCTCCCAGGCACTGAAAGCCAACCATCTTCATCACTCCCTCTCTCTGTTCCTTCAGCCAGTTGCCCTGCTTAGCCAAGCTCCGGCGGCTGAGTCGCGGCGGGCCAAACCCGGCTCTCGCTGCACTCCCCGCACCCCAGCCGGGCCAGGGCAGAGGGGTGGGGGGTGGGAGGTTGGGGAAGCGGGGGGCGGAGTTCCGTCCTTCGCTGATTGGCTTGGGGCGGATGGGCTGCGGCCGTGCCGAGCCAACCCGCGGCGTGTTGCTATGTGCTGAGGCGAGGGGATAGGCGCGGGGGCGCGTCCGTCACAGGGCAGCCCCCGGCCCCGACCCGGAGGGATGCGGAGTGGCGGCGACGGCAGTGGCGGAGACTGTGGCTTTAAGAGCGCGCCCGGAGCCCGGGAGCCAGCCGGGCGGTCCTTCGCTGCTGCGCACCCCGGCGGAGCCGAGCCCAGCGCTGGCCGGACGGGGCAGCCTGCTGCCGGGTAAGCAAACCTGGCGCTCGGCGCGGGCCGGGCGCGCGTGGGCGTGGGGCGCGCTGTCAGCGCGGACGCCTGNGGCTCATACCTCTCCTTAACTTCCTTACCTTACTGGTTTAGGA